>JAWNMZ010000151.1:9150000-9750000 GCA_035043445.1 Drosophila silvestris
GTACATAAATAAGGGGCAAGCATAAATCAAATTGCATTTAAATGTTAAATATTAACTGTAACTATAATGAACCACTAACTTATTAAGCTAGTTATTAGGTTTAGTCATTAGGCAAATTGTGTGTATTCCAAGTATCTAAATTGTATTTCGACTCAAGGAGCAAAGCGGGAAAGTAGCAACAATAAAAACAATAACAGACTGGAGAAAATGCTTAATCAAAAGTTACAAAATTTAATTCAACCTGATACAAGGGTTAAATGACTACATGAGTGCGTGCAATTTATGGAATGTTTATTGAGGAATCCAACTGAGAAATTCAGTCAAAGTAAGCGTTATTCGATACTTGTTACTCGTACTTGGGTCATGCTTAGTCCAAATTTGCTCACATACTCACATACATAAGCCTATTTGTAATCCACATATGTATGTATGTGTAATTCGTCAAGCCGTTCAACAATTTATTGGAGCAAAACAATACAAAAACCGTAAGCCGTGTGCCGAAAGCCGTCAACCGTCAGCCGAAAGCTATAAGCCTTAGTTAACAGTCGGAAGAGCGTCGCATTGCCAGCAGCCTTGTTAGCAATTGTAATACCAACAGCAAATTTATAAGTTATCTGTGGGCCACGCCTACGAGAAATGTTTGAAAGCTCCATTCTTATGCAGTCTCCACAACAATTTCAAACGCAGTAAATTGGTGGCCACACCCACTAAGGCACTAGTGGTGTTGCACGCTGTGACTAACTAAATATATTTGTATGGATTCATGAATATTCCATTACCATAACAAAGGCAGGCATGAAACAAAGTGTGCGCAAAATTCAAGTGCATAATGAATAAATGTTAAATAAATTACAGCCTCAGAGCCGCAACCACAAATTCAACAACAATTCCAACAAGAACTACAGCAGATAAATAGCAACAATAATACAATAATACAAATTAATTCATTGTATGTATATGTTATAAATAACTAAAGTAATCGACTAAAATTACATAAAATCTAAAGTAAAACAGCATTCATACACAAACACCCACACATACATACATACATACATATGCGTATATATAAATACATATATATAAATGTGGATGTGAATGTGAATATCAAGTTTAAAAAACAAAATGGCAGCCTAGCAAAATATACACTGCATATGCATAATAGAATTACTTACAAATTATACCACAGATCAAAAGCGAAGCGAGCGAGGCGAGACGGGGCGACTAGGGCGTGGCAATACGAATAACAACTGAACATTCTTGTATTTGCTTCGCCTCAAGCATCTCCCTCGCCCACCCTAACTTTCACACTATCTCTTTCTCTCTCTCTCTGTCTTTCTCTGAAGAAATTGCAAAACTAAACTGATTGTTTTTAAGCCGAGGTTAGTTTTACAAATGAAAAATGAAAATAAATTTAAATTAATTTAAATGATAAATATATTTTACAATTAAGCCGAAACTACTGAGTGTGTTAATAATATTAATGAATACTTAATAAATAAACTGAATTCAAGAAAACGAAAGAATTTCTGTGCATTTAAATCAATTTAAATTACCCAAATTCCAGCGCCCCAGCAAACTTTAAGTAATCGCCAAGTTTGCCATTCTGCTAGCCAACTTTTCCCAAGGGTTAAGTGATATTAATACCTCTCAAATCTTGCAAACAGTCAAACCAATAACCCAGCCAAGACCCCAGGAACTGGTCCCATTAACTGCACTATCAGCTTGCAACCACCCACATCCCTCCCCAACTGCTTTTCATTTGCGCTCGAGACGAGTTATCGAAACAACGGAAAGGCGGTCAGCTAAGTCGGCCTTCATTAGTTTACACGGCAAGTTGGCCAAGAGCTGCTCTTGAATGGGTTGCAACTTGGCTGGCGTTCAAGATTAAAACACTTGGCAGCGCATTCCAAGCGCTGGAGTCAATAAAATTTTAAGCAAACTCCTTGCTAACTTTTTAACTGTAGTTTGTACAATTTAATACCAGTTTTGCAAAATTGCATTGCACATTTTTGGTTCCAACGATGAAAGTTTGTAACTTGACTAGTTCAGTGGTTTATTCCAGAGCATTAATTAGAATTATTGAGTTAAACTGTATCCCATTGAAGGGTTAGTTATATTCGCCTTTATTTACAGATTTATAGAACTAACCTAGAAAATAATATCAGCTGCAGCACATAGCTTCTGTATTGTAAAAATATATATTTCATATAATTTTTCTGCATAGGATTGAGTATTTTACGCTGATATAAGAAATGAAATTCGAAAATACAGATTTCGATCTTAGGTGCAGCCCAGGAGTCACGACTTCTGCAATCGCCACAACATTCCAGCACAGACGCCAATGGACCGTTGAATTCTCATGGCAAACTGTTTGTCATTGTTTCCTGCCGACTTTGCTTATATTTTGTAATACCTTAGGTTACCTCTACTTACGATATTTAAGCGCCATCAATTTACGAATAATTTTGATTTGTGTAATTGATATAATAAAATTATAAGAGGCCTTTTACTCGTGTACAAAAGAAAGCACCGTTTTTAATACATTTATGTAATTATTTAATAAGTCGACATTTTCTACACTTAGGTTGTTATTGCATCATTAGTGATTCTTGTTATAACTTAAATACTATATTAATCTCATAAAATTGAATCCAAATAATTTTAAAATTATATAATTATAAATAAAACGAAAACAAATTTAATAGTTTTAATTGACTAACTAGAAACAAATTGTTCCGTGTACAAAATAAATACTACAGTTTTCACATATTTAAGAACATCGCATTTTCATATTAGTTCTGCTTGGATATAACAAAAGAAAGCTAAACTGAAGGCCACATAAATCCACAGATTTGCACTTCAGTGCGTAAATCGAAATGGCGGCATTGCGGCTGGGGTTTGGCGGAGAGGGGTGTTGCTAGTCCGCTAGCAAATTGTCGGACAATTGCCTGCGTGCCTTTCTGTGACAAGCGTTGCTTAACCTTAAAGCTGGTGAGCAAATTAAAGGACGACTGGTTGGCCAAATCCTTCAGCATTCACAATACAAAAAGGCACGCTTAGGCCGGACACAAGTGATGAAATATTAATGTCCCAACTAAATGCTGACAGGCGGCACCCCATAAAGGCAACCATAAATGCCGGCTTTGAATTCAATTATTCGGGCGAGCATCTGCAACAGTGGAGACATCCTTAACGAACACCCTCGATTGCAGTGCAGCAATTATTGAGTTCTCTTGTTGTCAAAAGCCCCTAATAGAGATGTAACATGACGCGCTTTTCGAGTCAAGCCCACACGGCTGTGGCCAGACCCGAATGGCATAGCCATAACAATCACTATCGCCATCTTACTCCCTATCGGGGCTTTGGCCAGGTAGGCATCCTGACCAGTTTCTGGTCTCAGCTTAAATTGTACAGACCACAAACGTTGTGAAGGCTTGCAGCGCCTGTAGAAATGCCAAACACCGTGAAAGCGTATTTTTTCCTTAACCTTTTTTTTATTTTTATTTTATTTTTTACTTGCTTTTCTTGTGTGTGTGCTTTTGTGTGCGCCTCGTCAATGGATGTCGCCAGGCAGTGATGCTCAGCCAGATGCTCGCATTGGGCCATCTGCGTCAGCTAAGGGAGCAATCAGCTCGAGCGACAGCTCTGTGCGCGAATCTATGCCAAGGACGTCACAGGCACAACTGTTTTCGCGGTCGCTTATTGTTATATGTATGTGTCCCTATTTAGTGTGTGTGTGTGTTTGGGCATGTGTGTGTGCTCTTACGAGTGAGTGCAAGGAAAACATACTTCAATTTAGATATTTCCAACGTTTATTTGCAAACAGCTGCCTTAAATCTAGACATAACCTCTTTAAGTCGCGATGTTCGCGGTCGCTTCTTTATTTTTGATGAGCTTTACATTGTGCACAGATATGGATTATATTATAATAAAGCGAATTTATTAAACTTTTTTCTGCTTTCTGTTTTCGGTTTGCTATTTGTTGCCTTACACAATTTGCAATTCTAGACTTTTTTTGCTTTGCTGTGCTGAATACAATTATTCTCCATTTACAATGCACTCAATGCGAAGTGGATGCAGACGCTGCTGTCACGGGTGCAATGCAGAAAAAGTTCATCTGACCGTCGAGGATATACCGGTACCAAATCGCGTCTGTTGACTGCTCTTTTAATAACTTGTTGATTTTGGAAATAACATTTAGTGAGGTGCTATAGTCTATCTACATTTACATCTAAATCTACTGAAGCTATAAGATCGCCCTTTCTAGTTCAGTTACATGTGGAATATGCTCGCAATTTTAAAGCGCTGGGTAAGAGTGTATAAGGAGTGTATGCGAAAGCACAAACAGCTTGAGTGGGGCGCGCAGGCAGACGAGTAAATAAAATTCCAAATAAAGTAAAAATGTTGAAATGCCAAAGAAATGCACGGGACATATTTTACATTTATTCATTCGTCGCCGTTGCTGCTCTGGCTGTTGCTGTTGCTGCTGCCTTTAAGCAAGGACAAAAGCAACGAGTGGCAAGCAGAGGTACACAGAGTTAAGGAGAGGAGTGCCAAGGCTGGCTGGCTGCCGTACTGGTAAGCCGAGCGTTAATAACAACGCTTATCTGTGGCATTAGCAGCGTACACAGCAATAGCAATGGCAGCGAAAAAAAAACACAAAACACCAAACAAAAAACAAAAAAAATGAAACGAAAGAACAAAAATAAAAAATGATAATGAAAACTCAAATAAAAGCGCAGCAACAGCACCGAACAGACAAGCAGCCGAATAGCAAACAATACAGAGACAGAACTGAGGGTGGGGAGGGAAGTGGGCTGCTGCGGGTAGGCAGTGGGTGGCTGCATAAGTAATTCAAGCTGCCGTTTGCCGCTAACGTTGCTGGCGTGACAACTTCAACTGACAGCCGCAGCGCAGCGCCATCATCCATTATCAGCAGTTGGCCATCTTAAAGTGCAGCAAAGCAGCAAAAACAACACAGGAAGCGCGAGCGCACAGCACACACAAAAACAAACCAAACAGCAACAATAGCAACAACAAATAAAGGATGCGAACAAAAAGTCAAAATACAAAAGCAGTTGGACGGCGGGCGGTCGCATAAAAAGCAAAGCCAACAACACACACAAACAAAAAAAGGACGAGCAGTAGCACAAAATGTCGCATTGTTTTAATGCATTTGGCGCAGCGGCGTAGCAGATGCTGATGCTGCTTGCTACTTGCTGCTGCCTGATGCCTGATGCCGCCCGATGTGTGACGCGTGTAGCACGATGCCTGATGATGCTGAGGCAGCAGCGCACACACACTGCGTATGGGCAATGTCGCGCTCAAAAACCACACAAGCCAACGCCCGCGGCTTAGGCAATGTCGTATTACGTATACGCCGCATGCTACTTGGCATTTGGAACACTTGATTGCTGTTGCTGTTGTTGTTGTTGTGTTTGTTGTTGCTGAAGCTGATGGTGCTGGTTTTGTTTATGCGTCTCGATTGTAGCGGTCTGTCCCGGCGTATCTTTAACTGTAAACGTCACATAGTAACGTTTATTGCTGTCCAACTTATCCGCTGGCAGTGAAATTAGTTGTTTACTCTTTCCGTGCGACAGCTCCAGAGCAACTTTGTGGCTACATTTGCCGCTGCCACCAAAGCCGACGTCGACGCCGACGCCGACGCCGACGCCAACGCCGCTGGCCCCACGCCCGCTGGAGGCGCGACCAGTGGTCAGTATTTTTGGCAGATAAAAACTACTAACGCTTCCGGCCTTCTTGTACGGTCCAAACCCAAACTTGGGCATCGTGTGGTGATTCATCATGGGAACTGCCAGATAGAAAGAGACATACACAATATGAGAGAGTTGTATATACAGAAGTACACACAAAAAAAAAGTTCGTTTTGAAGCAGCTTTTGGTGCCAAACCATCTAATTTTTAGGAGGAAATGTCGTAGCTATTCTTTCTTGTTTTTAGTTTTCAGAGAAAGTATTTTTCATATAAATATATTGCCTAAATATTACCAAGGAAGGGTAAACGATTTTAGTTATAGGAAATGTATTTCGTAAATATTGAAATTTCATCTACAAACATTTTTTTGACAAATTTTATTCTGAGTGTAACATCGGTAGATTAATGATGTACGGCCTAATTAAAAGCATGCCATTTTTTTGAGCATACTCCAAATAAATTGCAGCTGTCAGCATCAAGTGTGGATACAAGATACAGCTGCATTTCATTTAAGGCATTTGCAGTCGCACGAGCAGCAGCAAAGCGAGTTTATGGACAATCTGTGAAATTGCCTTAAACAAACATACAAACAAAAAAAACTAATAAGAAAATGAAGCCAAGCGCGCCAATGTTTCAACTGACAGAATGCTGAAAGGCCAATTGCCATAAGGGTATTAAAGCAACTCCTGCTCTTTTAAAAGTGCTTGCAACTGCCAGGCGCTCGAAGCCCATTTGTGTGGATTAAGCGCGCTTTGAAGCGGGATTTGTGTTGACTTTACTTGTATATAGATACATATATAAGTAGAGCACACAATATGCGACTGCCGCACAGAAATGAATGCGTTTTTAATTTGGCTTAAGCCGGGCGCGTCCTGCGTCCGCATAGAACTCATAATGAAAGTTGAAAAGGCGCAGCAAAAATAAAAACAACAAGCAAGTATGTCCTAGTCGAGAGCGCTCGACTGGCTGATACCCTGAACACAAGACTTTATCATCATGGCTATCATGGGCGTACACTTCTAAGATATTGAAACCAACATGACTGATGATGCCAGTCTCGTATATATATACTCAATGGTGTCGAAGATGCTTCCTTTTGCCTCTTCCATACCTTCACACAGCTCTATTATACCCTTTTTACCCGTTTTCAATGGGTCTAGGGTATAAAGCTGGAAAAAGTAGAAAATATTTTTAATTCGCCTGGCGCTTGGTTACTCGCCCAAATGAATAAACTGCTCGTAATTAGGATATATTTTAATGCTCTCGGCGCATTTGACGCCCGCGCGCTTTGCTCCTCGTCTTTGTATTTGAGTGTTAGCCATCCGCTTGACCCACTCAAAAGATGGTAGAAAAAACTGTAACAGCTTGTGGCCAAGTGATTCAACTGACCGTCCCACTGTCGGACTGTCGGCCTATCTTTCTTTCCTTCTTTGGTGCAATTTTTCACGCTTAGGCGGCATTCAACATTGACTTACTGTAGGCGGCGCAGGGAATGCCCGTGTAGGCGTGTGCCGCGTGTAGGCAGCGATGTGTCTTCGTGGTGCACTGCAGCGCCTTCTCGTACGCATTGTAGTCGGGACTCAAGCGCCGCTCCGCCTGCCAGGGAATAAAATCAAATTTTGAGACTTGTGGAAATATGCACACACAGAAATACCTCGATTTACAACATGGTTTTGAGGAACTAATTTTTGAAGACGTAAATAGAGAGAACGTAAATCGAGAGATTTTAAGGGCAATTACTTAACTTACCTCCTCGTACACCTCGTTGATGTTTTGAAAATTGTTGGTGCCCGGCTTCTGCAATCCCTTGAGCGTCTCGTACAGGAACAGCTCAAAGTTTTTGAACGTATACTCGCTGAAATTGTAACGCCTGAGCCTTGTGCCAGTTTCACCGCCCAGCAGCACGCACGATTTGTGATAGTCGTCGACGGCACGCTTCACCAGCACTGCCTCGTTCAGCTTGTTGGAGCGTATCTGCAGCGACTTGAGCTCAAGCAGATGCTGAAAGATCTTGCGCTCCATGTAGTATCTGCAAAGAGGGATGGCAGCACAGAAGAGGAATATAAAGGCACCATGGCAACAGAGGCAGCCAAAGAAAAGCGCATCATTGTTCCTTATCTCATTCCCCGGTCTACCAGCTCCTAGCTCTCAGCTCTCTTCAATCTCGTCATCACCATCATCGTCAACATCACCATGGCGAGCTTTTGCCAGTAAGCGCATAAAATAAATGTTAGCAAATGTACGTAAATTGTCATTTTGATATTTCGCAAGGCGAACAAAGCCTGCTGTGCTTTTTTTATCCTCGCCGAGGGCATTAAGGTTGTGTCGTTAAGTTTGAAGCGCATTGAGGAATGCGTTTCTGATTTCATTAATTACATATTCTTCTGCCTATTTCTTTACAAACTAATCCCTCAACTAAGCCCGCCGACTGCAGGCAGGCTATATGTCGCCCAGACGAGATCACTATATTATTGAGCTTCCAGAGGAACAATCGATCGACAGATGTCATCTTGTATACGAGTTTTATTATGTTTTAAATATGAAATCATTTGGCTATCATTTAAATTTACAATGAAATTTAAAAGTCAGCCAGGTAGTCTCCAGCCTGTAAGGGTATATAAGCCTCGGTCTGCCTAAATACAACCTTCTTAGTTGGTTTTTTTTCCTTTGCCTGTGCTTGACATAGCTCCAGGCTCAAAGGAAGCCAGAAGCTACGGCAAGAAGTGGTGGTTCGGGGCTGGTTGCGAGCACAATGCGCACAATACGCGAACGCAATAAAAGGCATCATGTTATTAAAATTTTAAGAATACTAAAGTGCGTGCGCGAAAGAAAGAAAAAACAAAGGAAAACATTCTATTAATAATTGAGAGCACACATAAAGCGAAGCAAGTTAAATTAAAGCAAGTCAGCAAAGTCATGGCGTAGAAAATAATCGAAATATTTTATTAAAAGCTAAGCATTTTTCCAAATATAGAAGCTAAAAATCTGCTGGTAGCAGGATGCCTGACAGTCTTAACGATTTTCCAGCCCCAGGCTGTGGTACTTAAACCTTTTTGCAAATCAACTGGCGGCTCGCAGGCCTTTTTTTTTGCAGCGCCCCCAGCAATGCATTTTCTACCCAAAACCTGAGCAAATTTTTGAAGTGCACTCAACACAGCGCAACGTTGAGCGTTCTAAACTTGTTTATGCATTGAGTCGGATGGTTGGGGTTAGAGGTTGAGGGTTGAGGGTAAGGATTGAATTTTCGCGAATTGGTTGGCAATTTATGCAGTTTTGCTGCTTGACACTGTTCGCCACTTGGCTGCACTGCAAAAATTATGCGAAACAATTTCGACTTTGAACACACAAAAACTAAACCAACCAACAATTTGGCAAATAACAAGCAGCCCGCGGCTGGTAAAAAGACTTCGACTTCGTCTTCGTTTTGTGTGACCAGTTTAAGTAAAAGTGGCCATTGGAGAGCAAAAACGGCGTAACAAATTGCGCTTTCAAGTAGCGCATAAAAAGCTGCAAAACCGGACTAGCGATGATGATGAAATCTCTGGCTGTAAAGTCTACAGCGAGGACAACCACAGTCAGCCACCTGATTCGTTCACTGGCCACCGTTAAGGCTAGAGCAACATAGCTATTTGGATATTGCTCCAGCGCTTATTTAGCTGCAGTGGCCAGCATCATCATCATCTCCACCATCATCGTCCAACTCCATCTTCAGTGGCGCAGTGGAGCATCAATATGCGGCTTGTTTGCTGCGCTTTTCAATTTTACGCCTCGCTTTGGCTTCACTCATCTGTGCCTCAATTCTTTCCTTTTGGCAAACTATTTGTGCTTCGCTCTTTTTTGCTTGCCGCTTGCTTTCACGCTTACCCCAACACCACTCTCCCCAGTAGTGCAAATAGTTTTTGTCCTTGGCACATTTTTTTTCAGCCGTTGGTTTTGGTGTTGCTGCCGCTGCTGCTGTTGCTGTTGCTGTTGCTGCTGATTTCCGTTTCCGTTCTACGTTCGCTTAGCACAACTTGCATTGCATTTTCTTGTGCGCGTTGATTTGGTGTGCTACATTTTTCAGTGACCGACTCTTACTGTCACGCCCACGGCCGCCCCTGACACCCAGTCAGTCAGCCAGCCAGCTACCTCCCCACATCTTCATGCCCCACCGCCGGCGGCATTCTGTTCGCAACACAAATGTGACAAGCAAAAAATGCACGCTGCACCAAAATGGGTGGAGTGGAAACAAGACCCTAGGGGGCATCAGGCAGCAGCAGCAGGAGCAGCAGGGGCAGCAGGCGGCTGTTGACAACGTCAGTGACAAACGAAATGCAAAGAAATTAAGCACTCCACAAGCGAAAATGGCAACAGCAACAAATTTCTACCCACTGGCAATTTGGAATGCATAAACAACAAAAGCAAACAGAAAGTGCAAACGATTTAAAAGCAAAAGAAAAAATTCTTTACTTGCCATCGGCGTGTGGACATATGCGCAATTTAGTGCTGTACTTTATTTGCCCGTAGGATTTGAATTTGAATTTGAAGCACCAAAATTGGTAAAAATCCACAGACGGCGGCATCGAGCTCTTGGAAAGCTCTACGTCTGCGGCTCTGGTTTGTTTTGTTTCTTTTTTTTTTGAAATCTGAAAAGTTTCTCGCCTCATTTTTCATCGGAGCGAAAGTTTTTTAGGCTTGAGCTCAAAAGTTTGAAGAGCGCTGCTTGAAAAGCTCAACAGATCCCCAGGGAAGGGTAGAAAAGAGAGGAGCTCCTACATTTCACGGACTGCTGCTCATCTACTCTGAATATATATATATATATATATATACATATACATATGTATAGAGTACAGTGGTTGTCCGGAAATTAGAATTTTCGGTTTCAGTGGTAATTTTCCTCCACAAATTTTTTCAAGTATTAGTTTTGCATTTAAGCTAGAATTTACAGATTTAAGTACGAAACAACACTGACCCAAACAAGCTTAAGAGTTTAAGTCGCAGTAGAATTTTCTAGCGAATTCCTTTTTTTATATATATTATCTAAAATTTCATTTTTGAGGGCATTGCAAAATGATTTAATATGTTTCACACTGTGTTTGGAGCAAGCAGATTTAAGAAGTTTACCCATTGACTCAAAATCCCTAATAGACTCGCGCTCTGTAAACTCAAGCAGATTATCCGCAAGGACACACACAGAGGCAAGGGAGAAAGGCAGCAAAAAAAATGAAAGTTCGGCCGAACGTTGGCAAAACGAAATCCAAATATTTAACAATGTCAATTACGTGAGCGCACATTATAAATCCCAAATCTCACCTGTGCTACTGGGACACGCACAGAAACACACACACGCACACACACACATACACACATCAAACATGGCAGAGGCACACACACACATTCAGATACGCATGAAAGTTATTTGTTTAATTTATGCGTCAGATAAAATTTTAATCTCTTCGGAGCCAAAGCGAAAAAAACAAACAAAATGAAGTTGCTGTTATACAAAAAAGAAAAAAAAAAAATATAAATAAAATCAAAATCAAAAAAACAACAGCAAAAACAACGAACATGCTACTGCTATAAATAAAAACTCTCTATTTACACACTTTTCATGGTTTTTTGCCTCGCTGGTAGTCCAACTTCCCGCCAGTCCACCAGTCCACCCATCCATAACAAAGTCAACCTCCGCATAGCCAAGTTTATTCTACCGGGTGCTTTAGATTTGCTTTTCTGCCCAAGCAACCCAAGTAACCAACCAGAGAAGGCGACTCGGTCTCCACACTCGAGTGGATTTCGTTGAATTTTTATGTATTTTACAAGAATTAATTGACTCACACTGTCTGTCGACTTGCTAAAAATTTCGTTATATATTTCGTGGTGAGCAAGACTCACGTCTAACTTGGCGTATACATATTGCGTATACGCGGCATAGTATTTGCATTGGATCTTTATACGCAGACGAAAAAGTTGTCTCATACAAATAAAACGAACGGGCCGCGTAAATATTTTCATTAGCCAAGTGAAAATAATATTTATGTGTATTTATGAATTTCGTTTGCTGTTGAATGCTTGAAAATTTATTCATAGGCTGCGACTGGGGCAGATTACTCAAAATTTAATTAAGTTTTCGAAGTTTATTGCTGGAGACCCATGCAAATTCTATAATTGCAATTAAAATTGACTTGTTGCTGATCTTTAATCCATCGTGGCTCAAAGCAAAATAATTGCCTAAATTTGAAAATGATATATATATATATATATATATGTATATATGTGTGTGTGTATCTATTGATATATTCAATTACGACACATACACTCTTACGCTGAAACTAATTTTATGTAGTCAAGTGAACATCGACATTTAATCCGTTCGTCTCAAGGATATCCGCGACAAGGTTGCAAACAACGAAAGCTGAAAACAAATTTCAAATGCCTCTCTTTTTTTGCCTGTTAGCGCCTGAAAAATTCAGCCGCTAATCTGCGTTAATTCCACTTACAATTAGCATCAGCGTCTTGTAAATGAAGGCGTCGACTTTGCGACTGCAAGCTGCGTACTATTTTCATATTTTGCGCCACTTTCTGCATAAACAAAACACTCACCGCAGGTGGGCCTTGGCCTGTGCCCGTTGTTCGTGTCGCAACGTGTAATGGGTGGTTGCTGGCGGTGGATGGTGGGTGGAGGGTGGAGTGCCTTGGGTTTGTCACGGGCCTTGCCACTTAATTAAAATGCGCAACTCTTTACCGGAAATGAGCATTTCAGCTAATGACAAGAGCCCGGGGGCTCTGAGATTTGCACCCGTTCGTATAAATTAAAATAAATCAGCAATGGCAAACAAGAAATTTCTGAGAGCGGAGCCTTGACGAGCTTACTAATACTCTGCAAGCTGTAGGGCAAATTATATTGGTAGACTTAATGGACAACTGACAAGGAAACAGATTTAACTGATATATTGGTTATTACTTAAAAACTAATCAACATATTTATCTATTCCCAGTGTAATAAAAACTTAAAGCTGTTGAGTCGTTTAACTTGGTTATTTATCAATGCTGGCTGAGCGCAGCACAAAAATAGTTTTCACCTCATTATGCATTTGTACTATAATTCCTTAAAATTATCTGACTTTGTCTTTAAAGTTGTGAAAATGATTATTAGCGGGAATGTGTTCTTAACTGACGAGTGTATATTTCAAGAAAAATTCTTAATGAGTCATAACATACCTTAAATAATCTCGCACAGGCTGACGGTCATGAGAGTAAATGTGGATTGTGCAAATCACAAGAAACTCAATTATAAAATGATGTACTTATAAGTTATCCGCATTTGATTGCCTAAAAAGATTATCTGATTCTTTCGGATAGTACATTTTAGGATACAGAAAAACATTAGTCCTTGTTAGCCGCCAATATGAAAATGGGAACGCCTTAGCAAAACTTTAATGTTGCAATGGAATTTGCCTAATTACAATTCCCAAAGTCGTTTAAGTCTCCTTTTCAAATATTTGCGCCCATTGCTCTAAATGTCCAATTAAAGGGTCGTTTAACTAAAGTAAAGTGCTGCTTATATGTTTTGGTTCTCTTAATGTCCGTTTAATGAACATAAAATATTAAGGACAAAATCAGCTCTTCTTAGTTGACGCCATTTTAAAAATAACTTACTAGGCATGGGTAAAACTAATATTATTAGCATTCAGGTATACTTATGTTAGAGCTAAGTTAATCGACTGGTTTGTATCCCTAATCTGAGTATCATTAGGCAATTTATATTTTGGTACTCGCCTATGTATCATTATTTGATACTATTTTGCTATTTGTGATTCAGTGAGTACGAAATTCCATAGCCAAATCTGTACATGTCCCAATATGTTTGTGTGCATGTGTATATAAAATATATACTGATAACGACAATCACTTGTTACAATTACGGCTTAATCTATTGGTCAAGGGGTCAAAATTAATACCCAAGTACAGAGAATGGACATTAATACCGCGTTTATTACCTTTAACCGCATTATGATGACTTTAAAAGTGCTCCAGTTTTATGGCGCAACCTCCGTTTGCAATTTATTTGTTGTGGACCAGGCCAACAATGGCGCCGACTCGCCGCGTTAAAAAATGAGAAATGTTTCCAAGGCTATTAAGTGCCCAACTAAATTAACTTTAAGGCGGCAGCCACTTTGATTACATTAAATGGCCGGCGGCTGCGGCTGCCCAAAGGCGAGTGCGTGATATAATGTGAATTCACGAGCCTGAATGCCTCGACGCTGGGACATTCAAGTTGATTAAAATCAAGCATCAAGTAAATAAATCTGCGAGGCATCCCGTTGCCCGCCTGGTGTGATTAATTTAAGTGAATGAATCTTGGCCATTTAAATTGTGACGAATCAGTTATCCCGAAAATCTGTTACCTGCGGATATTCCTTTGAATGGAGCGTGTTACCGCGCCCATATCGCATGCACCTTTGTCCCCGGGCTTTCGATTCTCTAGGCGACTGCTGCAGGAGCGTCCGTCCAGCGTCGCATAGATGAGACGACGTGGCATGGCCGTGTGGGATGTTCTCGGCGTTGGTATCTTGGTGCGCTCAGCACGTGGACTCGGCTCGAATCCGGAATCCTGATCCTTGCTAGTGGTGGCCAAGACATCTGTGCCGTCCCTTGACTCCTGTGCATGCTTCCAGTTGCTGCGAGTTTTGGCACCACTGCGCACCCTCTTCTTCAGGCGACGCTTGCGTCCATTGGCCACCCCATCGTAGACTCCAGCGACTGCTGTAGCATCGCTTTTGGCATCCATTTCGCCACTCCCCACTCCATGACGAGTGCTGAGAAAGCGACGCAAGGCACTGTCCTGCTCGGGATCAATGTCATCGCCATCGTCAATATCGTCCTCATCAGCCCCATCATCATCGAATTCCTCGTACTCATAATTGATTTTATCCAGCTCAGAGGCGCTGGGCAGTTTGGAGCTGGCTGCTGCGGTGCTATCATGCATCACTTGAAAGACCTGATTGCCACCACTGAAACTAACTTCGGGTGGACGCGGTGATTGCTCCACATCACCCATGGAGTCATCGCTCTTAAGCACTTGGAAGCTCGATTTGCGTTCGGGCTCATCAGAGGCGGGAACAACAGTTGCCGCTGGCTCATCATCCGCAGAATCCGAAGGCAACAGCGTAAATGAACGTCGAGATTCCTGTTCTCGTTGTGGTTGCTGCGAGGGAGGCTGCTCTTGCTGCTGTTCCTTCTGCGGCTGGGATGACGGCTTTTGTTGCGAATTTTGGGCTCAACTTGCGGTTTGGCTGGTTGCGTTGTAAGTGGCAATTCTTTGTCTCACTTTTGGGCTCGGCAGCCGCCGTCGGCTCCAGTTTTTTGCCAGGCTCAAACGCGGAAAGAGACGGCTGCTTGATATCTGACTGCGGTTGTTCGGCGGCTGTCAGCTTAGGAACCTCAACGGACTCAACAGAAGGTGTGGCAGTGGTTACTGATTCGGCAGGTCCTGTGGGAGCTGTGTCCGTTTTGGTTAAGGCAGCAGCGGAACTGGGCTTATCCGTAGCCTCATTTAATACGAGCTCAATTTGCTCTTCACTTGCGGATTTGTCCTTTACGGATGCCTCTTCCGTGGAGCTTTTTGACTCGCTGCTTAGTGCAGTGGCAGCTATTTTGATCATCTGCTCGACCTCAGTGGACACCAATTTGGTATCCTCCTCACTTAACTCTGGCTTGGCGTCTTTCGTGACTGGCTCGGGCACGGGAGCCTCTTCGGAAGACTTTGATGAATGCAACTCAGCATCGTGATGGACATCCACTTGGGTTGTCACCGACTTGGCTGCTTCCTGTTCCTCATCCGTTAGTTCCATAGCATGGCTCTCTGCCACTTTCAAGCTGTCCAGCTCCGCAGCAACTGGCCTCTCGCTTGTGGCACTCTGTGCTGGCGATTTGATGAAGGTGCCCTCCTTGGTAGCCGCGGATGTTTCTGGTGGCGTTTGGACCTTGCCGATTGATTCAGCAGCTTTTTCACTGGCATTATCTGCCTGCTCCCCCTGCATAATGGGCACTTTGTGCTCAATCTGCTTGAGAGATCCACTGAGCTCCTTGCTGCTATTCTCCTCACTCCCAGGCAACTGCCTGGCCCTATGCGATGGTGTCGATCGCTTGCGATGCACCACACGCTGCTTCTGGCGCTTGTGATAGCAGCAGTTCTCGCAGGAGTCCTCATCATCCTCGTCATCATCGTTCTCGCCATCGCTAGTGTAGCTGGTACGGCGCTCTCTGGACTTGCGTCGGCTTATCTCAATGTTGCTCTTGGAGCGACAAATATCGTTGCACTTCTCGTGCTGATGCTCGCCACAGCTGTTGGTGCGTCGTCGCAGCTGGCGTCGCTTATGGCGTCGACAGATGTGCTCAACCCGTTGCTCCTTGCGATACGATTGCTCCGTGCAGCTGCACTCGGCATCCTGTTCCCCATCCTCATTTTCTCTCTGTGACGTGCCATTATCGGAATCAGTGCGTTTGAGATAGACGACATACTTCTTGGAGCTGCGCAAATCATGCAGCTCCTCCTTCTCCACATACTTTAGCGGTCGCACCAGATCCGCAGCGTTGGCCTCGTGAAAGGGATTACCACGTCGCGCTGCGAGTCTCAGCTTACTCGAAGGCTGACCCCCATGGGCCTGCAAAAACTTGGCTGTGGAACGATGTCCACGCTGCAGTGCACCATCGAGCGGCGTCATAACGATGCCCCGCGAATTGCGATACAAGGCATTCACATCGCCACCATAGTCCAAGACCATCTTGCACATGTCCGTATAATCGTTAGCGGCAGCGATATGCAACAGACTCCGGCCATCGTTGCTGGTAGTGTTCACCTGCTTGGGCCGCTGTGACAAAAGCCATTCGAGGAGTTCGCGTCTTCCCGAGGCAGCTGCCTCATGCAGCGGCAGATCACCTTTGGCATTGCGTAGCCAGAGATTGGCGCCACGCTCCTTAAGTAGCTTCAACGTCTCGAACTGACCCTTGGAGCAGCCACAGTGGGCTGGTGTTCGACCCTTGCGATCCTGTCGATTCGGATCCGCCTCCAGATCGAGCAGACGCGCAGTCGCATCCGCATGCCCCAGTGTCACCGCATAATGCAACGCCGTGCAACCATTGGAGTCTATGAGATCTGTGGGTGCACCGCACAGACTGATTAGCGTATCAATGCATTCGGTGTGGCCACGCGAGCCGGCACAATGCAGTGCAGTAAGGCCATCCCTGAAAGGCACAATAAGAAAGCAGAAAAAATCGATATATATGTAATAAAAAGAAGGTTCAGTAAAGCTAATCAAACTTATATATTTATAAAAAAAAAGAGCAAACATATTTATATATATATAAATATATGTAAATATACAAATATTTAATTAATAAGCTGTCATTTACAGTATAATCGCTTGTGCTGCTCTTACTTTGGAAAATACTTCAATTTAGCACGATGTATATTAATATAATTGAAAACAGAATGATGCAGAATCACTGGAAAGCAATCATTAACTCGTTACTTAAATCGTAAAAGAACTGTATTAAACAGATAAACAGTTTCTCTAATATATATATATATATATATATATATAAATATATATATATACATAATAAATGACTTTATCAAAATAATTTGGAGCTGGGAATGAGTTGAAACTCACTTATCGGCACTCTCCACACGTGCGCCCGCCTTCACCAGGGCAATGACTGCCTTGGCCGAGCCCGCGGATGCGGCCCAGAGCAGCGGTTGGCGGCCATCTTTGTCCTGAACATCGACGCTGGTCTGCGGATGGGCCAAAAGAATGCCAATAATTTCCAGAGCCAACTTGGTGGAATTGGACTGCAGCTTGCTGTCATAGCTGGCGCCGCACATTTGGGCCGCATAGTGAAGCGGAGTGCCGCCATTAACATCGGGCTTGGCGACGCCAGCACCGGCTGCCAGAACTGCGCGGAGTGCTTCGATTTCGCCACATACTGAAAGCGGAGAGTGAGTCTGTTAGGTTGTATGAGTTGAATGTGCGAATGGGTCGCTTACCCGTTGCCCAGTGCACCACAGAGTGACCCTCATTGTCCACCGCATTCACATCGGCTTTGTTCGCTAGCAGCAAATTGACCATCGCCAAGTTGCCCTGAATAACAGCCAAGTGAAGCGGCGTGAAACCATCTTCATCCGCCGACTCCAGCAGCTCGGGAGCTGCAATTGCAATGCTTGCGGCAGCCACGAGGTCGTGCGTCTGCTCCAAATCCTGCGCGGCACAATAATGCAGCGCGTTGCGGTTGCTACGGTCACGTTGCCGCAACAGTTGGGGCTGCAACAAAAAAATAAAAAATTGAAATATGTAAGGAATGCGACCGACAGAGTCAGAGAGTGAGAGACTTACTCACTTGTTCCCACTTAAATATGCTTTGAATGCGTCATTCATTCATTCATTTCGACTATGTATGTCTACCTTATACAATTAATTATTGCTCAATATTCAGTTGAAGCAAAGAATGCAATGGCTGCAACTGCAACAGCAGCAATTAAAAATAAACTAATTAAAATGTCATTTGCATGCTGCGAATAATGACTATTGCAGGCAGAGACTGTGAAAGATATGCTGTGTGGGGGAGAGGGAGAGGGACTATCTCACACGGCATATAGCTGATTTATAAACTGTATAATTAAAAATACCGTTAATAGCCAGTTCAGGTATCAAACGAGCACAAATATATATATATATATGCATATATAATTTCAGCCAAGTGTCTGCTGTTTTTTCTTGTTTACTTTTTTTTTCATCGCCCATCAGTTTTGCTTATTGCAATTTATTTGTGTTAATATTAATTCATAAATTCGATTTTGTTGCTACTGCTGGCATTCGCAGCCTGTGTTAATTGAATATTTTTATTTTGCACAAAATTGCCAGTTTGCAATTGATAATTGAACACATTTTCACGTTTATCACGTGCGAATTCTGCACTTCTGTAGATAATTGCAAAATTAATTTTCATATGCCGCCCGTCCACGACTGCTGGTTGTTAGTAACTAAAGCAACAATGGCCACAACCAACGGCAACAAAAATAAACAAAACAAATACAGCGGTTGGCAGTTGGCGTCGCTTGGAAAGTGCAAGTGCCGCTAACCGTTGCACTTGGCAACGTGGTGAGTTACACCTTGCAACGCACACCCAACACACACTTCAGCCCTAAACGATAAACGTGGTGTATTTCGAATGCCGGCAAGTGCAATTACCAAATTCACATTGGCCATTTTGGCGCGCAGCACGACATCGAACTCCAACGGGCTGGCGAACATTTTGAAGCGAGCTCTTCTCCAGCGACGCGTCGCCTTTTTCCGCGTGTCAAAACATGTCAAGTGCACAGCAAACACTGTCGTCACCGTCTAGAACTATGTTACAACTTTGCCACGCCGCTGACTCAAAAAGTTCGCATTGCGACGACGGCGACTTCAACGGCAGCAGCAGCAGCAGCAGCAGCGGCAACCACACGCAAACCCAAAAAACGAAAAAACATAAAAATAAAATGCTGAAGTGCAAAATTGGTTAAGTCATTGACTCTGCACCAATTTACACGTGAGCCGACTTATAGTGGGCCAAGTTAATGAACCGAACGCAGTAATTCTCTCTCGTTCTCTTCACCATCCATGCAGAGCATGTTCAATATTTATGAACAACGCTTCAAAAGTCATGTATACCTCAAAAATACTCTCCCTACTTATTGAAACAACTTATTTCAATCTTGAAAGATTCAGTTCAAACTAAAAACAAAAAGGTTTTCAGCTTCAAACTCCTCTGATCTTCGGCTGATTTGCTAGATATGCTTTCCAATGAATGGGTTTGAAGTTGAATTACAGAGTATAGCAAATATTCGTCGCAATATATGTATATTTCGGTAGCTAAGAAGTTTCGGCCTATTACGCTCCGTTTGGCTTGTATTTATCTTTGCAGTCAAGCAGAATGATTGAATGTGTTGCTTTTCTAACCAGCATTCAATTTTTGCAAAGCATTTTAAGCACGTTCCTCTCTATTTTTATCAGGCGCAAAACCATCGCGTGACTCTCAGTGCGACAAAGGACTCGATTCGGTGATTCGGTGATTCGGGGGCGACAAAGAGGTGATGTCATGTGTACCTCGTTGCTCGGCAGGAAATGCCAAATATCGTTCCAGTTCAATTTATAGCGCATTTAACTAAGTCAACAAATAGTTCGATAACTGTCGAAAAACTAAGATAAAAACTCTGCCGGCAAGAAAAACAAAACAAGCCCCAGCAAAAGTGAAACTAAAGCTATTAGAAATTTGCGTGTTTCGAATGGCAGGGTCATAAATGGTCGTATAAGGGGCTCGGGACACCGTAGGAAGTTCATAAAGTTTATTTATAAGAATGTTGGTTTTAGTTAACCAACTAAATTGATTTAAGCATGGGAAAGTTTGTCTTTGAAAACATTCTTTAAAGTTATTGAAATTCAATTTAAACCAGGTAATGTCAAACTACGATATTTTGGCTTCTTCCACTTTGTAAATTTGAAATAAATAGTTTAAAAAAATTATAACCACTACTTTTGTATTGATAAGTACAAATTCACCCTCTGAAGTAACTCAGATTAATTTAAATTCAGACTGGATTACAGCTTGAGGTGTTTATCAAGATATATTTGGCAAATGGGCTTAAAATTGCCTTCACCAGTGGACCACAATATAAAACAGATTGCACATAATTACATTTTTCTGGTAAATACCAAATATTACTATATAGGAGGCACATTTCACAGATTTCGGTAAGCACAGAAAAAATGCTAATAGCTCATCACAATTTAGGCCGTTGCTGTTGAATGCGATTTTCTTTTCTTTTTTTTTTGAATTTGTTGTTTCGATAATATTTTTGTTGATTGAATCAAAATTGTTTTCAAGTTTTTGTTGCGTTTGTTTTGCGGATACGAAAAAAATAAGAAGCAAAGAATAATAAGAAGAAATTTACATTGCGATTGGCACAATAAAGTATTTACAATGAGTTTTATTTGCCGCTATTTCCGTTATCTTAGTGTCCCTTTCACAGTGTCCTGGCCATATCGGAAGCCTTCTCTGTTTCTTATAGCGAACCTCCGCTGCCAGTCGGATTATGAATAATTCAAATAAACTGAAATGATACCTAAAAACTTTGACAGCGAGCTCGCTCAGCTGGTATAAAGAAAGAACCAAGGGTCACAGCTGGATGGGGAGGGGAGGACTTAACGCAGCATCAAATAAAGTTCTCGTGTTGCTGTTGTTACTGCTGTGGGAGCTGTTGCCTTTGTTATTATTACGATGATGGTTGGTATGATTGTTGCCTCTGCTGTCATTTCATCCCCAGTCCCGCCGCAACGGCTCTTGGTTGGTGTCATGCGAATTTGCATTTAACTTTCTACGTTTGCCAACACAAAATGAAATGCGATAATCAAATACGTCCAACAACAATGCAGTAGGAGCAGCTGGTTTGCAGCCCACCCACCCCCACCCCTGATTCTCCTCCATTTTCAACCCAATTCAGTCCAACGTTGTTTGCATGAACTGAGCTAAGATAAAAGTTCGGCATTGCGAGTTGGCCATTCATAGCAGGGCTTGGTCAGGCGAGCACCCCGTGTTGTTGCTATTTATGCCATTTTAATAGTTTCCAAAACAAATAAAACATGCACAAGCCACATTAAAGCGAAGCCACCAAACCAACAATAATAGGAGATATAAACTAAAGATACATCGCGAAATTTCCCTTAAATTGTTCAACATTACATTTTTCATTGAATGTGCACACGACACAAAGTGTTAGAGCATCCTGCAGATGTATGTGATATATAGTAGTATAAAAAAAATAAATACACATTTGTGTTTTTAATTTGATATATGTGAACTTAATAATATGTCAAACCATTGAACATAATATTCAAATTTTTGTTAAACAAATTATCAAAATAAATTAGTTGAATGCAATTTATTACTGATTTTATATTGCTATAGTAGTAGTAGTATTATTGGGCCAAAGAACTGAAAATGAAATGAAATTCAATTAATTTAGATCCTAATTTGGTTCTCGTTTCAGTTCATTGTAAATTTTATTTTTATTTTTATTATAATATATCCCTAAATGCATAGAAATACATGTGCATGAATTGAAATATATTCACGTACTCGACAAAGCTTTCGCTTTAATTGACTCAGTTAGTCAACTGGGTCAGAGTATCGTAGTTTACCTGATTAAGCGAAAAATACGTTGGGGCATTAAAAATATGCGCCACAATTTATGGCTCATAAGAATCAGGTGCAACAAAGAAAGAGTTGCACGAAGACAGCCATAAAATTTCATATATTTTATAGCATCTGATTTCGGGACGCTCAGCAGAGGTTAAGCCTAAGCCAAAGATGGGTAGTAGCTCGACTGATTTTAAGCATTTCCGGCTGGAAAAAACTGACAACTAAACTTCAACCATGTTTTTGGGGGACTTACTTTTGTGACTATGGCATTTGCATAACTCGAGCGTTTGCACTTCCTTAGTCACTACTCCTTGGGGAAAGGAGTGGTAGGGGCTGGGGAGGTAGGAGGACCGCATCAAAGCTGGATAACTCTTATTATTCATATATCGTATTCCATTAGCATAACAATGAAATGGAGTTGTCCAGCAGAAGGGCCGCAAAAGTCATAGGCCTTTGAAATAATATATTTGGCTATGACGCATACGACATGGTGTACCCACACATTTTATTGTTTACACGCAGGAAGTGCGTACACATACATATAAATAAAGCATAAATAATAATGAAAGAAGACAGCAGCAGCAATACAAACAAAAACAGAGAACATAAGACGCAGAACGAGACAGAGAGAGTGTGAGTGAGAGAATGGAGAATGGAAAATGGAGAACAGGGGCCGCACAGTGAAATGATAATGCATAAAAAATAAAATACATGCATGGTCTGAATGCCGTGAAAGGGCACAAAATGGCATGCGGGTAGGTAGGCAGGCAGGCAGGCTGTCAGAGCAGGGATAAGGGGAATAGGGGAAGCGAGAGCCGACTGTATCCAAGGGAACATGAACCGAGAATTCGACTTAACGCTTCGTTGGCCAACACATCCGCCATAATTATGTGTGACGCGACAGCAGAATGGCACATTAAAAGGCCAAGATAGGGTAGATCTGTGCAGAACTTACGAAACTTTGCCGGCTAGTTCGGTTCGGAAAACCACAGTCGTATTTTCCTGTAGGAAATGGGCAAATCAAGCCAAACAAATCCCAGTCACAGACACACACACACACACACACACGCGCTCACCGACATTGAATGTGCCCGGAAACTGTTTTCGAGCGCCTTAAGGTCGCCTGCTTAAGATGTCAAGTGACCAGCAGCAGCAGCCGCAGCAGTATCAGCAGCAAGCATTGCCCACTCAATGGTAATTTTATGCGCACAATACGTAATTCATATGTTAATCACATTCAGCCCAGGCCCAGCAACCAACTTGCCAACAATTCAGCCAGCCAAGCTAGTTTGGAGCTGAGTTCCTAATTAATGCAAGCGACTAAATGCGCAGGTATCTTTAACTGAATCACATAGACACACACATACATATATGTATACAGTACAACGTCCTTAATATTACCGTCTTAGTGATGCCAAGCAACGCCAAAGCCTCTGTGGGCAGGGACTCGTCTCAAGCAGCCGAACAACAACAAGAACAATAACATCAGCAACTATAATTTACATGCTTAGCAGACAATGCACAATTGCCAACGAAGAATGCTCAACGTAGTAGGGTTGGCGGAGGTCTTTGGTGAAAGACAGGTCTTTAACTGTTGTTGTAGCACCTTTTATACTTCTAATTAGTGCCACGTTGCTAGCTGCAACAACAATAGCAACAACAATGGTTGCATGCACTGCAGCTAATGTGGCTTGAATAGCTGCCTTTGTTGTGGCTGTCTTGGTGCTAGACTTCACATCAAGCTCATGCCTTAGTTACAGCGCCCCTCAACAGGAGCAGACAGTCATCAGGCAGAGCAGGAAGCAGAATCCGGCGATGCTGCGCAGCATTCTTAAGTAGTTTTGGCAATTATTTACAGCTACTTTGCCAGCAGCAAAAGCAGCATCTCCGATCCGCTCTCGACTTAAGGTTTGCCACACGGATTATTATTATTATTATTATGCAGCAGTGTGTGCCGCGCTGTGGTCTAGTTCAACTTTTGCATAGTTTTTATGCCTTGCAACGGATTAACAACAACGGCCAACTTTCATTTAATCCTGCAAACTTTGTTCGACGTCGTCCTCGTCCTCGTGCAATCTCAGGTGGTAAGCGGTTTGTTGAATATAAGCATCAGTTTAAGGTTGCCTTTCGATGCTTTAATTGCTATTAAATCACCACTCAATGCGGACAAAATCCAATAATCTTCAAATCGCCTTCAGTGATTAATATACTTACAAATTTCGAATACTTAGCTATTCACTCATCTGATATAATTTTTAAAATGTTTCAATAATTAATTTGTTTTACTTCTGAACTCTACGAATTTAATATCTAAAAATGTATCCGCATTTTAATTAGTATTATTAATCATACGTTTATCATGTACTAAAATTGTTTTCACCCCCATAATGTAATAGATATAGCTATAAATTTATGTTAACTGTGCGTTATCTACAGTAAAAGCAATAAATATTAAATAAATAAACATAAATTGCATTTTAACGATAATTACACGTTTCTCTTATATCAATATAAATCTTTTTCATACAGGAATGTAAGTCACAATTTGTTTTGTGTGCCATTTAGCAATAAAAACACGATTTTTCCTTGAAAATTTCACATCATAACATTGATTAAAATTAGAAATTTTAAGACTTCGATACCACTAACCATATTTAACATCTGGGCAAAACGTGGATTCTTGTTTATTGAAATCGATTTCGCTACTAGATAATACTGCACACAATTTTAACAAAGCGAAACAAACTCAAAATCAGACTCTGTATCAAGGGCCACTTTTGCATGTCTGCAAATAAATAAAGTTAGCTATGGAAAGCATATAAGAATCGGGGACCAATTTTTTCTTACACTTAAATGTATATTTAATTGCTTAAATATATGCACAAAATAAGTGTCGCTGGAGTTGAATGTGAGCGAAATTTTTATACGCGTCTACATTACACTTTCAATCAACTCCCTCGATTTTAATCCAACTGAACAGAGTATAAACCGTGTCTTATGAATACTTCAAGATGCCCGCAGCTGACGCTGCTGTTAGTAACCAGAGTTTAGAATCAGCTCAGATCAGACGATGTGCCGTCTGCATTATTCATTGGACAAGTTGTAAGTCATGGCTCAAGTTTCTCTAAATCAAATTAAGTTCAGAAAATATTTTACAAACTTTGCTCTAGCGGAGCTCAATTAAAAATTATGCAATCCCCCATCCACTATCCCCTGCCTGCTGTCCACGCCCCCTTCGGAATGCGAAGTTATTTCCGCAACAAAAACTTTCTGGTCAACAACAAACTGTAGAATGAGTGCCATCCGCATTGGCTGAGTCTCAAACTGTGCACCAAAGCGCATTAAAATTAGTAACAAGCACTACTCATTTGTGTCAACTTTTCACGTCATTATGCACTTTGAGCAAATATTGTTGGACTGAGGTAAAAGTTTTCGTTCCGCTCTCTCACATGTGATTAGCCTGCCAGAGCATATCCTTAAGCAAAAATGTTGCAGCAGGCAAATTCATTTGCGGATATCCTATATGTGCCACAGATTCAGAGAGCAACAACTTCGGCTGCAACTTCGTTCCAATGGCCAACTATCAACTGGTAAATGGGCAAAGTCCTTCCAAGCCAAACAACAGTGACAACTAAGTGGGGCGGCCAACTGCCGGCATCTGGTCATGGCTAAGACAAATTTCTATGATTTCAGTAATTAATTTGCCATTTCAAAGTTTGCCAGTCATAGCGAGACAGTTATCCTTTTGGCAACTGCTTCTGTTGCCCATCATGATCATGGTCTGTGCCCCTGTTTCTAATTAATTGGCCAGCCGGACAACTAAATAAGCGAACGCATATGGACAACACATATGTACGTATATATGTATGTATGTATGTCTTCTCATCTAAAATGTTGGTTTGTGGCAAAGTTCCTCTGGGTTTTTGCACAATTAGCTGCCGCTCGTTCGTAGCAAAATTTGGTTTTGGTGGCTTTTTTTGTCGATGACTCAAAACCTCATATTTGGGCGCCAGGCATTCATTAAACTCATTGACGCTGACTTTTATTTGGACATTTGTTGGCCACCATAAAGTGAAGGTAATTAATTACAGCCTGACATGCAAAACTGTCAAAATGTGGCTATAAATTTTGAATTGAGGTGAATTCGTTGTGGGCTATATTTAAATACAAGCAGCAAAACAGTTGGCCTAGTCTATTTTCAATTAATGCTGAGGCTGCTGTTTATGAAGTCATCCCACATCCAGAGAGAAGCCTTTCGTTGGGTGCGGTCTGTCTCTCAGTAATTACAAGAAATGCGCGAACGGCTCTCAATTAAATCGAACACAAAACATTTTAAGGAGGCATGGGGCGTGTGTCCCATTATGTGCCACAATTTAGCGCAAATTGCGTTGAACGTCGAAACGAGTTTTATTTTTTTTTTCCTTTTTTTTGTCAATATTGCGCCAATTTGGTGGTACCTTTGTCAGGCAAACTGGTGATTAATTAGGAACGCAAGTGACTGCAACTAAAGTTAAATAGATATTGGGGAATAATTTGAATGCGCGAGTAGCAGGCAAATCAAACGAACCAATGAGCGAACGATTCAACGCAGTTCCACAATCAAAATCAATGAATAAATGAGTGCCAAGAGCGCATGCAGTGGCAGCTGAACGTGAATCCCAATGCAAAAACTTTTCGACGTCGATTTTAATGAAATTTCAACAAAATGTTACAATCGTGGCCAACAAGGGGCGTCTTCTAGAGGGGCCGGAAAAAAAAGAGCGAGAGAGAGAGAGATAGAGAGAGAATGACAAAGAGAGAATGAAAGAGACCGAGACTGCCAGTTCAGGCGAAAAGCAAAAATTGCAATTAAAATTACCAGGCGAAGGCCAACGGACACATGGACAGACGAGCAGGCTGACAAAAGAGTGGGAAGGACGATGGGCAAGGTGTAGACAGAGGAGCGCCTTCAAATAAATTATAATTTTCGCAATGGTGAAGCGCAAACAAAATTCAAAACGAATGACTCACAAAAGCGCAATGAGAGAGAAGCGTAATTAAAAAAAATGGCAAATGCTCAATAAAAACGGAGCCAAGGTCAACCAATCATCTAGCTAATGGATCGCTGGAAATCGGGAAGGTTCAAGCAAACATCCAGCAGAGAATTCAAATAACATCAACGCCATTTTTGTAGTCAAACAGCATTTGCACTTGTAGCTAAGCATATTAAATATTAAACAACACACAAGCGCTTAACAAGCGCGCACAAATAAAAAATTAATTTCGAACGGCAACTTTCAGCGAGCCAGGCAGCCGACGTGGCGTTGCTTCTTCAGATAACAGGACAGCCAACGCACCAAGTTGATGCCAACGGGTGCTTTGTGCACAAGCACCAGCCAAATACACCAGAGTGCGCAACAGAGCTGGGACAATACACGAATACCCTGTAATGGCAGCTACAACACATCAAGTGTTGCAACAGGTGAGCGTTGCCACTTTGAGTGTTATGGACATTTTTTTTTGTTACCGAATGCTATTCTAAATAAGACCCTGACAGTTTTTATCTGTATTTTATGTATACATCTTTGATGTGTTGACAGGATATTCAATTAGTTGAACTATGCACAGTTATAAAAGGTAACTAAAGTTTCTATAATTCCACTGATAAAAAAAATGAGAGCACTTACATTTTGAAAATTTCCTTATTTGTATAGTGCATCGAATGTTGTTCTGAATGACACGCTTACAATTTGTATGTCTGTATAGATATATATTTTTTGTTTAAGTATACAACTTTGATGTGTTAACAGGATATTTAATTGGCTGAGCATACCCTCTAGTGGTATGATAAGTAGTAGTACTGTTAATATTATTTGCAGCAAACAAAAGCTGCCTGGTGCTTTGGCAGCGGGCTTCGCTGAGCAAAAATCAACTTCTGCAGCTGACTTTTTGAACAAAAGTTTTGCTTAGTGTTTGTAAGCGTGGTCGAGCGCCGGCTACATAGAATGAGGGTAAGTTGGGTTGGCGAGTAAGAGTTGCTGCTAAGCATTGGCTGCAAATCTTAAGTGAAAATAAATAATTTACACCTGCAGCTATCTTAGGGGCGGCAACCAGCTGCGTTGTGAGCTGCACGAAGCAACACACTCTTACACATACCAAACCTTACGTAAATTACCAAGCTGAGGTGAAAAGTTTCATTTTCGTCTTGTTTTTTTTTTTTTTGGCAAAATTTGTGGTTTAAACTTTAAGGCAATGCCGAGAGGAACAACAAACTCTGACCTGGACGCAGAGGTGGCCCAATTGAGCCAAAAAGGAAGGGCGATGGCAAGTGGAAATGCTTGCAGCGTGCCAAACAACGCTCGAAGCCAAAAAGTTTTATTTTCTAAGAAATTAAGACTTAATTGGTAAAAGCAGCAACAACATCAACAGCAACAACACAATGAAAACGACAGCGAGGACAACAGCCGTTAGCCGTACGGCGGGTTGGAAAAACCAACATCAATGAAAAGTTTAAGCAAAACAATAGAAAACAAGTAAACAAAGCCGATGAATGTTGCTGAGTGCTCTCAGCTGAAAAGACAAGATGGTAACACAGGCGCCGGCTCTAAGGTGGCTGAATACGCCTCAATTCGAACTAGATGTTGGGTTTTATTACACATACGCCATGTTAGACAACAATATTGATAACCCACACTTTCACAATTCAAAAATGAAATAGATACCCTGTTTTAATGAGATATCTGTCCTTAATACAAATACCTACAACTAATACTCAGAATGTAGTTAGATAATAAAAATGTCTAGCTTTTAGAGTCTATGAAATAAAATATGTATTTACTGGGCTGCTTATACTAATCATGGATAAGTAAATAAATATTTTATATATAAACATATATTTCAAAATTTTCACAACATGATTACACCCCAAGCGCGTAGAGACTATTAAAAGCAAATGTCATAAGGACGACTTGACAGCTTAAAGACTGTCATTCATTCAGACAGATAGACAGAGAGTCATCCATTTGGGGCATTAGACATAATCTTAATTAAAATATATACAAAAGTCCTGAGACAAACCATGCCACGCTCCAAAAATAAATAAGAATTGTTTAAATTATTCAACAACAAAAGCCAATGCACAATGGCCAAAAGCAGTCGCTTAAGCAGCTCGCTCGGCGAACGCAGCCAGCAGAACGGCTTATCAGCTGGCTCAAAAAGTTTTAATAGGTTACGGGGCCTTATCGAGTGGAGACAAATAAAAGCATGCCTTCCAGGCTCGAGATTAGCAACCATAACAATAATAATAAAAAACACGCATTAACAATATCGTGAATGACAAACATAAGTAATGTCTGCAATGGAATAACAACATATGTCTGTGTACATAATAAAGTCATTTCGCCAATTTCAAATTGGGTATAAAGTGTTCTTATCGAATTTAAGCAATGATATAACAGGTAAGTATTTGGCACCTGCACTGAAACAAAATTTAATAAAATCGAATAGAATTTTATATCCCATTAATAATTACAAATAATAAATAAATAATAATAATACTTTAAATATGGTAGCCGTGCCTCGCCAGAAAAATAACTCCCATTATACAATTATTCGGATTCAAGCACTTTTCTGAAATTATCTTTAATGTATTCTAAGGACTAAAAGAATTTAACTAACTTTCATAAGGACAATTAGTCTGGAATTAAAAATAGCGTCAAAATTATGAAATATAAATTATTAATTTTTGTGTGTCTGCATTTTAATTAGGCATCGTCCAATTGTTATGCGCTGCAGACAAACTTAAAGAAACATTTGACGGAGCCACTCTCACTCTCATTTGGTGTAATTAGAAACACAGCCATAATGTGGTTTCCTTTATTTATGATGCACATAAAATGCGTATTGCGGGCCAAAAGTAAGTAATAATTGCCAGCATTTGCCATATTTCACAGGCAAATAAACCAGTCGTGTTCGAGGCGAGCGACATCAAGGTTAATGCCATTTAACAATTACATAACTGAGTGAATTGACGTCAGGCACAAATGTTGAACGAAGAACAGTAGTATCTTGGATGGGCATTGAGAATCGGCAAGTCGAGGCCAATTCATATCAAATTTGGCGTCAATATCAATTACGAGGCCGATTGCACAAGTCTTGAGCTGTCCGGAAATGAAAGCATTTTGTCAGCATTTCGGCAGGGCCAACCAATAATAATTGCAAAAACTAGCAACATGACAATTTCGATGGGACGGCGACGAAGACGACGACGGCGATGATGATGGCCATTAGAGAGCCTTGGAAATTTATCTGCGTTCAATTAAAAACTTTTCAAATTTCAATTAAATGTGGAAATTGGCATATTTAGGCGCATGACAAACGAACCAAGCGACCGTTCACAACCACCATTCAACATTTTCCAACACGGCTGCCAAATTGCGCAGCCATAACTAAGCCTCGGGATTATTTTGTCAATTTCAAATGTCCTGCCATTTACAGCATTTTAATTTGACCCCGACTGCGGAAGGGAGAAGGCGAGGCAGCTCGGTGGGGAGTTGGGCTCTTTGTTATGTTCGGCTTGTTGTAGAAATGTTTATGAAGCAATTAGGCTCGGAGCTGTGAGAGAACAATGCGACCAAATGGCTGCAATGGAAATTTTAAAGACTCTTGTCATGCTGCTGCCAAAACACCTACTGCCAGCATTGCGAAAGAGTTTATTGCCATTTCCGGGCTTTAACTTTAACACGCCGGCTCATCGTGACAACAGAAAGATTAAAATCTTGTTACGCCTTCGCCCGATTTGGGCGCTCTTTTGTTTGTTTGAGACAATGCCAGGCAGCAGCACACAAAAGCATGATGTTGCCTTTTGCTTTTGCTTCAGCTTTTGGCTTTTACTCTTGGCCAACGTTTTCTTCATTTCATTTGACCAAAAGTCAGCTAGTCATGTTATTGTTTTGCTTTTGTTTAGCAGACTAAGTTGGTTCATTACACTCGTTTATTTCAGTGTTGTTCGCCAACAATATTTTTTTGTTCTTCCTAACACATGTTGCTAAGCACAAAACTTTTGCATTCTGAGGACAAGAATTGTTGTAGCTGCTGCTGTTTTATGTTTTCTTGTTTTTTCTGAAGTTGTTGCACCTACCTTGGCGCGCATTTCAGCAAGCACGTGGACAATGTCGCCATGCTGACACGCATACATTAGACTGGTGCAGCCCTCGGCGAGACGAGTTTTTATTGTCACGTCCACCCCATTCACATCCCGAGGTGTCTCCGCATCCGTTATCGTCCTCATCTTTGTTGTCGTCATTGTTGTTGTCCTTCTTGCAGCAGCTGCCCTTCGCATCGTCGTCCTCTTCTCCATGGCAGGCATTGCACGTGCTCGTCCTGGCAACGGACTCTCAAATTGCAGCTGTTTCTTGCCAGCCAACTGTTCCGTAGTGACCTTTAACCGTTGAGGTTTGGCTGGTGGCACCACTTCTACTTTCGACGGTTGTTGCATAATACAGAAGTTATTTGCCACACTCGGCCAATGGCTGCCGCTGCTGTTTGTATTTATTACGTTTTTTGCTTTTGTGATGCATTTTTTTAAGTTTCATAAAACACTAAAGATGTTGCTTCTCCTTTTTAGCGTGTACTCTTTCTCATACTCTTCTACTACATCATTCTACTGTCTATGTATAATTAAAGACTAATTTGTTTGCTCGCGAAATCCTTGCCACATGCGGGCACTCTTCACAGTTGCTGGCTGTGGTTAATGGTGACAGTTTTGCTTCTCACACAAAGTAAACACATTCGGAGCTTTCGAGCGTTAACGGAAGTGGCTGTTGCCATATTTGAATGTGTGTGTGTACAGTATACACACATGTCTGTGTTTATGTGTGTGTGTGTATGTGTGTGCTCTAATGCGGCAACTGCTTTCGCTTGAACGCCTTTTAAATTTTCAACAGCCTGCGACGTGCGGTGAATCGACGCGAATCATCGCGACCAAAAACAGCAGCAACAGCAGCAGCAGCAGCAGCAGCAGCCGCCGCGTCCTTTTAATAATTAATTTCAGTTTTTATCAAAGCACTAGCACACGCACACACACAGCCACATACACACACCCGCTGACATATGTGAACTCAGCCTGACTGGGGAATTAGACGACGCTTTGCCAACTGCCAAATAGACAACGACAGCGACAGCAAATTCCCTCAACCCCAACATCAAACCCCTACTCCATTCTCACCCCACTGTGACGCGCACAGAAGTGTGCTATGCAAAATGTAATGTGCTTACATTTGATTTAAATTCGCCGCCCGGCTGATATCAAAGCGAAATTCGTTGTTAAATCGCGTGGCAAATAGTTTTCCAAAATATTGACTACATCGAGTAGAAAATTTTTGTTGAATTTTCGTCTATTTTTGGCCAATAATCATGATTAAATTATGACAGTGCGGAAAATTCAGCATGATAGGTGCTTCACAGAAATACTGCGCTCGCTGATAATAATGATAATAATAATATTGATGTGGATGATGATGACGATGATAAAGATACTGATGATGATGAACAGCAGCTGCTTTGCTATTTATAAAGCGATAAACGGTGAAAGCTGCGCAAACCTATCGGTTGATTGAAAACCCAAATGGAATTAAATAAATACGAGTACGACGAGCATGGAGATATAGCTGCCGATGATGGCATCGCATCGTCTGGTATTGGGAATGCAGACTGGATGGTGGAGAATGGTAATGTGGGGTGGGGAATGGGAATGGGAATGGCGATTGCCACGCATCGCATTAAATTTTGAGAGCACGTAAATCGCAGGAAGCGTTTGCGACTGCGGCATCGCTGCAGCTGCTGATGTCTCGGTTTGTTTGCTGCTTTGCGGCTGCTTTTTGTGCGGGCCGCAGCAGATTTACATTTCATTTGCAGGCAATGAAGTTCGCGGCGCCGCGTAATCGATGCTGCCGCAGCTGTAGAGTCGCCACTTGATGATGATTTTGGCAAGGTTTACGAGGCGTTGAGAGCATCGTTGGCATCGTTCGAATTGCTAGCGCCTTATACAGGCGTTTGTCTTTTAATAAATTAATAAAAGAAAAGCCCAAGTCGCAATAAAATTGTCTTGCTGGGTAGTTGTGAAAAAACAGCTTAAGGCACTCTGGGAGCCAGCTCAAATTGTGAATGCAAAGAGTTTGTGGCTCATTAACTGACAGTCAGATTGAATTAAATTCAACGAAACTCGAATAGAGTTGAAATGAAACAAGATTGATCGAGTAATATTGAAGAACAACAAGGTTTGTTATGGGGTATTTAAACTTGAAGAACAACACAATGTGAAATAACAAATGCAAATGTAGAACATACTAGTGAACTAAGTTTTTGATTCAAATAGCTGAGAAATAGATTGATTTCTATTCAACGAAGAAAAAAATCTATATTTTGTTTAAATATGCATTTTAATCGCAGACAACTTCTCAAACGCAACATGAAAACACATAAAATTTACTTATTGTTTGTCCCAATTCTAATTATTTATAATTAATGGAAATGAAAATGCTTTTCTGCCTTGCACATTTCGTGTTTTAATTATAGTACATAGTGCATAATGAAAACCAACCAGCAAACCGCCAAAGACGGCTTTAATCTGTCAAAATGGATCACGAATGAATAATAAATCACAAATCCAATATATTTTCCTTGTAACCAAAATATACTTATCAACTTGAAGCGAATTATTAACGAGTGTTTCGTAATTATAAATTTGCATGTTACTTATATTTCAATATGTACATATAATATGCCACAGCGAGTAGGCTGTTAAGAGACACTCCAAACAGAAATATACTCAAGAAGATGTGAAGTATACTGTTGCGTATACAGCTGCATAATACGCATACGCAGTGTGTGCCGACTAAAATGTAATTTAATTTGTACCTTGACCTCCATACTTCAGCTCTCTCTCTCTCTCTCTCTCTCTCTCTCTCTCTCTCTCTCTCTCTCTAGCCCTGCTGTGTATATGTGCGTCATAATCGTTAACCAGTTTTATGGTGTTTCCATAATTATTCTATTAATAAGTACCAAAACATTTGTCGTGCACGCAAAGCAATGCTGCTGTTCTATTATTGCTACTGTGGTTGTCGTTGTTGCTACTGCGGCTTCGGCTGTTTATAAGTGATTAAACGTAGTCCACGTTGGTAAACTGAAATGTGCCTTAGGAGTTGCCTCTCTGACCATATAAATGTATACATTTTGTGTGGGTGTGTGGTGTGTGTGTGTACATGTGTGTTTGTGCTTGCGTACACATGTTAGTCATTGTGTGGCAAGCGCCCAAACTATTCAAGTGTATGTGTCTATGGGCGTGTTGTATGCCCATGTGTGTGTGTGTGTGTGTGTGTGTATGTGTGTGTGTGTACATATGTATGTGTGTACAGAAATGGACATGCTGCTGTTAAACGCAAACTCATCCGCAAATAAACATTTTAGCAAATTTACTGCCAACTGACAGCTGTCAGCTTTATAACCACCATCAAACAATGGCAGCAGCAGCAACTTGAAGAACAGCAACAACAACAACAGCACCAAAAGCAAAAATAACAGCAACGGCAGCAACACTAATAACCAGCAGAGCAAGGACTCTGGCAAAAGGTGTGCACAGACCACAGACCTGTTTACAGAGGGGTGACGGCAGGAGACAAATAGGCAGCGACAACTAAATACATTCTCACACACACAAACATACATACACATGGCAAGCTGAAGTGGCCAACCACATATACACACACACACACACACACACACCAATAGTCAGAGAGCGACTGAGCAGCCAGGCCGTTTTCCCCACTTAACACTTCATTGAAAAACCACTCAAAAGCCACTTTTGCAACGAGAGTGCCAAAACCCTAAAGGGGGAAGGAGGTATATGCTATGCACACACACGCACACACTCACACACACTCGGGTACAGTACAGTCTAAGTAAACTGATTTGTCTGGGCAGCTTGTTTGCGATTTGCTTGGCATCGCCTGTGTCCCGCTCATTTGCGGAATTGCTGTAAATCCTTTTAAAAGCCCGCCTTTGATTTTATCTTCGAGAGTTTTTGGAAAAAAAATACCTGGCTAATTGTGCCAGCAACAGTTCTGTCAGCTGCTGCATCTAATGAAAATTTAATGCATCCAAAGTTGGTCTCTGTCAAAGACATTCTGTGCGTATCACAAAATGTCATCAGTTGATTTTAAGGTTGCACAAAGGATTCTAGAATACCGCCAGCTTCAGAGGTTGCTTGGTTATGCCTTTGACTGCATTTACAGCACACAAATTTTTGACATTTTCGCTTCGGACTGAAAGTTTTTCCTCTTCTTTTATTTGTATGCGCTGACATTTTTGCTGCGGTGCGTTTGTATTTCATTTTGTTGAGTTGAGCTCAGTTTAGCTTACAACTTTCAAGTGCAGAATTTTTATGTATTTTTTTATTTTTTTTGCCACTGACCCCACGCACTTTTGCACCATGACTTTCACATTTTCACGTTTTTGTTTATTAGTATATAGTAATATTTTATTTTGTTTGAAAAATAAGCTTTTTAGCTGGCCAGGCACTGTTGGAATCTATCGCACAACTGCCTGTTCATGCATTTATGTGTTCTGCTGGCCTGTCTTCTCTCTCTTTCTCTCGCACTCTGTAGGTGTATTCTGTGTGTATTTGGAGGGTGTGCGTTTTTGGTGCATGCTCCGTGTTATTGTGTTGGCCACCCAAGTTGTCATGGTGATGAGGTGGCCACTGAGCCTAGTGGCGATTCCTAAGCCCAAATCCAGACTAACACCCAAACACACACTCAGAAAAACTGGTCTTTAAAACACACGAAATCGCCAAGCACAGCACCACTTATTCTGTAGTAAGATAAATTTAGTCTTCTGCAATCTTCTTAAAGCAATGATTTAATTTCTGAAAAAAATGCAGGAAAGCTATTTCGGAATTTCTGGATATACATCAAGAATTAATAAATAAAGCCCTTTTTGAAGTCAAATAATTCAGAACAAATATTTTCTTTATTTCATATCGATTTAAATTTTTGGATTTTACAAAGAATATTTTTGCATCATAGACAAATCCATAAACTGAGTTATTTGTTTCCCATTTTTCAGAAATATATTTCTAAAAGTAGAGAAGTGCGTTTTTTGCCTTAACCGACAAGGCCAACAAATTGGTGATCTGTTATTATTTTTAAGAAATATATTTCTCAACTTTTAGAAGCATACTGCAAAATCATTTTTGATTTGTCTATGAAGGGTTGCTACTTTGTACAACGTTTATTTTGTACATTTTGAATGTGTTTCTAGAAAATACATAAATGTTTGATTTATATTTTTAAATTTCTAGCGGAATTGTTTTTTCTAAGTGTACACACACATGCCCACTCGCGTTTGCACACTGCAAGCCCTTTTGCGTGCCTGAAAGCCCACATCAGCGCTGCAGAGAATTAAGTTAACTTTGTTCGGCGGCCTTAATTGGGTTAAATATTGTGATTTTTATTGACTTTAGCTGGCGTAATCGTGGCTTACCTATAGCTGATATATGCGCTCGTTTTATTTTCGCAACTTGCACTGCTCACGTAAATTGAAATAGTAAAACTGCCATGTTCATGAAATGCTCCATGCTCACAGTAGCAAAAGAAAAAACGAAACGATTTAACAGCTGACACTGATGCTAAGCGTTTAAATTTCAATTAAGCCAAAAGCCAGTGAGTGAGTCCACCACACACACACACACACACACACACACACACACACACACACACACACACACACATACATATTTGTGGCCGTTACAGCTCATAAATTCCTTAACTTGTGTCAGGATGTGTTAGCTGCGCCGACATTTTGCTACCCCCCAGAATGTCGAAAAGTTTCTCACTGTGGCATGTCAAGAGCAGCGAGGACAACAACGCCAGCAGCAACAACAACACCAACAACAGCTAAACTCATCGTCAGTCCGATGGTAAGGCGTCCAGTCGGTTAAGTGCCCCAGATATAAACTGCAGCTGGGGCTTGTCGCTGCTCGAATCAGAAGCGGGAGTTAAATTTGAGTAGCTGTTGCTGCAGCTTGAAAATTCTTTTAATTAAAGTAGCAGCACTCGAGTGATGACTGGGCGAGTCATATGTTGACCATGTTGCATGTGCCACCCAGCCTGCCTGCCGCCACCTGCATTGCTCTTACTTATCGGTTATGCCACATATGCGTGCAACGGCTTATGCAGTTGTGCAAGTGAACTTGGCAGTTGATTGCAATAGGCGCTCGTACTTGTTGATGTAGTTGTTGCTGCTGTTGCCTCTGTTGCAAGCTGCTCCATTTACATGCCACATACTACAAGCCACCCTCATTGCAATAGATTTATATGTGTGTGGGTGTCGTGTGTGTTTGTTCCTTTGTTTGTTTGCCCCACACATTCTCTCAATGGCAGTTTTAGCCTGTCAGCTTGTCAGTTGTTGCCCCATAAAGCTGGTGATGACAGTGTGGCATGGGGCCAGTATCAGCAGTAACGGCACTTAAAAAGCAAGCCGACAGGTGCACGCGTCACTTCGTTTTTGTTGAGCTAGTTCGCCTGCCTGTCTCATTCTGTCTCCCCTCTGTCTCTCTCTCTCTCTAGCTATCACCTACTTTGCAGCCCGTTGAGTGGCTTTGATTTGCCCCATAAATGAAACAAATGCAACAACTATAACTGTTGTTAATTTGATAGTGCTTTCTGGCTGGGGTTAAGTTGCAATTGCCAGTCTCAACGTCATGCGGCTTACGTTCTGTGGCTTGCCAATTAACGTTTCAGCCATCTTACTCGGACTGACAGTTCGCCCGTGGCGAAGTTAACTCATTTACCTATCAGTTCAGACACACATGCGTATATTTGCTGTGTATGTATGCATCAGTTGTAATTTGAGCAAGTGAAGTAATTATAAAGCTCATTAGTTGAACAGAACCTGCCATTTGGCTATTGTCTTGTTAGTTAACCAATCGCTTCCTCCTCCACTCCACGATATTAAGCTATCCAGCTCTGTTCATATAGCACTTAATTGAAACAGCTCAGCGTCCAAAATGCAACGAAGAGCAGCTTAAAGATTAATTATCCCCGACACACTCACAAATGATAAATGTCTATCTATAGCTATGTGTATCACTAAACAAACGTAGATTGTGTGTCGATTTTGCAAATCCCAATACAATTGCATGCCAAGTGTTGATTTCACTTAATTGCTGACACTGTTTAAATTACGCAATTATACCAGCTGAACTAAACTACAGAGCGGAGTACACGCCAAATGCTCAACCCCTATCAGTTGCCGTCTTCAGTTTTTATCGCCGCCCCTGTCGTTAACGAACTGCATAATTAATTAGCACTTTTGCCAATGGCAACCAACCAACTGAGTGCACAGCAGCTCGTCGCCAATGCAGATTAATATTAATGTGATTAAAACTCTCGGAAGAATTTCACTGACGTAAGCCGCAGAAAATGGCCTCGAGGTTGGTTGACTTTGTGTCATTAACTTTAAGGTGCACCTGCAAATCGGATGTTTCAAAGCGCTTAAGGATTATAACACACATACACTACACACACATACACACGCACACACAACGGTTTATAGTGCGTAACTGCATCAAAAATTGTTAAGAGAATTGAAAGGCTTTTAGCTGAAGTGCGCAGCGAGCTATTGAAGTGGGCCAAAAACAACACACGCTAAAACAATATTCATACACACACACGCAGATAACAACAACTATGTATATCCGAATAAAATGCTGCATTTATGCGTGGCAAATAACATTATTTTAAATTTTATGCTGCCCATCTGCAAACGGTAACCCAAAGGGTTTAATTGCATTAACACATCCTCCACACATACACAAACGCATCTCGCCTTTAAATAATGCCTGCTTCATTGCTGATGGGGAATCTGCTAAAAGTGTTGTTACTTATTGGGGCTGCTGCAACAAGAGAAAAGTTTAAATTGCTGCCGCTTGCTTTTTTATTGTTGAACGTGGCAACAAAACCAAATCAAAAAGAATTTCATAAAAAATTGCAGCATCCACAATAAATATGGTGTATAAGAATATGGAAGTAAACTTTTGTGCGCAATAAATTTTATTAGCATAAAATTCGTAAGCGCTTTTTCAAGATTTTTCCTCCGCCGGTCAGCAACGTGGGTATTGCATACTTTACAGCGCAAGTTTATAAAAATTCTCTTGCAAATTTTTGCCTTAATGTTGGAATGTGCAATCGTAAAATGCCAAAAATGTCTTGGGTCAATCCTTAAACATCTATATATTTGTATACTATTATATAGAATTTATATTTTTTTTTATTAATGCTTTAGTAATCGCACTTGCCTTTGCCAAACACATGCATTATTTAATGGCTACTATTTTTAGTTCTGACTTAAATTTAAAATATCTTTAAAAATTTTAAAAAAAGGGTACCGATATAATTTATTACATGTAATAAATCAAGATGCATAAAATTGATAGCTGATATTAGTTTGTTCAACATGAAAATATATTTTGATTAACAAATCCTATATTTCTTATTCAGTCTTAATAAAAATTTTACGAGTGCTCAAAAATATGCCTGGGTGTATAATATATTAATTAAGATGTTATACCTCTATAGTTGTGTATTTGAATGCTATCGAAAATTGAATCGAATCGATATTCGCTACAAAAGTAATCGATCAACGTAATAGCTTATATCATAGCTTATATTCCAAATTCAAGGGTCTTTAGCTCTTATAATATATGAAATGGACAGACTGACATGGCTAACTCGGTTGTTGATGATGATCAAGAATATATATGATTTATGGGGACATGCTTTCATCTGTTTTTTACATATCATTGCACAACTTCAATATAGCCATCCATTTTAATAGGTTATCGATCGAAAAACGGAGGCAACAAACATTTAAATAGAAATGAAAAACTGACAGAGCTCGCCGAATAAAAAATGTAGTTTTTTAAAATATCAATATATATACTACTGTTCATATACATACATATATAGCTGAATTTGTGTTGGTTTGAATAATGGCTGCATTCTTATAGGTCGAAGTATTTTAGACTTCGATTGAATGCCCATAAGGTTAGCCTCGATTTTTTTAAAGGGAAAACCCACTAGTGGAATTTCCACTGACTCACCAGCCAAGTCTTGGATTTTTAGCCAAGCTTAAAAGAAAATCAATTTAACGTTCAAACTTACCAACTGCTCAAAATAATCTCTATTCGTTATAAATTTCGTGGTTACCACGACGCCTGCCAGTCAAATGTTGTGGGAACAGTTTCATCAAACATTCTGTGCAACTGATTGCTGACGATTGAGTTCGTTGAGTTCAAATGAACTGCACATGACACGACCTGTCAAATGGATAATGGTGTCTGGTAACCGAACTAACTAACTGGATTATTGGCTAGGTTAGCATTTGTAATTGCCGAGAGCTAAACGGCGCTCAGGTGCGATGTGGCATCACGTCGCGTTGCCTGCCAACTTCAAATCCAAACTGACCGCAAAACAGTTTTGCAGTTTGAACTTTATGCCACAGAAGCCAATGGCGAGCTTACGCTACTCGCGACGTTGGCAGCGACGTCAACTCCCATATAATAACAATAAAAAATCAAAGGCAATATAAGCCAAAAACGTGAATGCAAATGTTTATGTGTGTGTGGCCCAAGGGCTTGGCGTCGTTGCAAAAGAAATTATGGCCGAGTTGTTGCTCGTTGCTCGTTGCTCGTTGCTGCTGTGCCAATTTGTGTGTTGTGCGGCAATCGCATATCACGGAAGTGGCAGCTGTTGTTGTTCTTGCTGTTGTTGTTGTAGCAGCTGTAGCTGTTGTGGTTCGCTCGGTCAGCGAAAATGAAATGAAGTTGACCTGCTTTCCGCTCTGAGCCTAAACTCAGCCGAACGCGCCTAGAACTGGAACAAAAGACACAAACACAAACACACATAAGGCTGAACACTTCCGAATAAATTTACATAGGCTCGAGCAAAGAAATTATGCATGCCGCTTTTGCTGTTGTTGTTGTTGTTGTTGATATTGAAATGCCGAGCAAAGTTTAACTCCTAGCGCCCACTCGAAAGTGAAATGAAATGAGAGCCAGCGGCAAAAAGCTAAGCTTCACTTTCGTCCATTTTGTAGACCATAAACACGTAAGGCACGAAAACAAACAAATATATATACACTAAGGCAAAGTGCCGCTAACGTCGACGCCAACGTCAACGTCAACTTCAACTGCGACAACAACAACATGCCAAATTTAAGGCAGTGAGGTGTTTACTCTCACATATTTATTTGTAGAGGAGAGTTGGTTGTGTGCAGCTGTTGCCGCTGCTAGCGTCGACGTCGGCGAAGTCACAGGAAGTCGTTAGAGCAAAAGGGTCCGACCTTTGTGGGTCAAATGTTGAGTAAAAAACGGTGTGGCGTAACTGTGCCAACGGGGCGGCATTTTGACCCAAAGTCAAACGCAGCAAACACAAAAATAGCAACAGCAATGCTTGCGACGTCCCAATTTCTAACCACGAATAAATCAGTGAGCGTTGTGGCTAAAACGACGAGAACTTGGCACAAATCCATTAACACTCAGTTGTCGCATGCATGCAAAGCACAAATGATTGGAGTCTATTTGGATAAACTTGGCCAACATGCAAGTAAGCCAGCCTCAGAGCCAAGACATCAGCTGATCCCTTTCTACACGTCTCGTCGTTGTTCATGTTAACAAAATGAACTTTAATAAATTCATTACGCTGGCACTTTATGGTCCCGCACGCCCAAAGCACATCAGAGAGCTGCACAGGGCTCAGAGCCCTGCATTGCTTTAATGCATTACGTATACGCCCCATACATTTATGAACAATCAAGTTTATGGTCGAGTACGAGCTATGTGTGATGTGTGCCCAAGAACTCCTCTGTTTATCGTCACTTGGCACTTGTGCTTGACTTCTCTAAGATATTTTTCAATCGAATTTGTAAGTCCTTGTGTGTCCTGCAGGGAGTTGAGCTTGGGTGGTTGGGTTATAGGGTGTTTGGTGAGTAGCTGGGTTGCTCCTTGTTGTATTGATCTGCTGCACATACAGTAGATTTTGAAATAAATAAAATGTGAATGCACACAAGTGTCAACACTTGTATGCCACAAACTTCATATATCTGTTTTTCTATTTTTGGCAAATAAATGTCATATTTATTCATAAAGTTCATCACTTAAAATATATCATAACATTGAAATCAAATTTAATCTAGCTGCTTAGCTGTGACTAGACTTGCATTTCGTACAAAAGTTTATTGGATTTTGGCAGCACTCAAATTTGGCAAAAGTTTGTCTTCAAAAGTATGAAATGGTAAAGTTTTCCGTAACTTTGTTATTCCCATCGCAATTAAAACCTTGATTATATGAATCATACTTTCGAAATTAAGCTAAATATTATGCTTTCTGCCATGGCAACTAAGAGCAAGCACTTTGTAACCAAATTCAAGATAATCATATATGTACTACTTAACATTCTAAATATTACAGGGAATTTCATGCAACTAATGCAAAACGTAAAATTTAATAAATAAATTAATAAAAATTACATTAAATATAATCGTTTATTTTGCTTTACTCAACTCAAACAAACATATATAGAACATATTAAAAAGTAAAATTTTATTACATTTTCTGTATTTGTTTCAGTGGCAACCGTTGTTGTATAACGTATAATTGTGTCCAACACACAATCAAATAATCAAATAATCAAATAATCAAATTAAATGTGTGATATGAAATCTATAAAACCAATTTTATTCAATAAATCTAGTTCATTGTTTTAAATTGATTACCAGACTGTTGTGCAATAGTACGTATGTAACAGGCGAATGGAAGCATCTCCGACTCAATATGGTATATATATTCAGGATCAGCATCAATAGTCGATTTGTCATTATGAACAAGTCGTTCTCAGATCCAATGAGAGCTACACACTTAAAACTTGGAACGTAAGTTAGCGTTTAACATGTGCAGTTTATTTAATTTCTTTGAAATGAGCTGCATTTGGCGAACATCCATATGAATCGATTTGTGAAAGCAATAAAAGACAGAATTCATGAAACAACTAGCTTCCTAATTGATATATAATATACTCAGACTTAATATTCAACAACTGTAACCATTTTGTTAGCCATTAAGTTTTCTTGTATAAAATTAAATTACTATCAGAAAGTTTACTTATTTTAAGTTGTTTTCAATATAAATTATTTGTTTAATTTTCATAGGTCGTTGTAATCAAACTTAAATTCAATATAAACGATTAATTAATTAAACGAAATAATTATTTATCCTCGACGCACAAGGTCGGAAAATTAAGTTGATTGCCATTTAATAAAGCTATTTGTGCAATGGGCTTAATTGCCAAATTTGGTCACAACCGCAAAAATATGTGGCCCAAATTAACATAATTTTAGCAATCACTGACCAAGGGCAACATTTTAGTTAATAGTTAAGCCAACGCAGACTAATCGAGGACAGACTAGTCAGTTAAAAGTGTGTTTGCCGAAGAAACGCGATAACAAAAAAAAAATACAAACCAACTAAAATAGCGCGATTACATCTTAAATTGAAATAAATTACTGCGCACATCGCAACGAGCTGACCCAAATACACAATACGAAATGACACTGGAAATGAAAATCAGAATGAAATGTCGAAAACAACGCACAACAAAAACGGAGCCTGCCACTGCAAGCTGATTATCGCTAATTGTGCCCAAGGAAATAGAAATTAAACGAGCCACAACCAAAGCCACAACCAAAGCCAGAACCAAGTGACCTGCAGAGCCAAGTGACCTGCATTGAGGGCACTAAATTGTATTTATGTGAATTTGGTCGACATGCATTGAAAGTTAATTGGGGTTAGCTCTTTAAGTACTTGTTTTTTATTTTTTGCTTCAAAGCTTATTAGCATCAAAGGAACTTGCAAAAAAAAAGTAATTTTCGAACTATTTTTTTTTTCATCAGTTCTGTCACCAAATTTTAGTTATTAGTAAATTGTAAATGACTTTTTAAATAATACTATAAGCTATTTTAGTACATATTAAAAATGTATTAATAAATGAAAGCAATTTTTCTTTAAGCATCTAAGATAACAAAAATACACAAAACCGGCTCGGAGGAAAAAATGTACACAGGTAGGCTATGAAAATATATAAATATAAATATACGATATCCGATCTAAAAATAACACAAATATTACATTCACACTTCATGCCTATAAGGGTAACAAAATTTTAGTTTTACGAAAAATGTTTGATAAAAGAAAGCCTGTTAATTCTTACATTGTGCCACACAATTCAAAAATCAATTTGGAGCAAAGGTCTGCCTTAAGCGAAAACGTTGCAAATCTAAAGGAAAATAACTACGATCGCAGCGGCATGAATAAGTGTCCACATTGTGAGAATATGGCCAAGAATTTTTTATACTTGGAAAGTTTAATACGCAACAATTGCGAAAAGGAACACAAGTGCGGCCTGTGCCAATCGTCGCTGAAGTATTTGCAGTACGTTAACAAGAACATAATGCAAGTTTTTGGCAACTTCGATTCAATTGTGCATGCTGCACGAGTTTTTTCCTCACAGGTGCCGCCATCACCGAAATACGCAGTAAAGAAACTCGAACCCAAAAATTGCAAATCCATGCCCCGAGGGCGGTGCTATGCTTTACGTCGCAGAAGTCAATATCTAAAACTCTCAGGCCCATCAAATCGCAGAAGTCAAAGAAATCATTAAGAGAAATTAAAACTATAAAATCTTCCAAGTCGGGCAAGAGTCTATCCAAGTCTAAGAAGAAGGCCATCACTGCACAAAGAAAAGGCATCAGACATGGCAAAAAAGTTATAATAAGTAAATTCAAGCCCAAGCCATCCAAATCACCCAAACTCAAAAAGCAGCTCAGCAACGTCGTTCGCAGCGCCAGCCAGTATCATGCCATGCGTGCCACGCGCTCCAAACTGGCCAACAAGTCCAAGCTGCTGAAGAAGCCTCCGCCGACCAGTATCAACTGGCGCCTGCTCAAACGCAACCTGCCCCAACGTGGCATTACAATTGGTGTTCAATAGATCGATATGCAACTCGTACGTTAAATTGACTTCACATCATTTAAATGGCCTAACAATTAAATTCTTTGTTTATCACATTTTTTGTCTGTGAATTTAATTTTATGTTGTTTCTAATCTGACGTGTAGTTTGCTCCGCGCTGTTACAAATCAAATTTAAAGTACACAACCAAAAACTGTAAAATGATTTAATATATTGTCACAAATTTCCGCAAAGCCGCCCTTTAATAGCTTTGGGCTATGACAATATTTTAAAGCGCATCATATTAACATGTTTTGTACCTGTCCGACCTTTAATCTGTTAAGCGTACTGCCCTTTTATAATGTCGCAGCAATTTAGCGAACCAACCAGTGGGGCAACAATGTCTATGAGATCTCAATTTTATACCCTGCCCTTTGAAGTGGTATTACGTTATAAGGATAAGGCTCAACTATTCAAAATATTAAAGCTATAGTATTTAATACAACGCACGTCTTCTTCTCTTGTAGAAATCCATATTTTGTCGTATATTTGGCGTATATATGACAAGAACTTTAAAATATCTTTATCAACAAGAAGATGGGGTAGAGTTACTTTAACTGGGGCTGAAATAAAATTTGTATTTCGCAGTCAGTAAAAACGAAATAACTTTATAAAAAAAAACAGAAGCATTTAAATTTTTTTTTTTGATATTTCCAATTTTGCCTTATCCCATGCAAAACGATTCTTGAAACGCGTTGTGAAAAAATCGCTTTAAGACTGGCTGCAGAGTAACTCCTGTTCGAACACTCCCAAATCACTTCGATATTGTGTTTTGATATTTGCCAACAATTACTGAGCTCTAAAATTCGGGTTTTTTTTATTAATTGTCGCAAACATTTTTTTTATTATTCAAGTGCTGGCAAACGCACAATTAGTGTTGTGTTGCTCAATGCAAAACGGTCGCCGTTTAAGCGAGGAGATCTGTTTTGCGCTTTTTGCGCTCTACAAACAAGCGATTTAAATTTTTCAGTTAACGACCAGGCATGTGTGTGACACAGCCAAATATTTTGTCAATTTAAATTTGGGGCGTCGGTACGTGTCCACCAGTGTCGGATGGGGCAAGTCCAATGGGGCAGCCGGAAGGCGGCTAAGCATATTTCTAAACCAACTGACTTTCGGGCCGCGTCCGGCAGTTTGACAATTTTTCGCCATGCATCCTCAAATGTAGCACACACACAGCTGTGGCCCCCAATGGGCGTCCCGTTCATTTGTTTATCCCACCACCGGCTATATGCATACGCATATGTATATGTATATGTATTTGTGTATGTGTGATTGTGTGTGTTTTTGTGTTTAAACGCGGGTGCTCGCCTGTTTGGGCATTTGGCTAAAACTTATTAGACTCGAGTGTATTCAGCGCATATGGGACTGGTTATGTGTAACTATCTACGCGCCATGATCCGAACAGAGACTGAAACCCATAAGTCTACACCTACACACACTCACACAATTCGGATGCCTGCAGAGTTTTTCGATAGTATGTGTGCAACAGGAAAAGTTACCCATTTTTCACATTTGTCAGTTTGGCCTCAACAACACCAACTAAATGGTAAAAGTACTTATTTGGCTTTCCAATTATGGAAAGAAGTTCACAATCGATTCTGTTAACTTTTAAATTGACATGCAGAAGTTGAAGGATGTGAAATAGATTGGAAATCTATTCATTATAATAAATGTTAGATTAATATTTTGACATATTACTTACAGTATACAGTAAGTAGAGTCAAGCAGGCTTTGGCTTAATAGTACTGAAGAAATAATAATTAAATTTACAAAAGAGAATATTCTTTTTGATATCAGAATTTTACTAGAAAGGGTTTTATAATTTATTTAAATTTATTTATTATAGCGATTGACTATAATTTCAAAGCATTAATTTGTTAACATTTTAAAATTAAATGGATTAATAATTGTAATACTGCTAATGCTATACCAACTGGATGTAGGGTATTTGTAGGTTCGAATTGTAATACCATTTGGATAAAATATTATTTTGCTTATAGTATTGAAAACAACAAAACAATTTTGGCAGACCGAACACTGTGTAACATTGCCGCACTATTCCTTTGTAATTAGATAACGCAACAAGGCAGCAAAATGACAACCAGCATTTCCGCTGTCCTCTACGCTCCAATTGTCTCGGTCGAGTCACCCGACAAAAGTCAGAAAAGGGCGCTAGGATCACATGCCTCATGCAGCCCAAAAAAACCCCTCCCAAACTCCCGCCATCAGCCATACGATGCGCACTGCATATTTCCCGTGCAATTTTGTGCGTTTTCACATTACGTAAAATGTTCGAAAGCATTTTCTGATTATTTTGCAAAATCGTAACAGTTACCGTTACCATTGACACTGGCAGGATAATTAGAAGCCACCATGCCCACAATACTCGACAGCCCCTAGGCAAGCCAAATCTGTTAGCGTTGTCCAATTTTCGGAACACACACGCTCGACTGCCTTTTCAATCGTTACATTTATCTGCGACAATGTCTGATACAGCTGATTTTGACCAATATGCAGAGCAGTGCATAAGGCGAAAAATATCTTTACTCACTATGAGTTTCGAGATCTTGAAAATATATTTAGCGGAAATCCCTTGGCTCTGGCCTAAGTCCGACTAGTGTTAGGGTCATACTTCTAAGAGGAGGGAGGCACGTCTCCTCGCACGCAAATTTATCACGTTGAAGATGTTGTGCAAGAAGGTACCCCGTTGTTGCACAACAACAACTATTTTAAGTGGAGCTTTGCGTGCCAGAAAGCTAATGCAGTGGTGAGGAAGTTGGAGACTCCATCTGGCCACAGTCAAGCCATAATTAGCAGCTCACTCAGAGATTGGGAGAGTGGGGCTGTGGAACTGTGGCAAGCAAATGTCTCACAAGCCGAAGATTTAGTGTGCTCTCATGCAACTAAACTTAATATTTCACGTGCATTTAACCTCCGGGTTTAAATGTCGTAATTTTCTCATTGGCATCCAGCAGTAACCTCTCCGCCTCCCAAGGCATAGCACGAATGTTTTACTTCCTCGAAGTTTGTCTCAATTACGTGCGTGCCAGACTGAGACAGCTCGCTCCGTTGGCGACTACGACTACAGAGCATTTCTCAAGGCGTACAGAAGTTTCTGCTCGCCACAGTACTCCACCACCCCTTGTCCCTTCCGTTTATCATTGGTAACTTTTTAATTAAAAGTTTCATCCGAGTAATGGGATATTTGCACTACGAAACGCGACGTCGACCACGACGATACTATGATACTTACTGGCGCAATATTTGTGGGTGTCGCCATCGTCGTTGCCATCTCCGCTTGTGCGACTGTGCTCTTATTGGTTGCAAGTATCTAATTGCCAAAAGGATTTGCCTTACATAATGTTGCGCTGACCCCCATTCCAACATGTTTTTTTTTTTTCACATTTTTTTTATTGGCCGCCAAAAACTTTGCCCAGCAGCTACTGCCAAATGCCAAACTATACCTCCGCAAAACGTGGCCAAGTTAATGAGCGGCTAACGTCACGTGCGCAATTAATGAGAAGGCGTTTTAATTAAGGGTTTGCCCCTTGTTTTGCAGCAATGATCAAGGTGGCAACTATGCGAGTTCAACATGGCATCTACAACAACAAAGTGATTATTTTCAGTTCGTGATCGCCGTGATTTTTGAGTTCTGCGTAAGTTGGAGAGCTACCAAAAGAAAATATGATTTTGTTGCTCGTTTTGTATGTTTTAAATTATTGCATTTATTTGTCGTTGTTGGACAAACAGCTTGAACAAATTTGACTGCTTGCTTCTTAAGCTTGAATATACTCGTAGATATGACTCCAAACATAATTTAGTCCACTGGCAATTAGCTAATCAACATTATAAAACTGTCAATTGTCCCAAAAGTTTTGTTTAACAAACCACTGAATCACATTAGAGTGTTAAGCTTTCCGTAAACCACAGACAGCTAGTTTTTAGAGAGAGAGAGAGCTTAAGCAAGCCACCGTGAACAGATGAAAACATTAAAGCTCTTACCGTCGACACACTGAACACAATGCATCCTATATACGAATACCTATAGAAACCGAACTACCCACAGTACGGAGAGCGTTGTCTAATCTCTAGCGGATGTCCGCTCAGAAATTTGCTTCTATTGTTTTCACTTGTGCGAAGCGTTTTGACTTTTTTTTTTTGGTATTTCAGACTTTTTGTCCACTCCTTTTTAGCTGCATTCTTGTCGAGTTTGTTGTCAACATTCCCTTTCAATTTCCTCATCCACTCGAACTAACATCCTTCCGCCGACTTGTCGTGGTCGTCGTCATCGTCGGCATCGTCATCAGAACCTAGCCAACAATGTCTGCCTCTGGTCAATCGTCGGCAGTGAATCTAAATGACAAGGCCGCCTGTCCGTTTGTCAATCAATTGTGAATTGTTTATTGAATGTTGTCGTTAGGCTGCACACAGCACACAACCGCCAAGAATGGTATTTGTTGTTATTTCTACTATTGCTGCCACTGGGACAGCTAACTGGTTTTGTTTCAACATTTGACAGAAGCTGGTCAGAACGAAGACCAGTTGGGCTAGTTGCCAATGTTGTTTACACTGGCAATGGCCACGCTTTTATTTTTTCGTTTTTTGCTAGGCGTTTTAATGGAAAACTGTTCACTGATCGATTTGCTGACGTTGCCAACGCTTTGTCCTTTTATACCCTTGCCGAGGGTATTTATTGCTTGTAAGGGACTGTGAAATATGAAGCTCTCATATATATCGGATAACTCGACAATATTTCTCATAATTTGCAGAACATTTTTGCTTTCACTTATTTACATTTATTTGTAATTACTTGATAGAAATCTGACATGAAGTTAAAGTTGCAACGAAACATGGCGTAACGTATTTATAAATGTCTTAGGGTATTTTATGTGCGCAAAGCCTTAGGCTGACTTTATTTCCTCTTATTGAATGCCCTGTCACATTACTAATACGCACTGTGGCCGCTTTAAATAGATGCTCCCAGCGCTCTCATAATCTTGCCCAAATGGCTTTTGTTCGAATGAAATAGTGTTGACTTTCTCCACACACACACACACACACGCAGACACATACAATCACACTCAGACACACACAGATACATACACACACGCAGACACATACACATGCAGAGAGCGTCGAGCATCCTTAACAAATGCACGAAATGGCTTTTAAACGAGCAGGACGCCGTGCAGTCTGGCTGGCAGTCGGTTCATTCAGCTGGCACTGTCGTTGGCATGTGATGATTTGTTCGCACATAATGAAACTCATCAGCAGCTACAACCAAGCCAGGCAGGAGTTGAGGCGAGGCATTCAAAGATTCCGTGGATCACAGGGTTACGGGGTCTATGGGGTCCATCCAATGGGTTTCGCGTTGCGGCGTGAAGTGGCTTGCTACTCATTTAAAAATAGCAATAGTAAGAAAAGGCAGGCGTCAGTTCTTGACTTGCGAATGCCCTGTGTGAAATTATAAGTCATTCAGATAAAGGTTGTTTGAATAAATTGATTAAACTGTCTTAAATTGAATCTATATATATATAGTTAAATATATTCAAAGAGTAACGAAAAACTGATTTTAAAGTTTTAGAGCTTCTGGAAATCTTAATTTCGAAAAACGAACAATCATGCAAATATTTTGTCATTTAAATTCATTAATTTTGTCCCTGAATTTAATTTATTATTATTATATACATTTTATGGCTCCAGAATTTATTATTATATAAGTGGATATTGTAATCAGTTCAACTTCCTGCATGTACTTCAAGTTTACAGGATATAAGAAGAAAAATTTAATACCAATGCGACGGCATTGCTAAAAGAAAATGTGGTGAAAGCATTTTTCAGTTCCATTTTTCATTGCTCAATGCCGACCGCTGTCCGACTTACACTTTTGTGCGATTTACTTAATTTGAAGTGCGCTTGGGCCATCAAAAAAATGCTTTTAAAATCAATTTGGCGTTTATTTTTCTTGAAGCTTGTGGCTTTCATTTCTGGTTTGCCTCTTGCTTTTCTTTTAAGTTTGGACTTGAGCCCCCGCACTATTTATGCACATACTTCTGAGTTATTATATTATGGTGCCACTTTAGCTTGAACATTTAATCTGAAGAGGACAAATGGATAGAGGTTTGGCCGTCTTCGTCGTCTGTGCTCTGATTAATGAAAAACCAGCACAAATGTGTAAATAAATATGTATATTTAATATTGATGAACAATAAACAGAAATAAATTGCATTTATGTGCAAACCAACAGCAGCTTGTCAACGGGTAAGTTAAATTAAAGCCACAGAAGCAAACACTTTGAGGAAATTCATTAGCACAAACTTTCTGTGTCCCGCTCTAGTTAGATATACACATCCATACACATCCACACACCCACACACACAGACACACACACACTCTCTAGCACGCCAGCTACCATTTAAACCACAGGAACCGCAATAGTTGTGCCTGCCACTAAAAATGAGGGCAATGCATTTATCCCGAGGGTGCCACGCAGTAAAAGAGCGGATTCAGCCAACCAGCGGGTTGCAATGCGCTTGTTTTTGATGTAACGCTGATATTTAAAAGTGGAGTTTGAGCATCACAGCTATGTACATATACATATGTATGGAAACCAAGCCGGGCCGTCGTCATGAACATCATCATACACTCATCCCCATACCCTGTAGCCAAAAATTATATTTGAACTCTCATTATGAGTATATTAAATGGCATATTCCTTCAAATTAACAAGATAAATATGCCAATACAAGAAAAACCAATAAAAAACAAAAAAATAAATAAAGTTATGTGCGAGATCTGTTTAAAGTAAAAATTACATATTTCAAAGATATGTCCGTTTTTTTACATCTAGAGAATTACAAAAGAAGTTGTAGAAGTTTTCAAATTAAATGAACAATGAAAAACATTGTAAAAACCAAATAAATATGTTAATAATATGTCAGAAATATACATAATGATCTGTATCTTGTAGTAGGGAGTTGGTCTTGTTGAAATTGTTTTAGACTCGTAGAAAATAAAATATTTACTGTTCTCCTGTTTTTGTTTTTTTATAGACTTATAGGCCACTCTGCAGATACATGCATGTTAGACTACTCTGGCCGGGAGCTACCATGCACAACAGAGTTTTCAAGAGGTCTGCAGGGCATCTTATAGCTGAGCACTATCCACTATTAAGTAGAGCAAGTTGCATTTTCTCTGGGTACTTGCGGTAATTGCGTAGCATTTTAAGCATGCTGGCAGCACTGACTTCTGCTTCTACTGCTACTGATTTTGCTGCTGTTGCTGCTGATATTGCTGCTGCTGTTGCTGATGCTGATTTTACTGCTGCTGTTACTTGACACATGTCAGTCAGTCACTCAGTCACTCATTCTGTGCGCTTGGCTTTTGAGCGTGGCCAAGCGGAAGACTCAGCGCCAGGCGAAGACGGGCAGGGCAGGGATAGGCAGGAGAGGGAGGGATTAAGTGTGGGACAAGGTAGCGCTAGCAGCAGTACTGTGGTGCAACAGTGGGTGAAAAACAAACTGGCGTTCACTCGACTTGTGTATGCGAAACATAAAATGCACTTGCCTTGTGTTGCCCATAGTTGTTGTTCTTCTTGTTGCCGCTGACAACAGCAATAAAGCAGCACTTAATGTGCCAAATGTGTGTGTGCGTGTGTGTGTGTTTTGTGCAGCTTTATAGACTGGTCATTGGGAGCATTTGAAGCATTTGAAGCACATTTATTGTGGCTTTTTAGCTTAAACAGCACATATTACGCATACGAAGCAGTAGCAGTAGCTAGAGCCATTTTCATTACCAGCTCATCATTTTGCATGCATTGCCGTAGCGCTGTGGCGCCATAAAGTCGGGGAGTTGCACGTATCCATTCAGCCGCCTGCTCACCTTGTCAATGACTGCGATGTTCTGATTTCTGATGTTGATGTTGAGTTATGAGCGGCATAAGCTAACGAAATCACCTTTTGGCAGTCGGAAATTACTTTTTCCTTCAGTTCGCGAATGCAGCTCAGCAATTAATGTGAGCGGGGCTGGGCTTGTGGAGTATTTTGCCTGAGGCACTGGCATTAAACTTTGCCCATCGGATTAGAATGTGGTGTGGTAGGGATGAGGGTTGCTCTGCACATTAAAACGCAAACACACACTTTAAAGTATTTTTCCTGATGCGAATTTGAAGTTTGATCGATATGCGGGATTGTGCGGGGCGGGACTGAACTGGTCTGGGCGTATGTGTGGCGATGCGACCTGCAGCTGGCAAGTGGCAAGTGGCAAGTGGTCTGGCATTAGGGGTCATGCGAATGGCGGCGCGTGTCCAAATCATTTCAACGGCAAACGCCGCGTGAAGCGCGTGTTGATTTCTACTGTGCCACATCAATTGATTCTTTTGCATTGTGGTCTCGATTTTGGCTTGTGTTTTGTGTGCTTTATTTAATAATGGCCGATATTGCTCCGCTTGCCAGCAGCGATGAGGAACTTACACCCATCAGCAACCAGCCGAACCCTCACAGAGACTACAGCGATGCGCGTTTGGAACGCGTGGCAGCTTATACCACAACCACCATGCGCCTCAAACCGGATAAATGGTCCAAAATGATGGCGCATGATGAGTTCCGGGTGAGTTTTCTTTGCCAAAACAAAAATCGATTTTTTGATTATTCTGTATTAACCAGAATGTAGCATGTTGAAGCTATAAGGAAAATTTAATTTAAAATGCTTTACCAAGCATATCTATAAGTGTTATCTTTATTTTAGTTGCTCAATGCACAAAAAAATACCCATTAAAAGTTAGATATGGTATTTGAGAGTGGTCCTTACTTTACTGTTTGTTTTTTTTATATTAAAAATCAAATAATTGTTGTCAAAATGATGCATGTCCCTAAGCTCATTTATGACAAAAACAAGAAGTTAGTTTCCATCCGTCCAAGTCAACATAGATGGCTTATTATATAAAACTTGCAGCGCATTGTTATGGACTGGGTGAATGGACGCACGCGTGTTTTGGTCATGACACTCAGTCCCGGCGGCGAACTGCTGCCCCGCAGTTGTGTGAGCGATCTCTATTGCAATTATACGCTGCAGAGCAGCAGCAGCGCCCCGCGAGCTGCAACAGTTGACTCTACCATTGCCACGGCAGCTGTGGTAGCAGCGGCAGCAACAACGGGTGCAATGCTCGTGCCCATGCCACCAGCTTCGTCCAGTTTCACCACATTGGATGGAGTGCCGCGTGGCAAGTGCGCCTACTTTATACGCCACAATGATGTAGATGTGCCGCTGTCAGCTGACAATTTCCAGAGCTCGGTGCTCTATGGCGATTTCCCCGTGCACAGTAAAATCGAGACAATGTCGCTGCTGTTTGATGAGGTGCTGCAACCGCTGCTGGAGCAGGCCCAAGTCCAGTGGCCAACTCCGGTACGCAAGGACTTGGAGGCGCGAGTTAAGGATGTGAGAAACACACTGACCGAGGTGGGTGGCTGAAAGTGCTATCAAAGCATATTAATCTAATTGAGTGCAGCGAGGCGAGGCCATTGTCTTAATTGGGCACAAAGTTTTCGTATGTCTATAAGCGCTATTTATACTTTATTGTTATCCTCCACAGATTAAGGGCAAAACCAACAATCGCACAATTTTATCGTTATTAGTTTCGCCAACAATCGTCGAGGAAATGTCGGCCCACGTCGACAGGGGTAAGTAGAATAAGTAGCTGAACGCAACTTTTGGCCCACTCTCAGTGGCCATTGTCTCAAGGGCTGGTGTTCTTTAGCTGCTTCAGCTGTGTCATCGCTGGTGGCGTCGATTCTCTTTCTATACATATACATCTATATATATATATATTTATATATATTAATGTGCATTGTACAAAAGGAAAGCGGCCCATAAATCGAAATTGGAAGCACACAACTTTATCGCATGATTTTACGTAAATTTATTATGTGTATCGTCAATAACTTGTTGCAATCCAATCTTAAAAAATCTGCTTTTGATATAAGATGTAATAAAATATTAAAACTCGACTGGTTGCAAACTTAAATTCTGTATTGCAAACCATATATTTAGTCATTAGTCTCAAATTGCAAAGGAGCCATTTGAAAATGCCACAAACTGTGGCATAAATCAAGTTAAGATACACGAATCAGGAGTGTTCAACTGTAAGCTACGCTGTACATCGCAAGGAAATATTTAAATTTAAAAAATAATAATAATAATAAATAAAAAACCAATTTTTGTCAAGTTTACTAGCGATTTTTGTGGATTTATAGAAACGAACACAGAATTCGTCAATATCCTTTAAAATATAAAATAATACATAACTTTCTTGGGAAATGTTACATCGATTTCTATTTATTTAGAGGAACGAAAAGGTTTATCAAGAAATAATAAGCATAATCAAATAAGATTTTATTCCAATCATATTTTATCAACATTTAAGGAGGGATGGATATGCTAGATAGCTAAATGTATATATGTACATCATTTTCATCTATTCTTCAATGTGTAGAGGGTATATTATAGAAATCAATTATTAAATGATATAAATTTGGGTAAATTTTAAATGCAATATTTAAGAGAGCCATGCAATAACAGAAATAGCACAACGGACCAAAGAAACGGCAAGAGAGGGAAAGAATGAGAAAGGCACAGAGCTGATTGGCCAAATCGAAATATTTGATAATTAGGTCAATAATTACTTTTTATACCCTGAACCGATTGAAAAAGTGAACAGAGCTATATTGAAGTTGTGCATTACTTTGTAACAGACAGGCAGGCAAACAAGTCGATATATTCTTGAACCGATTTCAGAGAAAATATGAGACAAAGACTTAAAATCTGCAATATACCTTCTCGTATATCATTTAATTTAATGATATCGATAAGTGCGATACAACTTGGATCCCGATAACAATTAAAGTCACAATTATAAAGATTTGATCGACTATTGTTCGACTGTAAAAATCAAAATCGGATTAGAAACATAGATATTCATATTGAACCAGTTATATCAACTAGCCTTCTATGTTGTATGTTGATTTAGAATCGAAATTATGAACCTGTGTTTAATATAATTAATATATTAATATATTTAACAGCAGGGTTCAGAGTATCTTCCAGTCGACCTTTCTAGACTAAATCATTCTAATTGGTTTTTTGTAGTTGTTGTTTGTTTGTACCATTTCCGTTTAAGATCAATTGCTTGCAAAGTAGAGTAGAAAGGGAAATGATTATTATAACTAGAAAATTGTACGTCTCTTTGAATGGCAATAGCAATCTGAGACCTGCCTTGGATCCCAAGTTTCGTAATCTACTCGAGGAGATGTTCATCAATTGGACAACACAAATGCATGATATTGTGATGGAGCGCTCCGAGTCCATCGGCCTAACCGCTGGCAGCACAGCATCGTCCAAGCATCTCAATGTGGTCACGCTGCCCGCCCAGGAGATTCTATTCTGGACAAATCGCAAGCTCAATTTGCAGAACATTTACGAGCAGCTGAGCGAGTCCGTGCATAAGACACTGGCGCACATCCTGGAGCGCATTCAGTCCGTCTACTATGAGCCGTATGCGAATGCATTTCGTCAACTGCTTACCGCGTGGCTGGAGGCAAAGGATGTGTCCTTGTGGCTGCAACCTCTGCAGCGTCAAACGGCCGCCTTCAATTCGGTGCAGTTCAGCAATGCCCAGGAGCTGATTGCGCCGCTGGTGCATGTGCTGCATTTGCTCTGGAGCAATGCTCGCTTCTATCGCAGCACACAAAGGATGAGCGTACTGCTGCGCTGCATATGCAACATGCTCGTGCATCGTGCCGCCGAAGATCTTGAGTTCCCGATGCTCTTCCAAGGCGACGCCGATGAGGGCCTGCAGCGCATAAGGAAGACAGGCGATGTGCTGGAATTTTTCAAGTAACTCAAATTAAAGGCAAACCAAATTAATTAATTCACTTGCACTTTTCATCAGACAGCGCGTGCTCGATTACAAGGAACGCTATGCCAGCAGTCAAGTGTTGCTGCCCGCGCTGTTGCCTGTTGCAACAACATCTGCTGCAGCTGCAGCTGCAGCCATAGCTCCATCCCCGACTCCAGCTGACCACCAGCAGCTGTGGCGCTTCTCCAGCGAACAAGTGTTTGGCCAAACACTCGACGGCTTCCTTCTGCAGCTAACCGAGTTGCGACTTGTTTTCGAGGCGGCAGTTCAGTTCCAGCAACTTGAGAAACTCGAAATTGGCGGTCTTCGGGGTAAACTGCTCACGGAACGGATCAGAGAGGTAATGTGGAGCATATGCCAAGTATTTAGTTTACCCTTTCAACAAAAGTGGGTTGGCATATATTTGCATATATTGCCGAGAAGGATGACAAGATAGAAGCCTTGCTTGCAGCAATATCTGTTGGAAAATATCCTTACCAATTTTATATCATATAAACTATAATCTTCTTAATTCTGATTCATAGTTCTATTTCAAAAAATGTCTATTCTCTCCATTTACAATGCCTTACGCAGATTTTTAACGAATTCAAACGGCTCTTTGAGCAATGGACGAATGTGGACATAGATCTCGCCGCACCGGTGGCACACAAATGGAAGAGTTTCAAGCGAGAGCAATGCATTTTCTTTGGCCGCATGCAATTGTTAGAGCAGAAGCTTGCCACAGTGTTATTGCAAGCTTTTGAGCAATGTCACAGTTGGAGGAATCTACTTAAACTAACGCTAATGTTTGGCTGCCTGCTGCAGCGTAGCGAGGTGCAAGCGGAACTGGTGCGTGTGCTGCCCCACATGCTCAACATGTACAATGCGGAGCTGCAGCAACTGGAACTGAGTGTGGCAGACGTGCTGCTGCTCTATCAGTGCCACGGCCTCGAGGCGATGCCACTTGCTGACAACTTTCCCCCCATTGCAGGTGCTATCATGTGGTTGGAGCAGCATCTTCATCGCTGCGATGACCTTGGCGCAAAGGAGCTCACTGACCTCATCCAAACATTGTAAGTTGAGAAAGCAATATGCACTTGGTGGAACAAATTGTTAGCTTTTTTATTGCATGATTTTAAAAGATATTTTTTTAGCTGCTTAGACATTATTGTCTATATCATAAGCTATATCCAATGAATTAGATAGTGGAAAAATGTCAAATATCCCTTCATATTTAAACAAAAATATAGAATACACATTTTATTAAAAAATAAATATAACATTTTAGTTTCTACCTTTTAAGAAAAGTAGCAATAATTGAGAAAAACATTTTTTTAAATTGACAGCTTAAAATCGAAGCTGGTGACAAAAAAAAAAGTTTTATTTTCTTTAGCAATATAAAATAAAGTAGATTTATTAATACTTTCTATCTTAATTGAATATTTGAATTTGTTTCTTGTGTTCAGGTTAACACTAAAATCACAGCTTGTAACGATGCCCTTTGATTGGGGTGCATTGGTGTCACGTCGCAATATTCTCACCACTAAGATGTGTAGTCTACAGCTCAAGATCTGGCAAAGCTGGCTGCAGGATATAGACAGGATGATAGCAGAGGGTCTGACCGAGTCAGTGCTGATTCAATTAACAGCCGGTCAACAACTACAACCAAATTTTGCCAAGGCGCTGTTCACTCTGCTCAAGGAAACCAAATATTTGCTCGCATTGCAGGCGTCCGGCAGCTTTTCATCTAAGCTGTTTCCAATGCCCAAGGCGCTGCTCGCCTTATATGAGGAGAGGGATGCCTACTGGCAACGTCGCATTCGACTCATTAAAATTGACGAGTATTACAACGGCATTCGAGCCGGGCAGTGTGCCGAGGCTGAGCTCCAGTTAATTGAGGCAGAACTGGCCACTATCGATGGCCAAGTAGGGATCGCATGTGAGCAGTTGAGCTGGCGCAATTACGGTAAGTAAAACAGACAAACAGACGGACTAGTCGAGAAAGCTCGACTTGCAGTTACTCTCAGTTGTTAAATACGTGGATTAGTTGCTGATAGTAGTTTGTTCAATTTGAAAATGAGTTTTTGTTAACAACATTTTTTATACGTTCTTAATGAAAATTTTACTCAAATGGGCGACTATATCTGTACAAGTGTGTCTAATATTGCTATCGGAAATCGATATGTATTAATATTCGTGAATTCATATAGACGGACAGACAGACGTGGCTAAATCGATTCTGACTAAGAATAAATATAGGTTATAGAGTCGAAAATGCCTAATTCTGCCTGTTGCATACTTTTGCTCAACTTCATTATACCCATTTTCCCATTCCAAATGGGTTCAGGATAGAATTGTAGTCCACTCTGCAAGGCTAAATAAAAGCATTCACCCAAACAGATGAGCCACTGATTGAGAGCATATTTAAGAAGTCACGCGATCTGTTTGCACGTCTGCAGCAATCGCATGTCAATCTGGATGCCATAATGGCTAGCATGCGCCGCTGGAGTCGGGAGCCACTGCATCAGCGCAGTTTGTATGGTCGTAATTTGTTGGATCTGAGGCATCAGCAGGAGCGGGTGCGTCTGCGTCTCCTACAATGCGATGAGACGAAAATGCTGCTAAATCGTTTGCTAATAGCCAACTTTTGTTTGCTATTCAACTACGAGTCGCAACAGTTTCAGTTGTATTCGCGCGATCTCAACGTGCAGGAGGTGAGTGAGTTGAGCGACTTTGTTGACCCAATATTTCTTGTTATTCGTTGTACGTCCCAATTGTTTATTATGTGCTTGACAGTTTGTGCGCGAATTTCCGGATGAGCAGCGACGACAGTTTAACAAATATTTGGCCAATGTCGATGAGTTAATTTGTAGCGAAGTGCGCCAGGCGGCAAGGATCAGGTTTGAAACATTTCGCAGCCCAGCTCAGCACTCAATCTTATGCTCATTCCCATAATGCTCATCGTGCTCTCAACTCATCTTCAAAATAAACTTCATAAATATTGTTTTCATTTGACTTTCAGGTAGCACCTCTTTCTTGATTGCACAGCAATAAAAATGACTCACTCAGCCATGCCCCACCCCATATACAATATAATACCTTTCATACATATCCATATACATATACATATATAAACCATCACATCGAACGTGCAACAAATAAATTCATTACACTTTGGCATGCTGTCAGCGCCTTTCATGTTTCATCAAAACTAATCAAGTAAATGAACACGAATTTATAACTCACCCGCTATACGCGCACAGTAACCGCAAGACAGACAGGTACGACACACAGACAGACAGACAGACAGACAGACATACGCTGGCAAAAGCAGCAGCAACCGCAAGAAAAATACAACCAACAACAACATGTTGCTGCTGGCAGTGCATTCATGCGTCAATTGCATGTTTCACTTAACGGCATTTCATGATTGCATGCAGAGACTTCGGCAGCAACAGCAACGCATAAGCACAAAACATGCTGAGAACTAAATTTAATTTTCGCATTACTCATACGCCGTGTAATTCAGTTTAGAGTATTTGCACAAGGAAATGACAGCAACAGCAACAACTCTAGAAACACCAACAACAACAGGAACCACTCTAGATATGGCAACTTCAACAACGCCCTCAACTCCAAGGACGGCCTTCCCAAACGTGGCTAGGTTAGTGCAGCAGCAAATCACAACAGTGCCGGAAGCTACAGCGACAATAATACCAACACCAACAATAACAGCAACTTCAGGAACAGCAACAGCAACAGCAACAACAACAACAAACGATGCACCGCTATTCGAAGTGAAATTGGAACTGACGGAAACGGAAATACGTTTTTCGCCTGCCTTCGATGTAAGTGTGGAAAATAACTTTCAACAAATTGTCGAGCAGCTGTTGCTGGATATAAAACAGACATGCGACTGCATGCCAAGAATTGTGTCTGATGGTGCGCTGTCTGACGAGGAGGTGGATGATGACGAGGACGATGCCGACAATGATAGGAAAGAGAACGAGTTCAAGAACGGCATGGAACCAGCCAGGCGCATTGTGAAAGGTACTCATCCCCCTCCTTGAAGTCGTGTCGCATTCTTTGAATTTGCTAACGCCACAAACACGAGAATACGACTACTCCTACTAATACATAATTCGCAGCCATTGCAGCAGTTGCTGATGACTTGGAAATGCTGTGTAGCAGCATACGCGACGCCTTGACGCAGACCGTGCAGGCGGCGTTGAATTATGCTGCCAAATTCCACGCCTATGCGTTCCTTTGGACACAGTTGAGTGACAGCGTCTTCGCATCCTGCATGCAGAAGGCTGGCGAACAGACGACCCACATCAGCGGCAGGGGCTATGCCATCATGGAAACTTTTAAAAAGGAGGTGAGACAACACAGAATGAATAAAAGAGCACAAAAGAGTGAGTAAGAATTACCTAGTAGGGACTAGCTCAAATAGGAAATACCCTGTAGTTTTTAAAAAAATCTATGATATCCGCTAACTTTACCAACATCTGATAAGATTCTATAATCGAGAAATTTCCACTTCGAAAGGAAATGTTAAAAACATAGTTGACTTGCTGAATCTTGTTCTTGTTCTTGTTTAACTAAATCTGTATTTCTTATCCGATCTTAACGAAACTTAATTAATTTAATGAAAATTAAAGTTAACCAATAATGTATCTGAGCTATATGGGAAATCGATATCTGTCAAAGTTATCGATAAAATGAAATAAACTTGATCTGGTGTACAAGAACTTATATTCCAAATTTGCGGTCTCTAGCTCTTATAGGTTCTGAGATTGGCTTATTAAAACTGACAAACAGACTGACATTGCTAAATCGACTCGACTACTGATGCTTATCAGAAACAAATATATTTTATAAAATCGTAGATGCCTTCTTCGGCATGTTGAAAACATGTGCACAACTGCATGATACTCTTTTTACACATTTTTAATGGCAAAAGAATTTGACAGAATGAAACTAAATAAAAAACATTTAGCACAACAGAGCAGCAGCTCGCCAAACTCCCACGCACACAGACGGACAGACCAGGAGAGGGACAGACAGATGAGACAGAGGCTCAAGTGACCGAGTGGCTCGTTGGGTCACTCAATTGGCAACCACACAATTTACGTTGTGTAACCCCTGAGACCAATAACGCTTGATAAATGTCGGCCATTTAGGGTCAAATGTGTGTGGCCATTGCGACCATTGAGCCATCTTCGCTGTCTTTGCCCCCCAAAATCTGGATTGGAGCCACAAGCTGCTTAGCCACATGGCGCCGCTGACTTATGCTAACCCCCAAGTCGGCAAGTCCAAGTCAAATTCTGTGCGAGCAAATCGCTTGCGTATGCGTAATATTTTCTTTAAACAATTATCAAACGCCCCGAAAAGTATGCCATAAATAACATGAGGAAGCCACACATGCACACACACATAGAATTGAAATGCAGAGCAGATAAACAACCAACAACAAATCATGGTCCAAAATGCATGAACATTCAGCGTGAGCCTGTGAATTGAGTGCCACAATGAAATGAGAGAAACTAACTATGAATTTATTTTCCCAGAGCGAATCTGGAATACTCTTGTCAGCTGGGCGATTTGGTCTGAAATGCAGAGATACTACACGGACAAACAAAAAATTTTTTTTTCTTGTTATTAGACATAGAACTAAGTAAACGCAGAGTTATTAATGATTATGTAGCTCGGACAGCTCAAGCCTCTTACAATCCTAAAATTAATATTTTTTGTAAGATAAATCCAAAGTACATTAAACATTAAGTAATCCTTTTATCTTATTCTAATGGCAAAAAGTATCTTGAATGTTAATGAGCATACATCCCATGTGTAAAGATATCTTGTAAAGCAGAAAAACTATTGAAAACAACTACCCGATATCTGAGGGTATGTACAAGTAGTACAAGAACTTGCAAGACTTTCGAATCTAAGCAGCCTCAATCGATAATTTTAAAGCCTGTCAAATTTATTAAAGCCTTGTTTGCTTCCGCCAAAATCTGTCTACGCTAACAATCATAAAACAATCGTTAGTTCGGCAACTGTACTCAAAACAGATAGCAACCCGACCGCATAAAGTTTAGGATAGATGTATAATACCCTTTCGTGCATGGGGAAAATAAAATCACTGACCGGCATTTTATTTATGAGCGGCCATTGAGAGTCGCCTCTGGCACAGCTGGTGCGCTTAATAAACGCTCCGCCTGGACTACCGCTTAAATATACGAGTAAATGGCACACATACACACATATGAACATATGCGCTAAATTAGCTTGAATAAATTTGGTTTAGCCCAGGCAAATGAAGTTGTCAACGCCCCAAGCATCTTAACCATATATCCCACCCGTCCACAGATCGAGCGCTACAACGAGTTGCACGATGAAATCGACCTGTACGAGAATCGACACTGCATCAACGGCTGGTTGGACCTCGATGTGAAGCCACTGAAACACGGACTGCTCAATTTGGCCTGCAAGTGGTCGCATCTCTACAAGCAGTGGCTGCTTCGCTATGTGGAGCAAACGCTTCAGGTAAGTGCCATACCTCTAGCTGCACCTAAAATGATTGTTAATCAAGAAAATCTTTCACTTTCTGAAATATTTGGGTTTTTTTCCCCCTCCAAAATAAAACGTTTACTTAGTTTGGGTCTTTTATAATCAAACTTTTTTAGTTGAACACAAAAATCAACATTATTAATGTTATTAAAATTTTATAAATCATCAAATTTATAAGTAGCCTGTGCGATATAAAAAAAAGTTATGACACCTTTTGCAGGAGCTAAACGCTTTCATCGCGCGCAGCAACGAGACGTTGCAGTTGCACATTGCACGCCAGGACTTTAGGGCACTGTTGCGTGTACTGTCTGTCATGGCGGAGATTCGGCAACGTGAACCGTATGCGGACAATGTATTTAAGCCGCTGAAGGACATCGTGGCACTGTTAAGGACCTACAATGTGGAATTCGAAGCGCAGCTGATGCGCAACATTGAACAGCTGCCACTGCTATGGAAGCAACTGAAGCAGCAGGCACTGGCCAAACAGGAGGCACTCCACGATACACGCTACTATCAACAGCAGCGGGTAACGGCACTCATTGGTCTGCATACGTGCCACGTGCAACATTATGCGAAACAGTTCCAACGCATGCCGGTGAGTGCCAGCCAGTTTGTTCCCTCAACCTTTGGCTTTCCCCAACTCAATCCTCACCACCTCTTTCAGTTTTTTCACGTATCCTGTCCGCAAATTTATGATGCCTGCGACCAGGTCTACGTGCATCTCCATCACTTCGACTGCCAACAGCGACGGTATGCGTCCTGGGCGCGACTTTTAGATATTGACGAACCCGATACGACCACTCTGCAGCACTGTCGGGCGGAGCTTAGACGAGTAAAGGTGAGCACATTGTCGTTCACCACTTTCGAGTCTTGTCCCTTAGTTTCTACACACTAACAAAATAATCGCCCTGAAATGTATCGGCATAAAATGGAAATCGCTGTGTAATCGAACAAGTTTAAGCTAGAAAGAAAAAGTTAGAATTCTATAGACGAGAGAGCTCAACAAGGAGATACTCTGAGCCTAGCCCTCAAATACATGGAATGTTTGCTAATAGTAGTAGTAGTAAGTGTACTTATGTGAAAATACGATTAGGTTGACAAAATCTGTGTTCTTTATCTTTGATCTTAATGACATTCTAGCAGTTGATCAATAATATGTCTGGGTATATTAATGCTTTAAATTTGAATTACAATTATTATATATTTTTTTTACTATCGGAAATCAATTTATATCGATATATAAATTAACTGGAGTATGGTATACGAGAACTTATATTCTAAATTTGAAATCTCTAGCTCTTATAGTGTCTGAGATCGGCTTCTTCGTCCAGACGCACATTTTTAGATCGTCTCGGCTGTTGATGCTGATAAATAATTTATATAGTTGTAGATACTTTCTTGTGCCTGTTATATCCTTTCACATTTATAATGGCTTCAAGGCAAAAGACTTAACAGTTCTGGAAATTTTATTTAAAATTATGAAATTAAAAAGTATGTCCATTTACTAAATATCATGGCGATTATTATTTTTTGAATTTTATTTTTTTGAGTGTATGTGTGAGAGCTTTTATCCTGCCTGCAGCAATTGTGGGACTTTGTGCGTGTCATCGAATCCTGCATTGTCGACTGGCATGCGACACCTTGGCTTCGCATCGATACAGACGACATGGAGCACGAATGCAAGAAGTTCACACGTGATTTGCGCACACTTGATAAGTGCATCAGAGAGTGGGCGCCCTACGTGTACATAGTGGGCGTATTGCGTGAGCTGGTTGCCTCCCTGCGCGCGGTTACCGAACTCCAAAATCCAGCAATTACCGAGCGCCATTGGCTCGAGCTCATGCAGTTGTCAAAGGTAAGCAGCTCGTGGAAATCGCAGCAATTGAATGTTTGCAAACAATGACGGTAATACTCGCACCCTTACCCCCCCCCTTACTGTACCCATCCACAACCATATCATCATCGTGGCTCATCGATGCAATCACAACTGATTGATACACATACCACCAATTTGCAATGTGCCTCCGCATTGTGCTCGAATTATATGCGTGTGTGTGGACGCGTATGTGTGCGTATGTGTGTGTGTGTGTGTGTGTGTGTGTGTTTGTGTGTGTGTGTGTGTGTGTGTGTGTGTGTGTGTGTGTGTGTGTGTGTGTGTGTGTGTGTGTGTGTGTGTGTGTGTGTGTGTGTGTGTTTACTGTATGCATAATAAGATTATTTGGCTGCTGCTTAGTTTTCCATGCCAAGATTTCTGCATGAGCCAATAAAGATAAATCTAAATACCGAAAATAACTACTAAGCAAGTCATAATTTATTAAACTATTAATACTCATGTTTACACAATTTATTATTATTAATTTAATTTTCAAATAACTCCTTGTCTATTCGCAGCTTATTGGACGATATAAAATGGAAGAATTAGTAAGTGAAAATCAATTCCATAATATGCAATTTGTGTTAATCGCTTTTAGGCAAGCATGTGATTTTCATAATTAGTATGTTGATACACAGCCTATCAATATTGTACAATTCCTGACTAATATGCGCGTATTAACTACCCTTGAGCAACTGTCTGTGAGTGTGTCGGTGTGTGTGGGTAGATTGATAGCATTGTCATGGATGCAGCTGCTTACTGTCTTCATTGTTAAAGGTTTAAAAAGCCGCAAGTCAAGGCGAATGTATTCATTTGATAACTTGAGGAGGCCATCCCACTAAACCGACCGACAGTCTTCACCCATGAGCTATAATTACCAGAGGCAGATAAACAGACAATACAGACATATGCAGTAAGTTTATTGAGAAAAGGTATTTGCCAAATATTTGTCGCACTACTAAGTTTCAGTAATGAATCCGACTACAAAAGGCAACAAAACAATTGACTGGTTTATTTCAATTATCGCAATTATTGCACATTTCTCAGCTCTCGTACAAATGCAACACATCGACAACTTTGGAGCAGCTGCTTAGCCTGCAACTGCAGCAGCACGATGAGGACATTAAGAACACTGTGGATCGCGCTATCAAAGAGATGACAGTTACCAAAGTCCTGGATGATATAAAGGCCACTTGGGCGCATTTGGAATTTGAATTGGAACCGCATCAAACACGGCCCACAGTGAGGCTGCTGAAGGTCTCCGAGGAGTTGATTGAAACGTTGGACGATAATCAGATGCAACTGCAGAATATATCAACGTCAAAGCACATTGAATATCTGCTCGACAAGCTGGGCCACTGGCAGCGTGTCCTCAGCGGCATTGATACTCTAATTGTCAATTGGTTTGAGGTGCAACGGAAATGGATCTATCTCGAGTGCATTTTCATTGGATCCGAGGACATACGCTCCCAACTGCCACAAGATGCGGCCAATTTCGAGCGCATCGACGAGGATTTCACCAATCTCCTTGCCAGAGTCAATCACGTTCGCGTCGTCATGGAAGTGGTGCTGCAGCATGATGATGTGCTCCAGCAATTGCTGGAACTGCAGCAGCGTCTATCGATTTGTGAGAAGGCATTGAACGATTATCTGGAGACAAAGCGTTTGGTCTTTCCACGCTTCTATTTCATATCCGCTGCCGATCTATTGGACATACTCTCCAATGGCAATAATCCTCAGGTCATTGATCGCCATCTTATCAAACTATTCGATTCCATATTGCGTTTGCAATTTGAGACAAATACGACACACGCACTGGGCATGCACTCCAAGGAGAACGATGAGTATGTGACCTTTGTGGGCAGCCAAGATCAAGATCAAGCAGCCTTCATCGACTGCTCGGGTCGCGTTGAGCTCTGGCTGCGCGGCGTCATCCAGCAGATGAGAAGCACACTTCATGAGCTCTTCCGGCGTGCGCTGGTCGCGTTTGGTGAGAAGTCGCGGGATATGTGGCTCTATGATTGGCCAGCACAGGTGGCACTCTGTTGCAGTCAAATCCACTGGACGGTGGATGTGAATCGCTCGTTTGCTTCCATGGAGGAGGGCTACGAGGGGGCCATGAAGGAGCTGCACAAGCGACAGATAGCACAACTGAATGCCTTAATCAATCTGCTGCTGGGCGAACTCTCGCCAGGCGATCGACAAAAGATCATGACCATCTGCACCATTGACGTTCATTCGCGTGACGTCATTGGCAAGATCATAGCCACAAAGGTGGACAACTCTCTCGCATTTCAGTGGCAGAGTCAGCTGCGTCATCGCTGGGACGACGATCAGTCGGGCAGCTCCAGTGGTGGCGCCACAGTAACAACAATTAGCAACGGCGGGGCAGGCGGCGAGGAAGATTGCTTTGCCAATATCTGTGATGCAGAGTTCCGTTATGCCTACGAGTACCTGGGCAATACTTCGAGGCTGGTCATCACACCACTAACGGATCGTTGCTACATCACTTTGACTCAGGTGAGAGAAGACATTAATCAGCTTGGAAAATTAATTTCAAGTCAATCGAAAAAATGTTGACATTTTCTCAACTGCCAAACTTTGACGAATCTGAAAAAAACACATTTTCATTACGCCATTCGTTGTCTTTTTTTACTAGAAAGTAAACTGCATTCAACTTGATTACTTTGTGATTGTTTTATTAGAAATTTAATTAAAATCGTAATACTCCAAAGAGACCAACACTAAAGTAAATTACACAAAGTCCACCCTAATTTTGAGACTTCATTAATTTATGCGCTTAGAAGCGGATATCACAATAAATAAAACCGCCTGTTTACACAATTTTAATCAAATTACAGTTATGTGAAATTGCTATCCAGGAAATTCAAACACCAGATAACAAATACGTTTATATGTAAATATATATGAATTGCTTTCGGAACAGGAAACTCAAAACATTTTTACACATGTATATACTCGTAACTTTTTACATATAGAAATATATATTTTGAGTATTAATGTTCTGGGAAAATCATTATTAAATAAATAACGCATTAGAGATTGCCGAAGACGTATTACCCTTTACATGACAGCTTTTTATATTAATAATTATGCTTTTTAGCAACTTTCGCAACCATGCTGGCAACTGAGCAGTATATTTAACCTTTGCCATTTCATATTAAAACTTTATACGTTAAAGTGTTATATTTGGATATCGTACATATTCATTTAAAAAGAAAACTTACTTCAAGTTGCTCTTTTTGACAGAACGACTTTGACAGTTTTTGGCTAAGCGCAAGGGAAAACATTATTGAATAAATACAAGAATAAAGTTGACTCTTTATTCTTGCAGAAGCTTTTAAGCAAATTAAACATAAAATTCGTTTTCATTCACAAGCTTTGATTCCCAAGAGAAATTATAGAATACTTTAATACCTAGAAGAAGAAAAAAGATACTGGGATCAGAAACAATAAAGGCAATTATCATAGGTGCTTATCAATATTAAAGAACTTTAATATATTACCTTATTTTAATATAATTAAGTTTATTGTTGAATTAAGTTCAACCTTCGATTCGTTTGATATTTCCTCCAAATACTATATAAAAAAAATGTAGAAAATATTTTATTTGAAATGTTATATATTTAAAACATATAACTTGTAGTTAAACGTGTTTGATTTTTGTTACCCAATTAAGTTTCAACACACTCCCGTGTTAAAGACGTCCCGTTTCTCAAGCTGTTTGTAGTGTAACCAAATAATATGTGAGTTTGTTTAAAAATATCTCAGTCAGAAATACTTTGTGAATAAGTCCGGGCAATAAATGGGCTTGCGACGTATCAAGTGAATGGCTTCAGTTTGTTTTGATAAACATCCAAGAATAGGATCCAAATGTCTCTTAAAAAATAATTAAATTTAATCAATTTTATTGACAAGAGCTTAGTCTCAATTACAGGAAAATTATTTAAACAATGTTATAAGCGATGCGACTGCGATTGTCAACATCATTAAAGTTCTTAGATACACTCTATAATTATTAAAATATAAAGTTATTAAAAATCACTCACTTATGACTGATTCAAATTAAGAAATAAATATTAGTGCTTATCAAAAGATAATTACATAGTCATTTATCAATTGTGCTTATCCATAAGAACGTTATTTTTATTTTTGATTAGTTTTAAAGAATTAAGTATATTTATACTTGATCATAGTTCAACCATTGGTTCGTTTGATATTATCTCATGAATATTTGCTAGGTTTTTTTCATTTACTGACCTTTGTTTATAATTTAAAAAAACATATTTATATTGCAAATTATATATCAAAAAATTATAAATTACTTCAAATATGTAATTTGGAATTTTATATAAGCATACACAGACTTAATTTGTATTAAAAATTGTTTTGCACCCACAAAATATAAACACACTGCCACTAATAAGTCCTTGATTATTTTGTAATTTAATCTATGTATTTATGAAATGAAATGAATGAAACATTTCATGTATATTTACAATTAACTTTTCATACAGACTCGTACGTAAACGAAGTATATAAATTGAATATTATAGATAAATGATGTTAACTGAATGTAAGTATGCACCAATTAGTTCATGTCCCTTGACGAGAGGTCGTTGACTTAATTCGTTGCCATTTGGTGTTGATTTTATGCCAACTGCGCTTGTATTTAATTTAAACAACTCGTTAGTGGAAAATAAATGCCGTTTACAAACTGCATACCTCTGCATACACCCGTCTCTATACATATTAATATATATACATATATATACATTCATGAAACCCCCGCGTCAGTCACTGCATCTGGTGATGGGTGGCGCTCCTGCTGGACCAGCTGGCACAGGGAAAACGGAAACGACGAAGGATCTGGGGCGTGCACTGGGCGTAATGGTTTATGTCTTCAACTGTTCGGAGCAAATGGACTACAAATCTTGCGGCAACATTTACAAAGGGCTGGCCCAGACCGGTGCATGGGGCTGCTTTGACGAGTTCAATCGTATCTGTGTGGAGGTGCTCTCCGTGGTCGCAGTCCAGGTGAAGACCATACAGGAGGCGATAAAGGTGCGACCACAAATGTCGGCGACGTTGTGAAGCGTTCACAAATTGATTTTACCTTTCCCATTCACTTTCACATCCACTTCTTTGCAATGCTGCACATTGATTACATTTCTGCCACCACGACAACGTTCGTTGGTTGCATGTATCTACCCATGGACCAAAATTGCTGCTGCTGTTGTTGTTGTTTTTTTTCCTCCTGCTGCGGCTACTGTTTACAGATGCATAAAACCCAATTTATCTTTATGGGCGAGCGCATCTCGCTGGAGCCGTCGGTTGGCATTTTTATCACCATGAATCCGGGCTACGCTGGCCGCACCGAGCTGCCGGAAAACCTGAAAACATTGTTTCGCCCATGCGCCATGATTGTGCCGGACTTTGCTTTGATTTGTGAGATTATGTTAATGGCCGAGGGCTTCCAGGATGCACGTCTGCTGGCACGCAAATTTATCACACTCTATACGCTGTGCAAGGAGCTGTTGTCCAAACAGGATCACTACGACTGGGGCCTGCGCGCCATCAAATCCGTACTGGTCGTTGCTGGCACATTAAAGCGCGATGACCACAGCCGTCCAGAGGATCAGGTGTTAATGCGTGCGTTGCGTGATTTCAACATACCTAAGATTGTTACAGAGGATGTGCCCATATTTATGGGCCTGATTGGTGACCTCTTTCCCGCACTCGATGTGCCCCGCAAGCGCGTCTTTGAGTTTGAGAAGACCATCCGACGTGCCGTCAACGAAATCAAACTGCAGCCCGAGGAGGGTTTCCTCATGAAGGTGGTGCAGCTGCAGGAGCTACTCGATGTCCGTCACTCCGTATTCATTGTGGGCGATGCCGGCACGGGCAAAACAAAGATTTGGCAAACACTACGTGAAACCTATCGCATACAGAAAATGAAGCCAGTCTGTCACGTACTCAATCCCAAGGCACTGTCCAATGATGAGCTCTTTGGCATTGTAAATCCTACGACGCGTGAGTGGAAGGATGGACTCTTCTCATCCATAATGCGAGAGCAGGCCAACATGCCGCCGGGCAATCCCAAGTGGATTGTGCTCGATGGTGACATTGATCCCATGTGGATTGAGAGTCTCAACACCCTGATGGACGACAACAAGATCCTGACGCTGGCCAGCAATGAGCGCATTTCATTAAAGCGTGAGATGCGCCTCCTCTTCGAGGTGGGTCATCTCAAGGCGGCTACACCAGCAACAGTCTCCCGAGCTGGCATTCTGTACATCAATCCACAGGATCTTGGCTGGTCGCCGTAAGCATTAAACTAACATAAATTATTTGCTTTTATGGGGTAGAGTCGTCGGTCAGATAAAACTTTAGCTGTTGGCAATTTTATGGCGCATCAGCCAGACCAAAATCTCACCTCGAAACTTTTTATTGAAGTAAAAATATCAAAATGGCTTAAAATACTATAAATGTTAAATTTCCAGGGGCACTTTCGGAGGATGAATAACTTCAAATAGCAATTTTTCAAGCCTTCGCATAGCCATAACTCTGTCAAAACTTAACCGACTTTCAAAAGCAGCACATTTTTAGACATGGTTGCTCCTCAATATTAATACTGCATTTAAATTTTGACGCCTGATTTTTACTCAAAATATTATCCAAACCTAGTTATCACTTCGTCGAAACTGAACCGCTTTCCGTGAGGAATGCCATAGTTTGGATTTAGATAAATACTGTATTTAAATTTGAAAACAAAAAACACTTTAAATGCGATATGGATAAAATGGGATCTCATATATTAGCTTCCATAGATCAATTATGTATTATTTTAACTCTCCTGATATTTTTACAATATTTGGTTTATAAACCAATTAAAACTGAAACTGGATTCTATAGTACCAAAGCCTACATAAGATATCTTAATCTTTGATGGTACGCATCAGGGGGTATCCCTAGTCAGACGCAAATTCGACTAGGCCGCCCTATAATGTTTCTCTCTCTTTCACCCTTTTCCCCTTTCCTAGCTTTGTTTCCTCTTGGCTGGAGACACGCGTTAATATGATCGAACGTGGCATATTGACCACCCTGTTTGAGAAGTACTTCCCTAGACTGATGCAAAAACAGCGTGATTTCCGTCGTATTACGCCAATCACAGATATGGCCATGATACAAATGACGTGTCACCTGCTCGAGTGTCTGCTGGACAGTGACCAGGCCGATGATGACACTGGCCGGGGGGGCGGTAAACATCTGGGCATCAATTCGCATACCCTGCATCATGGCGAACTCTCACATGAGTCTGCCGAGCTGGCTCTGGAGACGATCTTTGTGTATGTGACAATGTGGAGCTTTGGTTCGGCACTGCATCAGGACACGATTATTGACTGGCATCGCGAGTTTCACAAGTGGTGGACGGGCGAGTTCAAGGACGTCAAGTTGCCCAGTCAAGGCAATCTATTTGACTATCAGCTTAATGTACAAACACTAAAGTTCCAACGCTGGTCCGAGCTTGCCGCCCAAGAGCAGCAGCAGGACTGTCAAATCGATGTGGAGCAACCGTTGCAGGTGCGTGCTTGACCTAGTTGGAAACTGGTTGAACTAATCATGCGAGCCAAGCCTTTGGTTATACACACCACACAAACACACACTTATACACACAGAACGTGCTCATTTCAACAGCAGAAACCACACGTCTGGGCTACTTCCTCAAGCTGCTTATAGACCGCAATCTCGCCTGCATGCTGGTGGGCAGCTCTGGCTGTGGCAAGGGTGCTATCTTCCGTGAGCTCTTCAGCAAATATGCGAGTGCACAGGAGCTGTTTGAAATTGCAGTGACAGCTGTCAGCGGCAGTCAGCAGCAGACAGCGCCTGTTGGCAACAGTACAGCGGGTGTTGCAGCTGCTGCCGGTGGTGTATATGGTGGCAATGTCAGCGTGCGTCGGAAAACATCATCCACAACACCATTGCTGACCACGGTGCAAGCAACTCACTTTAATTTCTATACCACATCAGAGATATTCCAAAAGATGCTGGATCGACCGCTGGAAAAAAAGTCTGGTCGCTGTTATGCACCAAGCGGACCCAAGCGACGCCTCATCTACTTTGTGAATGATCTCAACATGCCCGAGGTGGATGCCTATGGCACTGTGCAACCGCACACAATCATGCGGCAGTTCATGGACTATCGGCAGTGGTGAGTCTGTAACTAGCAACGATTCAACGTGTGAAGGATGTGTGCACGGCTTGATTAAAATGCATGACTGATACTAACATGATGCATAGTCAGTTACTACTACATCTTTTCAAACTACATTTGTCTCAATGAAACACAATTGTTGGCAGAAAACACAATTTTATAATTTATTATTATTATTATTATAATTATTGATTGTTTGTATTTAAGACAAACTTGATCTAGTATTTAATATTTATCATAATGAACGTTTTCAAAGCACTAGTTGCTACTGGCTTCAAAATTGAGGACTCGATTTAAAATCTTTTAAAATTTAGAAAAATCCTTTAAAATCCTTTTAAATTTTGTAGGCATAATTTCGATGTTGTCGTTCGTTTGCTATTTACATTTAGGTATGATCGGCAAAGGCTTCAGCTGAAGGATATTCGTCACTGTCAGTTTGCGGCCTGCATGAATCCCACTGCTGGCTCCTTCACCATAGACCCACGCCTGCAGCGGCACTTTTGTGTGTTCTCTGTGGCGCCACCTGGCGAGGATACGCTGCATTGCATATACAGCGGCATATTGAACAATCACCTGGAGCAGCCATTGCAGGGCTTTAGCAAAGAAATTCGTTCCATTGGCAATCTGCTGGTTAAGGTTGGCATCGCCTTGCATCGTCGCGTTGAATACGCTTTTCTACCCACGGCCATTAAGTTTCACTACATCTTCAACATGCGCGACCTGACCAACATCTACCAGGGCGTAATGAATTGCGTGGGTGCTCCGGTCTCGGCGGGTGGCGCTGACAGCAGCTACAGCGGCACCATGTGCACTAAGCCCGCAGAGCTGATGAGGCTCTATGTGCACGAGGCTTATCGGGTGTATCATGATCGTCTCGTGGATCAATATGACATCAAATCGTTCAAGTCCTCCATTCGGGATATTTTCAAAAAGGATTTCGAAGACTTTGATGAGGATTTTGTGTTTGCCGAGCCTTTGGTTTACTGCCATTTCGCACAATCGCTGGTGGATCAGAGGTATATGCCGGTCAAGAGTTGGGATTCGCTGTACCATCTGTTGCTGGAAGCGGAGAGAAGCTATAATGACATCGTTGGCTATATGAATCTGGTCTTATTCGAAGACGCCATGATACACGTATGTCGGTAAGTTGACCTAAGTGGATTTGTATAATCTAATTAAGGGATATGTAAAACATTCAGAGAGACATCTATAATATTTACAAACAATATATTAAGTTGATGAATCCCATATTCAATTGTCGCCTTGCTTGAAAAAAAAAAAAAGATTTTTTAGATTTTTGTGCAATTTGTCATTTTTAATTTTACGCCTTTTTCAAACTCAACTAATCCCAAACCAAGTTGGGTTTCTAGCATATTGAAAACATATAATTTGATTTCATTGCATGCACATTTTTTTTACTTATAAAAAATTATTTCTTTATAAGAACTCTGAGAGATGAAAAAGATGATCTTAGTTTAATTCTCTTACCATTTTATCTATATCCTAATTCCAGCATTAATCGCATTCTGGAGAGTCCACGTGGCAATGCTCTGCTCATTGGAGTCGGCGGCTCTGGGAAACAAACTCTGGCACGCTTGGCCGCATTCATCTCCTCGCTGAGTGTGTCGCAGATTCAAATCAAACGGGGATTTGGTCTGCTCGACATGAGGGATGAGATTGCGAGTCTCTATATGAAGGTGGGACTTAAGAATGTGGCATCTGTTTTTCTTATATCCGATGCGCAGCTGCCTGATGAGTCCATACTGATGCTGATCAATGATTTGCTCGCCTCTGGTGAGATACCGGAGCTCTTCAATGACGATCAACTGGATACTATAATCAATGGCATACGCAATGAGGTGAAGCAGAGCGGTGCACTCGATACCAAGGAGAACTGCTGGCGGTATTTTGTTGAGAAGGTACGACGTCTACTCAAAGTGGTGCTTTGCCTCTCGCCAGTTGGGCAAACACTGCGTGTACGGGCCCGCAAATTTCCGGCAATTTTCAGTCGCACGGCCATTAATTGGTTCCACGAGTGGCCACGAAGTGCACTGGAGTCTGTATCTCAAAAATTTCTCACCGAAATCAGCGATATACTGGAGGTGACTTTATTTACACAACTGTTCTGCAACATTTCCAATTTGCAACTTTAAAGTGTCACAATGGTCACTATAAATACCGCACACCGCACAGGTGACAGAAAAAGCAACAAAACTGACTCGCATTTATTTACAGGCCGAACTCATACCGCCCATCGGTTGCTTTATGGCCTACGTCCATGGTACAGTGAATCAGATATCGAAAATTTATCTACAGAATGAAAAACGCTACAACTACACAACACCAAAAACATTTCTCGAATACATTTTCCTCTACCGCAAACTGTTGGTTGACAAAAATGGCGAATTCGCCGAGCGAATCGCCCGCTTGCAGAGCGGAATGGCCAAGTTGGCTGAATGCGCCCGACAGGTGGACACTTTAAAGGTGAGTAAATTACATTCCATGGGAAAAAAATGCTTTAAAATTAAGCAAAAAAAAAAATGGTATGCCCTTCGGCTTAAATGCTGTGCAAGTTTGCTTAGTTTTCGAATAATTTTATAGTCGAATACTAACAGCATGAAAAATGCAAAAATGCAAATATAATAAAACCTTAATACTTTTTGCAAGTAGCTGCTTTCAGATTCATTTAAAAATTAATTTCATTTGAACCCAGAACTTTTAGAATTGGTTCCCAATGTGTCGTCCTAAAGTGTTATTATATTGATTTTATAAATTTATATTTATGCCCCATGTACATTTTTTTAATTAATTTTATTTATTACGAGTAGACAAAACCATTGTACCCTGTTCAATTTTTGTATAAAGTCTTTGCACCCTACATATATATATACACATATATATGTTTGAGTACAGACGTGCATAGGGCGAGTGGTCAGTTTTTTTATTTTTTGTCGTTTGCCGATATTCGAAGCGTCCCGACGCGCGTAGCATTCAATTAGTGGGCTTAATTGAATTGTTGTTACAGCAAATCTGCCGCCCATTATCTGCGACAACAGGAACGCACTCCTGCTGGCGGTGTAGCTGGTTGCTAGGTAAAGTACCTCTCAGTTGGATGACAGCTGAGCGAGAATGAATACACACTTTGAATTGAACGCGTTGTTTCCGGTTACGCAGCGTATACGCAATGCCAATGGCAATGACAATGCCTGATGGTCTGGGAGCATTTCCATTTATTTTGTAGCCCACTTTTGTGCGCTAAACAAAAAGCTTACACACACACAGAGTGAACCAAAATCGAATGTGTACTGTTATTTAAACTAATTGAATTTAACAAAATTCATTTGTATTCAAGAACAGATGTCAGTTTCAGTTTCATCACATAGAATGGAGTGTAGATAGGACTTTTTTGAGTGTGTGCACATGTGTTTAAATTTGTGCGATAAAGTTGCAACGTGTCAATATTGGTCTAGCGTGTCAGAGGTTTAATTAATTTCGTTGGCCAGCAAAGTTTCTTAAAACTTCACCACCTTTCAGTGTGAGTTAGAATTAACTTTTCTCTTTATCTATGCGGCACACAGCATCAACTGGCCATACAAGAAGTCCAATTGGCTGCTAAAAATGCGGCCGCTGACAAGCTGATCGGCATTGTGAGCGCCGAGAGCGAGAAGGTTAAGCGGGAGCGTTTCACAGCCTCCGAGGAGGAGAAACGAGTGCGCATCATCGAAGAGGACGTTTCGATTAAGAGCAAACTGTGCGAGCAGGATTTGCGACAGGCCGAACCAGCTCTGGTCGCTGCCCAGGCAGCACTCAACACTCTAAACAAAAACAATCTCACCGAACTAAAGTCCTTTGGATCACCGCCCAAGGCAGTGATTAATGTCTGCGCTGCTGTGATGGTTCTATTGGCCACCAATGGTAAGATACCACGCGATCGCAGCTGGAAGACAGCCAAACTGATGATGGTGCGTGTGGATCAATTTCTCAACGATTTACTCAACTACAATAAGGATAACATACATCCGAATATTATTGAGACTCTCCAGGAATATCTTAAGGTGAGTGCAAATTTTTAATTTTTGGTTTTTGTCTACGCATATTTTTAGTAACATAATTCTTATGATCAGACATATAAAGCTGGGTTACTTAATAGCAGATATATTTGTATTTAGTAAAGATTTTGCCCCAATACCAAACAAATTTTATTTTTGAAAACGAAAGAAGAAGACAACAGATCTCATCTCCTAGGAGTTCATGTTAAGATTCCCTGCCATCAAAATCCACATAGAACGGTTCCAAATTTTCTACTGGTGGTTTCACAAGTCAAACCACTCTGGGAAAAAATATATTATTGAGAGCAAATTTAAAACATATACATTTAATTTAGGATCCGGAATTCAATCCTGATAAAGTCGTGCAAAAGTCCGTGGCCGCTGCTGGCCTCTGCGCCTGGGTCATCAATCTGCATCGCTATCATCAGGTCTTCCTGATAGTCGGTCCCAAGCAGCAAGCCGTGCAGGACGCACAGCAGGAGTTGCTCGAGGCACGTGAACGCCTGCAGTATCTCAAGTCGAAGATAAACAATTTGGAGGACAAACTGGCCGATATTCAGGCCGAGTTCGAGCACGCCGTGGCCGAGAAGCAAAAGTGTCAGAAAGAGGCAGACAAAACGTCCTTTACCATCGATCTGGCACATCGGCTGGTCAATGGACTGGCCAACGAGAATGTTCGCTGGCGAGAGTCGGTTCAAAGGTGAGTAAGTGGACAGCATCCGTCGCATTTATGCGCCATCAATTATTAAATGTAATTTACATTTCTTGTGTGTGTTCGCAATCGCTTTAATTGCTTTCCCAAACCTATACCCCCATCCCTCTAGGATGGTGAGGGTAGGTGTGTGATTTTCTCAGTTGAACGAACTGCGAACTTGCGGCACACCGCAGCAACAACACGCCGTAAATTTTATTTACTTGCACTCATTTGGCCAACGGCAAGCCAAGCTGCCGAACCGTACTCTCCACCACAGCAACCACCTACCACCCCACCGCCCATTACCCACTTTTGACTGCAACCAATTGTACAAATTGCCCACTGTCACAGCCAATGAACTGCCCGTTTATTCTGCCAACAGTAAATAAGCTGAGTCAGAGGCAACTCTAGTGAGCTTTGCACTTTCAACACTTGCCCTCTGGTAATGAGATACACCCCAAAAATGCACTTAATGCACTGCATATATAAGATAGTAGACCACAACGCATTGTGCTATAAACATTACTGCTGTGACTGGCTTATGCACATAAAAACTGAGTTTATTTCCCATTACTTTCTTTTAAAGGAACCATGTAAGGGGAAAAGATGGGTAAATCAAATTTGTCAAATAGTGATCAGTTTTATTTAAAAAAAACAACTCAAACGACCTGATTTCATTGGAATCTGTCAAAAATATAGAATGTGATGAGTTTGGGCAAGTAATTAAGTTAAAGTTTATTATATAGACTAATGCGAACATCTTTAGCTTGTGAATATTTTATTACTCATAGTAAGAATTTTATTGCAAAAATACATGATCAAAGCAAGATTTTACTTAAGTATCTTAACTGCGTTTAGGTAGAAATTAATAATATTCTATTACTCACAGTAAGAATTTGATTGAAAAATGTATTATTAAAACAATATTCCACTTAGGAATCTTAACTGCAATTAGGAAGAAAATAATCAACTTAACTTGTGAATAGTTTATTACTCAAATTGCAAAATGGGCACCTTTGAAATAAAATTCCACTTAAATATGTTTTCCTATTAATCCATTAATTATACATAGTACAAATTGAGTTTCTATGTTAAATTGTGGTCTTATGAAAATAACAAACAAAACATTTCAATGGAGCAAAAATGTTTAATTAATTTTCTATTTATTTATTATTTAAGAATAATTAATATTTATGCTCATATAACAATCACTTGAGTTGCTGCAAGTGAAAGTCGGTACAACAATACTTCTAAATATTAAGCATGCATGCGAGTTCTTTTGTGTTATATAAATACATATTTCGGTGCGAATATGCAAGTTAATAAAATTCATATAAAGGTCAATAGGAATATACGTCGTCAAATGCACAAAGTGCGCACTCGACACCTTTGGGCAATGACTTTTGGCACCTGTTCCAGATTTGCAATGAAATTCAATTGAGTGCACGTGCCAGACAAACGAATATCTACAAAGGCTAAGCAGGCATCCATAGGAGTGAGATTGTGTGGATTGTGTGTGAAAGTGTGAAATTTTTATATTTTTGTATTTTTGCATCTAAATGCACATAGACATATACCATATATACATATATTTGTGCTCATTGAATCGGTCGCACAATTCGGCAGCGTCAGCTCGTGAGGTTAATACATGCTGAAAAAATATATATATACATATATATAGATATTTTGCACAAGGACGTGCACAGGGGAGGCAACTCAACTTGAGGCTTTAGGTGTTTTCAATTTTCGATAAATATCCCAGTATATACCAAATAATAAATAAGAAAAACAAAAACTTAACCTCTTAAAATATTTAAATAAGTCACCAAACAATAAACAATTACAAAATGTATAAGAAAATTATAATTCGTCCCTTTGCCCTCCTTTAAACAATTCGACCAGCTTTCTCCAAAAGCTGAGCACGTCCTTGCATGTACAAATGCGTTTTTGGAAACGAACTGAATTATGAAGAATGTTGAAATGTTTGCTCTGCTCGCAAACTAACAGACAGGCAATGTTTGCTGTATATGAGTGGGTACACAAATATATGTATATATATATATATATATATATATATATATATGTGTGTGTGTGTGTGTATGTGTGTATATGTACAATGCACTGGCAAAGGAGCAACAGACTCAGACAAATACTGACGCAGGATTATATGCACGAATTTTAAAATTGAAAACTATGCTCCTCGGAGCACTTTGAAATATTTATGAAAATCTAATTTGCACTCGACAACAGCAACAATAACAGTCAAGCAACAACATCAAGAACAGCAGCCGCAATAAAAACTGCACAATGCTGTGCGGTTGTAGTTTGCCTGTGTGTGTGTGTGTGTTTGTGTGTGTGAATCGTCTGTGTGTGTGGACCGTTATGACTTGCATATAAATTTCTGTTTGACTGTGACATAAAATATTCTCCATTGTAAATACGTACACACGCACACACACACGCACACACACACACATATATATATAGTTGTTGCTGGCATTGTGAAGCTGCTTTTGAAATATATTTTCGGTTTTTGAATGAGAATGCTCTTATGCCACTTGACAGGTATTTTATCAAATTTGTGCAAAATAATTCTTAAAAAACGATTATTTCAATTTCATAATTTGCATGCACAAGCAAGTCAAAATGCAGACACTCTTATGCATGTATGTACATACATATGTCTCTATATTTATTTATTTCATGTAGTCATGCTAGACATTTATGGCATGCAAATACATAGTTTTGTGTTATTCAATTACCAAGGACCATTAGATACCAACGTATCAAAGTTTAAATTTGTTTAGAAATAACGCATAAATCATTTAAGCTTCAGAGTCACGATCTTATGCTAAATGTTACACTTTTCCCATCTCACAAACTCAAACTCAAACGCTAAGCATCTCAATTACGAATCCTTCTGCATACACAGGCCACCCTACTATATTACGTTCCAGCTTAAATATTCAAATAATAGCTGGCATGCAGCAATTTATCTAACAAGAATTTATATATAAGTAGCCACTGCAAAGACAACGAACAACAAACTACTAACAAGCTCATTATGATGATAATCCTGCTGCTGCTTCTCTCGATTGCACCCAAGTCAATGCAGTTGGTAGCCAATTAGTTGCGACCGTTTTCGCGGGCTGATCTAAAAGTCTTTGACTTGAATCAAATTTTGTAACTTGTTTAACATTGCTTAACTAATTAAAATCTGCTGTGTCAGGCTTTAATATTTAAGAAAAACATTAATTATTTGTCGATAAGAAACTAAAACATTAATTTATCTTTTGTTATTATCTACAGTAATGAAATATAAGCATTTGTCTTTCAACTGAAGAATCCAGACTAACTTTAAATATTAGTTTTAACAAAAGGTTAGAGCAAGTTAGTAAGTTAGTTTGACTAAGAAATACTCTGAATTTAGCTTTTAAATACATAGTAGGAGTGTCGATAGTAGTTTGTTCATGATGAAAATTAGTTTTGGTTAGAAAAATCTATGTTTCTTATTTCTTAATGACATTTTTGCAGTTGATCAATAATGTGTTTGTGTATATTATAAATCAGTAAGAGGGCTATATCTGTACAATTGTGTGTTTTATTGCTATTAGAGATATATATGCATCATTATTGGCGAAACGAGAACTAATAATCCTTTTTTCAAGTCTCTAGGTGTTATAGTCTCTGAGATCGTTTTGTACATACAGAAGGATAGACGAAGAGCAGCTAAGTCGACTCACTCGTTGATCCTGATAAAGAATATATAGACATTATGGTCAATAATGTTGGCTTCAGAGCATAATAAAAGCAGTTATCAAATTGTTTGATAGAATCACATCGACTGACAACGTTTTTAGTTGTACATTTAAGTTTACCTTCGCAACGCTTTTGTTAAGCCTCTGAAATTATTATTTATCTTTCACCAGAGCACGAAACATTCATAAAAGCGAAATATACACATATATACACTTATATTTAACCGGCCAACAAATATTCGTTTGCAGTCATCATACGATTGATATATTTGTGCAATATTTCTTGTACCTTTACAAATATCATTTGTATTTGTTATTAAATATATTTTTTATTCATCAAAAGAAACGACTTTTTATTGACTCATTGAACGACCCACGCACAATATTCCCTTCAAAGTCAGTATTTTATTTTATTTGTTTATTTTATTTTTTTCAATTTCCCGTCTTCTCAACTGCAATGGAGCCAAATTTCCTGCTGCACTTGTAATTTTCTTTGAAGCACAACTAAAAGTCGCCAGGCAACAGATTAATGCCTACTGTTTAGCAGGTCAGCTTCAGTTCATTGTCGCTCACGTTCCATTTTATGCCACTAAAGCTTACAGGCGAAGATTGGCACCCTACCTGGAGATATACTGTTAATTTCCTCGTTCCTGTCGTACGTGGGCTGCTTCACGCGCCGCTACCGCGAAGAACTGCAGCACAAGATGTGGCTGCCGAGTTTCTGCAAAGTGAACGTAAGTACTGCATATTTACTTGACCGGGGGGTAAGTGCCTAACTTAAATGGACTCACGTTGTCTGTGCCTTGACAGCCTCCGATACCGCACACTGAGGGTGTCGACCCTCTCAACCTGCTTTCGGATGACGCACAAATTGCCACCTGGAATAATGAGGGATTGCCCATGGATGGCATGTCCACGGAGAATGCAACAATATTGCAACACTCGACGCGCTGGCCTCTGATGATTGATCCACAGCTGTAAGTATTCTTTGGGGTTAATGCACAGGAGGGCATTTCAATGCAAAATTGGTAGCCTGCAGATACCCTGTATCCTAGGGAAAGCCCAATATTACTTGACTTTGCCCATGAGTAATTCTTAAATCGTTTTGAATATTCATTAATGCAAGCGATTTTTTGCAAGGAGTGCTTGGAGTAATATTTATTTCTTTATTTTAATTTAATCCACAAGTCTTCAAAAAACCATAAAAAAAAAATAGAAAAATATATATTTTTCAAACTATAAATTGAAATTAAACAAGTACAAATTGCAAATAGAAGCAATTTAGTTAACTAGAATGGAACATGTTTAACTTTTAAGAAGAAATATAAGAAAACAGATACAATTAAAGGTAAACGAGAAAAAGAGGGTAATAAGATCAGATTAAAACTTAATTAGATAAACTTTACTTTAATAAAAAAAATGTATTTTTTGTTTTTGACCAAGCAATTTGAGCTTTTATAATCGCCGACATCTAATTAGAAGACTGCAAAGAAAATATGAATATAAATATAGAAAGAGGGGTCAAAAACTGTGGAAAAAGGTTTTGAGTAATTTAGAAGGGCAAGCATGTCTCCATTCACCCGTTAAGCTATCATTTCTCATATAACTACGGGGTATAATTAATTAACTCTTTAGCCTAACGATTTACTTTTAGCCAGGGAATTAAATGGATCAAGAGTCGCTTCGGAGCTGCGCTTGTGGTGCTGCGTCTGACGCAACGTGGATTCCTTGAGGCACTTGAGAAATCCATTTCACATGGCGATACGGTGCTGATTGAGCAAATTGAGGAGACGATGGATACGGTGCTGGAGCCGCTGCTCAGCCGAGCGCTGATCAAAAAAGGACGCTATCTGCGCATTGGCGAAAAGGAAATGGAGTTTAATCCGAATTTCCGACTCATACTGCACACGAAACTGGCCAATCCGCATTACAAGCCAGAAATGCAGGCGCAAACGACGCTTATTAACTTTACAGTCACACCGGATGGCCTCGAGGAGCAGCTGCTAGCGGAAGTGGTCAAGATTGAGCGACCGGACTTGGAGAATATGAAAACCGAGGTAACCGTCCAGCAGAACATGTTCAAAATCTCACTGAAAGCACTTGAGGATGAGCTGCTGGCCCGACTGGCCTCCGCCGGCGAGAATGTACTCGATGACCATGCATTGGTCCTCAATCTGGAGAACACGAAACGTACGGTGGATGAAATTGAAGCCAAGGTTAGGGAGGCTCATGTAACCACATTGCAAATCGATGAGACCAGGAACATCTATCGAGCCGCAGCGAAACGAGCTGCGATTTTGTATTTTGTACTCACCGATCTGAATCGCATCAATCCCATCTACAAGTTCTCCTTGAAGTCCTTCATGCATGTCTTTCGGCAGGCCATTACCATTGCGCCGGATTCGAAGAGTTATGAGAAGCGAGTGCTCCACCTGGTGGACTCGATTACCCTGCAAACCTATCGTTATACACTGCGTGGTCTCTTTGAGGCGGACAAGTTGACGTTTACTTCCCACTTGACGCTGCGGATTATGATTGCCGCCGAGCAGGTGGCCAAGGATGAGACCGATTTTCTGCTACGTTATCCCCATGATCCGAATACCCTGTCTCCTTTGGACTTTGTCAGTCGAAGTGCTTGGGGTGGCATCAAATCGTTGACCCTCATCGAGCACTTTTATGGCATTGACAAGGACATGGAAAACTATACGAAACGCTGGCGTAAGTTCATGGCCAGTGATACCCCGGAACGGGAACAGTTCCCGGGCGAATGGAAGCACCGCACACCACTGCAAAAACTATGTATAGTAAGAGCCCTGCGACCGGATCGGATGACCTATGCCATGGCACAGTTTGTGGAGCAGACGATGGGCCGACCGTATGCCGAAGTGCAAACGCCTCCGTTTGTGGCCATCTTCAAAGATCTCAATGCAGCAACGCCTGCTTTTTTTATACTCTCTCCGGGTGTGGATCCCATACGCGATGTGGAGCGTCATGGACAGCAGCAGGGTTTCCATGCGGATGCTGGAACGCTGGTCAATATCTCACTGGGCCAGGGACAGGAGCTGCTGGCAGAGAAGGCCATCGAAGTGGCGCTCGCATCGGGTCAACAATGGGTTGTACTACAAAATATTCATTTGGTGGTCAATTGGTTGCCCACGCTAGAGAAGCTAATCGAGCGGATAGTGTTGCAGTCCGAAACCAATGGCGAATCCAATTTCCGTTTGTTTATCAGCGCCGAGCCAGCACCGGATCCACAATACCATGTTATACCGCAGGGCATTTTGGAGTCCTCGCTGAAAGTGGTGAATGAGCCGCCAGCTGGGATGGCTGCCAATCTGCACAAGGCATGGGATAACTTCTCGCAGGATACGCTGGAAACGTGCACCCAGGAGGCGGAGTTCAAATCGATACTCTTTGCCCTCTGCTACTTTCATGCGGTTGCCGGGGAGCGCCGCAAGTTTGGACCGCAGGGCTGGAACAAGGTGTATCCTTTTAATGTGGGTGATCTATCGATTTCGGCGAGTGTGCTGCACAATTATCTGGAGGGCAGTAATCGCATACCCTGGGAGGATTTGCGCTATCTCTTTGGGGAAATTATGTACGGCGGCCATATTACCGATGATTGGGACAGACGTCTCTGCCAGACGTTTCTGGAGGAGCTGCTGCAACAGGATCTCATCGATGGTGATTTTGAGCTATGTCCGGGATTCCCAGCACCGCCCAATCTAGAATTCGATGGCTATCATTGCTATATCAGTGAGATGCTGCCCGTGGAATCCCCACCGCTCTATGGACTGCATCCCAATGCGGAAATTGGCTTCCTCACAAGCGCCTGGAGCAGCTGCTGCGCACCATCTTTGAGCTGCAGCCGCGAGAATCCGAGCTGAGCACCCATTGTGGGGCACCACGCGAAGAGCTGGTGAAGATCATGATTGACGACTTTCTCGACAAGCTGCAGGACGAGTTCAATCTACAGGCGCTGCTCAATCGCGTGGAGCGCAAGACCCCATTTGTGGTCGTCGCCCTGCAGGAATGCGAACGGATGAATGCGCTCATCCGGGAGATAAAGCGATCGCTGCGCGAACTAATGCTTGGCCTGAAGGGAGAGCTAACGATCACACAGGAAATGGAGCGCCTGGATTATGCCATCTTCTATGATCATGTGCCGACGGCCTGGGCACAACTGGCATATCCCAGCATGCTGGGCCTGCAGGGTTGGTTCGCTGATCTGCTGCACCGCATCAAGGAGCTGGCCGGTTGGCTGAATGACTTCAAGTTGCCCTGTGCCATCTGGCTGGGTGGGCTATTCAATCCGCAAAGCTTCCTCACGGCCATCATGCAGGAGAGTGCCCGGAAGCATGATCTGCCCTTGGATCGCATGCTCATCAGCTGTGACGTGACCAAAAAGCAAAAGGATGACGTCACGTATGAAGTTCATTGAACCTAGACCATTCCTCATTACTCACGCCTGTTCACCTTACAGCATGCCACCGCTAGAGGGCGCCTTTGTGCATGAACTGTATCTGGATGGCGCCAGCTGGGACTGTCAACTCAACTCAATTGTCTCGCTGCATCCCAAGGAGCTGCTCTGCGCCATGCCCGTCATCTACATCAAGTCCATTGTGCAGGAGAAACAGGAGCTGCAGCGCGTCTACGAGTGTCCACTGTACAAGACCAGGTGGGTTCGTTGTTGGTTGGTTACCTGAGCAGTCTACTTTTAGACGGAGGTCTGTCAGCGCTTCATATCTTATTGCTCACTTACACTCAGAGAAAATATTGCCTGGAATTTAGAAAATCGCAGCTTGCTGCTATGAATCGAAATTGAAAGCTTTTAAGTTTTAAATTTTTCGAAATTTTAAAAATAAATTTTCCAGCAATCTCAATAATTATAAATCAGTTTCCCAATAGAGTTTTTCGTGTTTTGAATATAGTTCGTTTATATATATTCATATTTCTCCCTTTTTTTGAGTGTATACTCATGTGGCCTTTTGCAGGTCGCGTGGCAACACCTACGTGTGGACGCTGAACCTAAAGACACGCGACCGCCCAGCCAAGTGGATATTAGCGGGAGTTGCGCTCTTGTTGCAACCGTGAAATAGAATTGATACCCATCAGCCCCGAAGCGGTTTATTCATTGTTCGCCTCGTCTCATCTACAACTTTGGCGCTTGTGCTACAAGCGTCTTTCATATGTGAACTCGATTCACGTCGATAAACTTATATTCTTACAGACTCACAGACTGCACAACAATGCGAAATTTACTTAAGCACACTCAAAGTAATATAAAAATCATAATTTTAGCTATAAATTGAAGTTGGGATACTCTAAAAAGTTCGTTTTCACTTCGAGAGAGTTGATAAGAAGTTCGCTTTTGAGTACACGCAATATGAAATAATGAATTAAATAATTAAAGTTGTTTTTATCACTGAATTTATTACTCTGGCTCTGTTCTCTTAATGCTTCAATAAATGGCGAAATTCGTATTTAATGGTAAGAAAATCAGTTTGGTGCATTGCATTTATATCTTAGTAGAAGTAAAATATTTAACTGTTTTTTTTTTATAAATTTCTGCAGATAAATAAAACCAGATTAAAATTTAACTGCATGTCTGGATCGTAAAGGGTATATAAAAAGAAATTTCACTTTACAGATAAACTAGAAGCAGCGCAGAAACGCGTCGCTCAAACACTGTAATCAGTTAATTTCACAAACTGATAATTACACTTCACATATATACATATATATATATAGTAAATATTTATTAGACAATTATTCTACGCCTCGTAAGTTCGAGACTCCAGCAGCTACAGTTCACGTGCGCCCCATACATAAATGCCATTTACTGACGCAATCGGTCGACTTATTATTTATTTCTTCCACTGAACGATCACGTGTAGTTATGCTTACTATCTATGAAATTACAAACAAATTCTAGTGTATGCCAGTATTTCCCACTTTGGAGCTTGCTGATAAGTCAGTGCTTATATTTTTTTAATTCACTAAAAGTTGGCGAACGTCGGAGGGAAAATTACTGGCAAACCAAAAACGGGGGCTCGGCTGAGACGTCTGCTTCTGGCGTCTACATCTTGCGCGTGATCTCAATCAGAGCTCGATGATTAACTCCACAGAGAACTTGAGAACGTTTGTAAAAAATCACACATCGCAGCCAGTGACCAAGGGGATAGCCCTTGGCAAAACGCGAAGTCTTCTCAGTGATGCCTCTGTTGCCAAGCAAAGATTTTTTAAAGTGAAAATGCGTATGTGAAATTACAAAAATGAAGAGACAGGTGGATGTCATAGACTAAACTAGGCATCTAAAATCATAAATATAATCTTGATTCAAATATAAAGCCAAGAAGATATTCCCAAATAGGGTTGGTAATAAAAGGAGCCACCTCGAATTGAGGATGTTGTATTTTTACTTAATTGGAAGCAACAAAAATGATGACTTAATATTAATATTATTTTACCAAGATATGCAATTTTATACATTTTTTGAATGCATTTTTTCAACTATGCTTTCATTTTATTAAATGAGCTTGCATTCAAGCATGTTATCTGCTCGTAATTATATATATTGTTTTGTGCAGTGTATTTTGCGAGTCGTGCTCTCTTAAAGATATCGATTCACATACTCACTTTTTCTGTTCACAAATCACGTTTGAGACACTTGCATTCAAGCACGTTATTTGCAATTATTTATTTGTTTATAGGGAATGCGCTGGCAAGTTCTCTTCTGTTCGGATGTACCCATTATTTCATCATGTAAACTCTCGCTTGGAGTATTCCCCGAGCACGGAGAGAACACGTGACACACTCAAATTCTTATGAGCAATCCATGCAATCGACCAATGGCCGCTCGTTCAAGATCAAGGCAAGTCATCGTAATGAGCATTTTGTTAGCTTTCATAGATAAAAGTTTGTCGGTCCGTTTTTCGCGTTTTGCCGATCGCCTGCCAGCCGAAAGCCGTCAGCCGAAAGCCGCCAGCCAGCAGACATTACTAATGCCAACCGGCAGCGCATTCCCCCCTCGCCGTTCCCCGCTTGTTGCTCGTACGCAAAGTATTTAAATGGGAAATCATTCCGTATGACAAGTCAGAAGCGCAATATTTGTGAAACGAACAGCACACAAAATTCCTTGTGGTTGCCAAGGGGAACTCAAAAACAGCACATCAAATTTGCAAAAACACATCGGGGTAAGAACATATACACTATACGACTATAGGACTGTATACATTTTGATTTACAAGTTAATTGCAGCTATATGTAAATATATATAGCTCGACACACAGCCCGGAAAAAGGTGCCAAAGATTGCATATGCATATAGCTAATATTCGAGAATATCGTTTAAATGATTTAGCTAAAGATATGTTCACTTCCGTTTTTACAGCAAAACCTACAAAAAAATGGCTACTTCACACTTGCCGATACAAAAGTCAAAATATTATGAGCACAATGGCGAGCCCGGCTGCCAGGGTCTGGATGAAGTGAATCGCATGTTTCGCAACTTCTGGGATCCCACCGCCTACTGGGTGTGCGATAAGCAGGGAACAAAGGCACGCCTGAATCGCTGTCTGCAATCGCAGCTGTATTCGGAGGAGCTTGGACGCTGTGTCCACTACGCCGATTGGAGCTGGACGGATCCCAAGGAGCCGCCAAGCCGTCCAAAATGAGAGAATCTACAGACAATCAGACTAAGCATCATCATTATCAGCAGACAGCAGACAGCAGACATACAGCTTACACTAAGTAATTTATACAATCATTTGAGTTAATCAGAATTTAAGTAGATTTAAGTCGTATGGTTTTTAGAAAACACTTTACTTGTAGTTCAAGAAATACACATATTGGAAAAAATCAGTACAATAGTATAAGTGAGTGTTTGAAATTACAACATTCAAGTGTCCATTAATTGTACAACAATTTGAGCATTGTCATTTGTTAAATAATGGAATGGAGTCGGGAATGTTTCGTAATGTGTGTTTTTCGGATATTATTGACAGTAAGCAAAACTCAATTATATATGCATTCATATAAATCGGTGCCCGAAACCAATAACCACCTTTTCCGTTTTGTTTTTGAAATGACGACTTGCTGCTAACTACAATTTAGCTAAGTAGTCTCACAACAAACTATACAATTATGTATAAATCTTTAAAGTGGACACGCAGAAATATTGGCTATTCTAAATGTCCAAAATTGATGACAACCGTGTTTTTAGAGCTCAACGTGATCGCCCTGCTTGTTGATCACCTTGAGCTTCTCCTGCTGTGGCGGCTTCGTGTCCACGCGAATCTCTTCCTCAATTGGCGCCGGGTTTTGTGGCACTGTGCGCTTTGTGGTTGTTGTTGCCGGCTTAGCCGTTGTTGTTGTTGCTGGCTTTGCTGTTGTTTTCTTTTCTGTTGCCGGCTTGGGCGTTGTTGTTGTTGTTGTTGTCGTGGTCGTCGTTGTTCTTGTTGTTGGCTTGGCTGTAGTCGTTGTTGTTGTTGTTGTCGCTGGTTTCTTGGTTGTCTGTGGCTTTGGCGTTGTTGTGGTGGTAGTGGTTGTTGTTGTCGTCGTAGTTGGTGCCGCCTTTGGCTTGCCCGTAGTTGGTGGTGCACCCACAGAGGCCTCCAGACCGTCGCCCTCGACGCGCACGTTGCGCACCTTGACGGTGGGCTGTTTGGCCGCCTTGGGCAACTTGACGCGTGCCAAATAGGGATTGAAGGGCGAGCCCAAATACAAATGATCCTGGAATTCGAGGACATGCGAGATGCCCGACACGGACTTGTCAAAGCCGTGCAGCGAGCCCACAATATTGCCATTCCAATCCACACGCACCACAGTGGCGCGTTTGGGTGAAAGCAGCAAGGCCATCTCGCCATGTCCGACAAAATGAACGAATCGCTGCGCAAACTTATTGGGATACAAGCTGTTAATGAAGATAATCGGCAGCTCGAAGAGCGCAAGCATGCGGGCAAGGAACAGCCGGATGCTGGGGAAGCGCGAGAAGAGCGAAAATGTGCTCGGATGCTCGCTATCGGCGCTGGACACTATTGGCACCCAAATGCCATCGGCATCGGGCGTCAAATTGTCGGGCAGACCGGGCAGGCCATCGACAAAGACTTCGCTCTGACCAGCCTTGGGTCCCTTCAAGTGATACTTGATCAGACGCATTGAGCCCGTCTCGGAAACCACAATGAATTCCTCCGTTGGATTCAGCACCAGTCCGTTGGCAAAGAACAACTCATCCAGCAGCACTTCGCTCACATTCTTAACGCGATCGTATTTGAATAAACTACAGCAAAACAAAAGAAGAAAACAAAATAATAAAAAGAGAAATCATTAGAAACGAAACCGGTTTCCGAGCAGCAGCAACTCAAATGAACTCACCGTCCCGATGGGTTAGCAAACGAGGCAAAGATCAAGTCTTGAATGCCAAAGTCTGACGATGAATCTGTCCAATAAATGTCGCCCTGTTTGCTAACGGCAACGGAATTAAACGTCTTTGCGGGTCGTGCAATACTCTTGCCCGGCAACTCCTGAGCCGGGGAGATCAACAGTTTGTTCTTGTGCGATGTGAGGTCAACCTGCCAGAGGCCGTAGTAGGCATCGGCGACAATCAAATTGTTGCCCAGCGTATCGAAGGCCATGCCCAAAGGACGACCACATTTCGCCTCCTCAAATTTGTCCGCTGTTCGGGAAGAAGATGAGATGAAACAGACCGATTCTCTCTTCAATGGTTAATAATACTTACTGCAGGGCTGGCCGAACTTCGCCACATGCGTTATGTGGTTTGAGTTAATCTTGATGATCTCACCGCCATGGATGCCCGTGTAGATCTCGTTGTTGCGCACCAGCAGACATTCCGGGCCAAGTATGCGGCTTTCCAACAAACGCTCGGCACCTTCCAAATGGAAATTCGACTCGAGTGCACCCTTCAGCTCCTTGGGCGGAGTAACACTAAATGTACAAATGTGCAACGTACATTTTTGAATGCGTTTTTCGTATCTCCGAAGAAAAATGACAACTTACATGTATTCCTTGTAGGGGAAAGTTGTGCGCGGTGGCAAACCGGGCAGCAGAATAACAATTAGATAGAATATCATGAAATTCATGATTCGCACACGCAACGCTTTGAGCAGACCCATTGTTCAATTTGTTGCTTGAGCCCTTTTTTTAATATTTATATAGCAATTCCCTCGCAAGCCCGAATAACGAAAACCGAGAAGCGACACGACGGCAAAGTTCAGTACCAAAACGTAAAAGTCATCGCGCCGGTCCAGAAAACAGGGTTGCCCAGCAATCAAAATTATACCCACCCAGTTGGCTATGAGCAACGTACGCTTATCAGCACTGTCAAACGGTAACTGATCGACACCTGTGATAAAAGCAAGCAATGATAAAAAAAAATCAACCGATTGAGCTAGCATGTTAATAAAAATCACATCGTATAATGTCATTAATTTAATTTGTCATAGAACGAAACCAAATTTGTTCGTACATTGATCAACTCCCTAGCTATGATATTTTCTGTTAACTTATTTTTTGCTACCTGCATACCTTGCCTAATTTTGTCACCATTCAATCTGGCTGGCTGGCACGCTGCTGCTGCAAAAAATACCAAAAATGCAAACTATCGCCTGACCACCACAATGCGAACTAGTTCCCATTGACTGTGGAGCGAGCCAAGTGTAATGCTCTTTTGTTGTTTTTCTTGTTTTTATTGTGGCCATCATCGCAGCGACGCAGTTGATAATGAGCGATAATTTGATCAGCAAAGAGGAGGCCTTCGGCATGGAGCAAGATCAGGAGCTGGGCGGCAAGCACTACTCGCGCTGCAGCAGCGCAGGCAGCACCCACACACCAAACTCATCAGCACACAATTCGGGTGGGTTTTGTTTTGGTGTTTTGTTTATTGGCTGGCTGGCTGAGAACAGCTGATAATGTGTGGTTATAGATAGATATATATATATTTTTGTCCGCCGATTCCTCCCTCTGTCTCTCTCTTGCAGATGATGATGAGGATAGCGGCGATGCTCGAAACTCGGTGGCAACAAATTCGAACTCGTCGCTGAGCTACAAGGAGCGACGTCGCTCGGCCCACACACAGGCGGAGCAGAAGCGACGGGATGCGATCAAGAAGGGTACGACAGCCTGCAGGAGCTGGTGCCGCGTTGCCAGCCAAACGACTCGTCCGGCTACAAGCTGAGCAAGGCGCTGATCCTGCAGAAGTCCATCGAGTACATTGGCTATCTGAATCAGCAGAAGCTGAAGCAGGAGGACGAGAGTGCGGCGCTGCTGAAGGAGGTGACGGCGCTGCGGATCATCCAGGCTGGCTACGAGACAATGCTGCAACATCAGCAGGCCAATCCGGGCCCTGAGGAGGAGCGCCTCACCGACGAGGCCAAATTTAAATTGGTCAGCAAAAAAAAAGCCAACAATTCAAATTTCATTTTTGCTTTGTTTTGTTTTTGTTTTATGTTAATTCGAGCCTCGTTTCGTGTTTCAGTTTCAGGCAATATTAGAAGAAATGTTTGAGACATTCCAGCACATACCGATGGACAATTTTAAGCAGCTGACCGGCGGCGTTATACCCTGGCTGGAAGAGCACTGCAAGCCGCACATTTTGCGCAACATTCTCAGTCGCACACTGCAACAGATGTCCCAGGACGCGCAGGAGATGCAGCAGCAGCAGCAACAACAACAACAACAGCAGCAGCAGCAACAACAGGCCATGGAGCAGGAGACGGGCGAGGGATTCAGTTGATCAATTCATGAATATTGTTAAGTTTTTTTTTATATATTTCTTGTTTTTGGTAAATGCTTTTCGTTCTTCTTTGACTTGCTTGCGTACAAATAGTAAATGCGTCATTTAAGTTGTAAAAAGCCGAGCGTTGTTACACTAATTATTATTATTATACTTTTTGGCTTAAACTTTGCTCCACTCCCCCCTCCAACACCGTCCTCCGATTAGATAAATGCCAGAGTTAAACCAGAGATAGAGATAGAGACCGTTATCTTCGCCCCTTGCAGAGTTATCGCCAGTAGCACGATAAACATAATTGCAATAATAATATTTTATGATCTTAGCTACAAAAGTTGTGGTTCCGATAGGGAATTGCGTGCTTCTATATATATATATAGTATATTGTAGTTGGATGTTTCTATTTTGTTCAAATGTTTTGTCGCACAATAAAGTTCAAAACTGTTTAATTTGATCGAGAAATAAGAAAAATCGAATTCTGATTATTCCTATGGCAGCATTAATTAAAAACATAAGGAACTGACAGATCGCCCATATATACACTAGATATACGATATAGCAGATGGAACAGACATGGAAGCTATATATGTAGGACGGTATTATGCTAGAGATTATAGAGACTAGTTGGCTTGGCAATAGACTGCAACTGGGACGACGCATCTCGCCAAAATTACGTCTGCCCTGCAAGGGTGTATATGTATATATATATATCTATATCTTATCTACCGATATCGAATGTGTATTTAGCTATTGCTTTGCTTTCTACGCTCCTCCAGCAGCTGTTGCACAATGGCCGCCTGCTCGGTGGCAGCCAGAAGTTGCAGCATTTTGAGCAGCACATTCAAGGTGTGTGTCTTGTAGTGATCCACTTGCTCGGTGATCTGCAGCGTTGTTAGCAACAGCTGCTGGAAATGCTGCAACTGGTCGGCAGTCCACACGTGACGCGCCTCGTGCTGCAGCTTGAGCAGACCCGCGTGCAGGGTGTAGATGAGACCCTCGTAGAAGTTGTCCGTTTGGAGTTGCGATGCCTGATTGGCGCTGGCCAGCAGCACCACGGGCAGATCACAGCGCATTTCGTGGGCACGCACAAAGCAGGTGGCGGCCAGGCGACGCACTTGCTCGCACTGGTGCCGCAGCAGCCGGAAGCTGAGGCGACGGAAGCGTTGCAGCAGCGGCGTCGATTGCTGCAACTGGCGCGTGGTGCACAAATGCTCCACCTTGGACAGAAAGCCAAGGAACAGTATAATGGAGGATGTGTCGCTGTCCCCATTACCGTCATGGCCACATTGCAAGAGCATATGCTCGGAGGCCTTGGGCAGCTGGCAGGCCAACTCCTCGTAGCTCATCTCGCTGGGCTCCCAGGCCAGTTTCGTCTCGAACTCGGTCGCCTGTCGCTGACCCACCAGCTTGCCCAGCGTGGCCCCAAACAGCTGCAGTGCCCCATTCGAGATGGTCCACTCGGTGTCAATGTGCGCCATGGCCACCAGCATAATCTCATTGTAGTACTTGCACATGGCAGGGCGCAGTTCCGTGTCCCGCACCAGCACGCACAGATAATGCAGCGCCAGCGCCTCCCAGCGGTCCAGGTTGTTACTGCTGCCGTCAGCAGAGGAGCCATTATTTAGACGCTGCAGTATGCGCTGCACAATGCGATGGAGCAGTAGACGCTGGCGCGGATCATCGTTCTTGAGCACATGCAAAAACATGATGGAGAAACCGGCGCCACGTCGTGTGGTGCTCACCTGCCGGCACTCGAAGAGCAGCTGCCGCTCCAAGCAAGCGTGCAGCAGCTGAAATCCCCGATCCTCGCTAGCAAACCGACTGGTCATGGCACGCGTCAGCCTGCCAATGCTGAGGCCAGCCGCCTCAATGGCGCCCTTGTGCCGGCAGCGAGTCAACACAGCCACATTCACCTCCAAGCAGCGCTGCAGCGCATCATAGTCCGGCTGGCCGTCAATCTCGCGCAGCAGCGCACAACCCACACTGGTGGCCAAATCGCAACAGGCCTACAAATTTATAGATATAAATATAGATAGATATTAACTGGCATAAATCAGTTTAGCTCACCTTCAGAGTCAGCCAGAAACTCATGAGCAAATACTTGCGACAGGCTGCGGCATCCTCGCTGTCATCATGTTCACTGCCACTGACCAGCAGCTGCAGGCTCTCGTCCATGTCCTGAAAACTGGCAGCAACTGCATCCTGTTCTCGCTCGGAATTCGCTAGATTCAGAAACTTTAAGATGACGTTGAGTATTCGTTCGAGTGGCGGCAAAAGTGCAGCAACAGATGCATTCAGGCAGAGATCGCTGACTGCGCCGACCAGCTCGTTCAGCACACAGATGTGGCCAAAGAGATGGCCACCCCCGCATTTTGTCGTCTGCAGCGGATCACGCTCGAAGCCAGACAGCTTCTCAGTCAACTGCTGCAGGCACTGATCGAAGAGTGCCTGGGCAGCAGTCTGATCCGGGAAGCTGTGCACCGCCAGCCGTGCATAATGGGTGACTAGTGCACACTCATCCACGTCGGCGCTGGCGGAAAGAGTGAGGCAACGCGCCTTGCACTGCTCGCCATCGACATGGCCCAGTTGGAGCAGCAGTTCAACCGTCAGCTCCAGTGCATCATCAAAGCCCTGTGGATCGTTGAGGGATTTGAAGAGCAATGCGGCCACAGCGCATGGCTTAAAGACACCGTGCTCCTTGAGAAAGTTGCCCAATTGCTGATTCTGCTGTATACTGCAATTTTTGGCATTCCTGATGACTTCGGCGCCGTACATCGATTTGTGCAGCATCTGCAGCATTTTCAGTGCAAAGATTTTCGGCTGATACACATCGCAGAGCATGTCCTGCTCCACCATTTGCTGCAGCTGCGCAAAGAAGCGCCGAATATCGTGGGCCAGGGCATCGCTGGCAACCCCATCGTCCACTTTGAGGGCCCGATTGAAATGCTTGGCGGTGTGATTGATAATGTTGGGCATCTTGCCCAGCATTGTGTTGCGGAATTCGGCGCTCTCCACGCCTCGATGCCGTTGCATAAAATTGTAGAAGAACTCCAGGCAATCCTCGACAGCAAAATTGCCGAGATTATCAACGAGAAACTTGAAGATCAGCAGCTGTGCATCCGTTTCGAAGGCGCTGCAATTGGTCAAGAGTTCGGTGCTGATCTTGAAGAAGTGCAGCTTGGACGCCACATAGATCTCCTTGGCGAACATGCTGAATATGAGGATGAGACGCTGTTGTTCGCTGGCCGTGCGCGCAGTCTCCGAGCTGGCCAGAAACGCCACGATCTCTGGCTTGGCCTGCAGCAGCTGGAAGAGTGCATCACGCTGCTGGATGCGCAAAAACCACTGCGAGTAAAAGTTTTGGATTTCCGCCACGCTGCCATTGACCAGCAGCTCCACAGCAAGCGACAGCAGCGCCGGCGAACGCTGAGTGCTCAGACTCTTTACAGGATACTGGCTGGCCGCCCGGAGGCCCTTGTAGCTAAGACTCAGGCGTAGTCCGGCAAAGAACTCCGCTTCCGACTGATCGCTGGCGGCGAGCAACTCTGGCAATGGATGCGAATTGAGGATGCCGCTGAGCAGATAGTACTTATTGCGATTCGTCCAAGGCCAGAAGGCGACAATGATGCGAAAGTAGAGGAAGGCGCGCTCCTGTTCCTTGCAGCAGTGATTGAACAGCGTCAGCGTCTCCTCACGGCAGCCCACCTGGCTCTGGCGCTGCAGGCAGTGGTAGAAGTGCTGCAGCTGCAGTGGCAGCAGCTCCAGCTTGGGAAACTTTCTTACTAGCAGATTGAGCGCCTTCAGCTGATGCACCAAACTGGTGTTGTTCTGCTGCAGTGCAGCAAGAATGGACTCAATGCACTTGGCCTCCACCAGCTGGGCGTCCAGGCGGGACCAGTGATTGGTCAGCAGCACAGCCTGCAGCATGAGAAAAGCCTGGGGCTGCTCGCAGCACAGTCTCTGAGGAAGGTCTGCAAAGTGCTCGTCCTCCAGCTGGTATTTGTGCACAATGTGATAGTAGACGCGAAAGCTGACATTCAGTGACGCCTGATTGATGCTGCCCGTGTCCGGCGTAGCCACTTCCTGGGTGATTTGGGCGGCCAGTTTGTCGGCCACCTCCTTTGGCAGTTCTTCGCCTAGCGACTGTTCAGACAACAAATATTGTATGAAAATATACAAATGAATATATAATTGTTGACTCACCTGCAGGTAGGCAAGGGAGTCGCTGTGCTTTTGGCCTACAGGCATTGCTGCAGCCATTACTAAACACGAGACGATTATTGGTAGCGTATCAATGTATAAATAATAAATATAAATTAAAATTACGCCCAACTCATTTCGACTGCACGTGCCGAGTAATCGATTGGCGCAACTATCGATAAGAGCATGCGAGCGATGTATAGTGAAGAGTATTTTCATCGTTATGGGCATGCGGTCTCACAGATTTTAGTGCTTCAGTTCAAGATGGCGAACGATGCGAGCAAGCTACTTCTGTCTTCACATCAAGAAAAAACCAGTCATTACACGTAAATAAACACATTTAATATTGTAATTACAGTGTTATTTTATCTAACAAGAACTACCCCATTCACAATGTGCAGCTACCTGAAGGAATTCCGCGTGGAGCAATGCCAATCGTTCCTGCAACACAAATGCAACCAGCATCGCCCATTCGTCTGCTTCAATTGGCATTTTCAAAATCAGCGTCGTCGACGGCCCGTTCGTAAACGCGATGGCACCTTTAACTATAGTGCTGATAATTATTGCACCAAATATGATGAAACAACTGGAATCTGTCCCGAGGGCGATGAGTGAGTACTACTTGGGCGGGGAGACTAACTAACTAACTGACGGCGTCTGGGCCACGAGAGTCCCAAAGACGCCAACGCGAACCGAATCAACGACGTAGTATTTTTTCTCATTTCCTCTTTGCGCTTGATTTTCTTTGCAATGTGTGTGTATCTCTTGGCTTCGTGTTTACAAACAAAAACTTTTTGCGGGCGGGCATGCGGAATACGAACGTACTCTAGCTAAAAAGTGAAATTCAATTGTGTGTGCATGTGTGTTTGTCTGCATATGTGTGTGTGTGTGTGTATGTGCGTAAGCTACACACAGGTCTACACGGGGTCTCAGCCGCCCCCCCTAAAATCCAAAAGTGAAAGTGATTTTAGCGATAGAACTCGGAAGTTCTAATCAGCTTGTGTGTGTGTATGCGTGTGTATGTGTGTATCTGCCTGTGTGTGAGCGCTTTGTACGAGGGTTGTTGCTCTCGCACACACTCACAAATGCGCAGCAGCAGCTAGAGCTGCTACAAGTGTGTGCGTCATTGTTTTTATTGCGTTTCGCTTTTGCGCGTTTTTCTCTTCGGTTTATTTTGGTTTTCCCCGGCGTGTTTGATTGTAATAGTAACAGTAGGCAGTATATCATCCAAATGTACAGTTATTGAGCAGAGCTTTCCTCCGAAAAGCTTTGAGCGAACGAACGAAAACGAACAAAGAGCGAGCGACAAACGAAAATAATACGCAATTCAATTTTTCTGCAATACCAAAACAACAACAATTCTGACCCAGACTTGAAATGTGTGTATGTATATATATATGTGTGTGTGTTGGTTTTTCTTAGTGCTCTGCTTTTGCTATTTATAGCACTCGATTAAGTCCTTTGCTGCGTCATTTGACATTCACTCACTCCACTTTTTCGTTTTGTTTTTCTCCTTCTCCTCGCGCATCGCACAGATGCCCATTTCTACATCGGACTGCCGGCGACACTGAGCGCCGCTATCATTTACGCTACTACAAGACATGTATGTGCGTGCACGACACAGATAGCCGGGGCTATTGTGTGAAGAATGGTTTGCATTGCGCCTTTGCGCACGGCATGCAGGATCAGCGTCCGCCGGTGTACGATATCAAAGAGCTGGAAACGTTGCAGAATTCGGATATTAGTTTGGATGGCAGCAATGCACAGAATGCCCTGGACAAGGAGCGCAATCTGATGAACGAGGATCCCAAGTGGCAGGATACCAACTATGTGCTGGCCAATTATAAAACAGAGCCGTGCAAGCGTCCCCCTCGTCTCTGTCGTCAGGGCTATGCCTGTCCACAGTATCACAATAGCAAGGATAAGCGTCGCTCGCCCAGAAAGTACAAATACCGGTACGATTTTTTGCGAATCCGTTCGTTATCAGACCTTAATTTACAATTTGTTTTTTGCAATGTACGCTGCAGTTCTACACCATGCCCCAATGTGAAGCACGGCGAGGAGTGGGGCGAGCCGGGCAACTGTGAGGCCGGAGATAATTGCCAGTATTGTCATACGCGCACCGAGCAACAGTTCCATCCGGAGATCTACAAGTCCACCAAATGCAATGATGTACAACAGGCTGGCTATTGTCCACGGAGCGTCTTCTGCGCCTTTGCGCATGTCGAACGTAAGTGATCCTAATGCTTAAATTATGCCTGAGTTTCAAGCGCTATTTTCCACAACCATGTCGGGCGATTATTGAATTTTTTGTTGTTGAATTTAGTTAAGTAGTTGATTAGGTTAATTTATTTTACGTATGTATTTCATTGTTTGTTTAATTGTTTGTTTGTCTTTTACTCACTTCCTTCTTCAATACATTGTGTAAACAAACACCCTTTGAAAAATGATATGAAAATCAAAATGTGCTTTGTGCTGCTTGTCCAATTGGCCCATCCCCACCCAAAAAGATTATGTGGTCAACGAGCAGAAGAAGCGTGATAATGAAATTACTTTAAATGAACTCATTTCCAATGGCATCTCCGGTTTGAAGGTGCAGGATGAGATCGGTAATGGCAAGCTGCCCACAGGACTCCTGCAGCTGAGCAATAATGTATGTATTATATAGTGTGTGTATGTGTGTGTATGTATGTATGGATGTGTTTTCCCAACAATCTCTAACCCACCACCCCCAACCAACCAACCACCTGTTCACGAGCTTATCCAGCTAACCGCATCAAATCGCTAGTCATTGAGTAATTTCTTGGCGCTCATTTTTTGTATCTTTCGTTTTTTTGTTTCTTTGTTTGATCTCTTTTTCGTAGTTATTAAATATTGATGGTAATAATACAACCAACAAAATGTTGGTCGATGCTTTGGAAAATACAACCAATTCCAGCAAAATCTTAAATATCTCGTTACCACTGGACAGCCTTTGTGAGTAAATACAATTAATATTAATTTATAAATTCATTTGTTATCCACGATGGTTGTGGACAAATTGGCAGCGCAAAAAAACACATAAAAATTAATAAATAAATACACAATCCCAGCTAACACAAAAAAAAATTAAACATAATTAACACATATTTTCTTGAACTATTCCTAGCAGCCTGTACATTGGACGATCCACGCGAAAACTCTCTGTCGGCAAGTCTGGTTAACAATAGTTTATTAACACGTTCCTCGGCGCCAATTAACATTCCTAATACGACACTAAGTAACTCCATTAACGGTGAGTTGTTTATAATCCATATATTCGATAAATACGAGTCGCTAATATCAATTATCAATTACTTGCTGTAGACTTCAATTCAGGTGGCTTTGCCGTCAACATTCCCAGCAGCTCGCTCACATATAGTCCGACAAATCATGCCAGTCTATTCAATATGTATGGCGGCTCCAATAAGCTGAGCAATTCTCTGTCGGCCGCCACACAGAATGATAGCAATAACATCTTCTTTCCATCGCGCATCATATCGCCTGGCTTTGGCGAGGGTCTATCCATAAGCCCATCAGTTAGAATATCGGAATTGAACACCATAAGGGATGACATCAATAGTAGCTCAGTGGGCAACAATATGTTTGAGAACACACTGAATACGGCTAAGAATGCGTTTAGCTTACAATCGCTGCAATCGCAAAATAATACAGATTTGAGTCGCATGTCCAACGAGTTGCACAACAAAAATGCACAGATCCAGAAGATGTCTATACGTCTTGAGGAGCTTTTGTGCAAAGTAAAGATAGCCGAAATGCATCGCGAGAAGGCCAAACAGGAGGCTCTGGAGTGGAAGGAGCGTCACGACATAGTGCAGATCCAGCTCAAGTTGCCCGGCGAGTTGCGTGACTTGTCCATACAAAAACTAAAACAATTACAGGTATGTGTTAACTGCACTACATACCAACGATCGTTCGTTTGCCAATTCGTTTATCAAACAAACATATTTTGTAGTCGAAACTGCGCACCGATTTGGAGGAGGTAGACAAAGTATTATATTTAGAGAATGCCAAGAAGTGCATGAAATGTGAGGAGAACAATCGCACCGTTACTTTGGAGCCCTGCAATCACCTGTCCATTTGCAATACGTGCGCCGGCTCCGTTACTGAGTGCCCATACTGTCAGGTGCCAGTAATAACAACACACACATAGGATCTGTTTAAGCCGCTCCAGGACCTTGGCTTGAAACCATGGGCCTGATCGGTTTTCAAACTAAAACTTTAATCGTAAGCACAATGTTGATTGACTAGCCGATATGCAACGATGGCATATGGAATAGAATAGCGCATACATATATACACATATATAATTTATATTTATATCTATATGCGAATAATAATCTTGGATATTAGCAATTACTAGGCACAAAATATGTAATTGGTTAAGCAAGCTGCTATGCATTTTACTTTTATTATTCGTCTTATTTACACTACACGAAAATTGAACCAATTTCATTTTAATTTTGTTTTCAAATGCTCTTAAACTTTGTTTTAATTTTAGGTCATATTCTTTTTTGTTTATACACATACACATACAAGTATATGTAACTTTTGCATAGTTTCAACATGTCCATGACATTTTATTTTGTACGCAACGCATTTGCAATACCACTGTTTCTTTTATCTTTTTTTATATATATATTTGTATTCAAAATTTGCTACACATGCAGTCACTATTCACTAGTAATTTGTAAGATAATAAAACCATTTACATTTATATTATATACACCTACATATATAATATATATATATATATAACGATCATAATTTTTTAGAAGCTTCTATGAACGATTTTTTTACCAACAAATTGACTAACAACAAATGAAAAACCACCAGTGATTTTTATAAACAGATTGTCTAAATACATATATATGTATTTTTATAGATATGTTCAAATGAAAAAATGAGAAAAGAAAACTAAATTCAATATTTCACACCTGAGAGATATCTAGACAAAGTTCGAATTTAGCGTCTTTGATAAAAAATAATTGAATGACTCAAATTAATGCAAGTTTTACTTGGACGCACAATTTGTCAGTTCAGTCTACTTTATTTTATGTATGTTTAAAAAATAGAAAATAGCATCTTTGTTTCTGGTTTTTAGCCAGTAAGTTATAAACCAATTATGCATCTATTAATATAGAGTTACATCAAATAATTAATACTTACATACTTGTGGGAAAATCAACAATACAAATTTGAAAAACTGTAATTAATTTGTAATTGGTGTAGTTCACATTTATACTCTACTAGGTTAAAATGTGATTTTGTTAGTGCTTTAAGTACGTTTCTTGCTAAAATTTATTTTTTTTATTGTAATTGAAAAGCTTCCAATGAAAAGCCGGTCAAATGAATGTAAAACTATATGTCAAAGTCAGAAATGTATATTGATGACCAATATTTACGGTACAAGAATATCTAATACAAAATATTAAAAAAAAAAAAAAAATTGAAGCGTGTGATTTACAAGATTAAACAATAATCGTAACACAAGACAGCGAATACAGTCTATGAATAATGTTAACCGAAGCTAATTTAAAACCGTCTTTAACAAATTTTCTGCAAATACAAATGGTTAATATATTGTAGCTTATGACAAAGTTGAGCATATATATATAATATAATGAACTCTAACGTATTATTAGTTATAAAACTAATGGCAAACAAGTTGATCACTTAAAGCAACAAAGTAAACTATTTAAGTATGAATTTCACATGCAGAAACTTAGGCATTTATTGAAAATAAAAAATTTAAAAAAAAAATTGATAAATGGAAAATCAAATCAACATGAATATATACACATTATATAGGTATACAGATATTAAAGCATATAAAATATATATATATATTTTATAGCTAACTAGCTAAGCAGCGCAAAGGCTTTTGTGTGTATGTAGTAGCCAAAAATTAAGTAATAAACTAAACAATAATTAAATGTGCATGTTATTGTGTGGTTGCAATTAAATGCTTTAATATTATTATAACTCTAGACAAACAAATGAATTAAAAACAAAAAGGGAAAGACAATTCAAAGCAATTAAAAGATCATTGAACACTCAAGAGGAACAAATTCAAAAACTAAAAACGGTTTTACAATGGAGCTGTTGAGTTCTAAATTCAAATGCCTATACAAATAGCTCGCTATCGAAATACCCTCTAACTCTGAACATTTTGGGCACAACGTATTTATAGCAATAAACACTAATCTAATCTACAAGCACAAACATCGTATTATTAGCAAAAGCAATTATGAAAAAAAAACAAAAATCAAACATCCTCAGCTACAAACAAATCCAGAAACTGAACAAAAACCATTTTCATGACAACTCAAAATATACAAATCAAATAACTAATTTACTGAAACATATACACACACAATGTATGGGAAATGTATGTATTTTGTATACGCTACTGTAAGAGTGATCTTTATGTGATTTTGAAACTACTTGAATATGTGATCCAGAAATATATAAAAAAAAAAGAAAAAAAAAGAACTTATGAAAGAAGACAAATATAAGAATAATTTATGCCAGCTCTCGACAGCATCAGCAGCTAATGAATTGTTAACAACTAAACTAAACTTGATGTACAACAATAATAAAATAAAAAATAATAAAAAACAAAGCTCCAGCTCCATTTAGAAACAAGAATAAAAAATAAATCACACACAGACACACACATATATATATATATATATATATGCATTGACCGTTCGCCAGGCAAATTAATTAAAGGAAAATAATTGAATTGAATTGAATACTAATGTATGCCACAAGAAAATATTATAAAAGAAATTATAAATAAAAATTAAACCACTAAATGTCTAAAATATTAAATGTACTTGTAGTTAGCTTTAGAGTTCTATTCAAAAAACACAAGCAAAGTGAAAATGGTCAGGATTGGAACTGGCAATTATGTAGAATTAGTACAATAATAAAATGTTTGCTACTAGTTGTTTCATAGTTAATACTTTTAACAAATTATGTGTATATGTAAAAGGAACTGTAACTAAAACGATTAAAACTCAATAGATAGCGATACAGAGACACAGATAATGAGAGAGAGAGAGATACCAAATCAAAACGTTGAACACCGATATGGAACTTTTATGTGGAAATCTCGTTAACAGTTAAGCATGCATACACAAAAATGTACTGTCTTAAATATGCAACAGTTAACTTAACTAAATATGTTAGTCTATATAGCAATTTAATGCAATCCAGCCCACAAATACAAAGCAACAAGTGGAAACATGCAAATGATTTTTTATAATGTGTCAAGCAAGCTCTTATAGTGAAGCAAAGAAAAGCAAAAACAACTGAAACAACATTTACTAGCAATTTTTACACGAAACGGCGAAGAACTATTGGAACAATTTCAGAAAGCTCTACATGAGTCCTTTACATAGGCTATAATTTATATAACAAATATATAGAATATATCTATGACAAATACTTATGTTACAATTACATAACTCTCGACAAAAATAGAATACACAATAATACAAATTTAACGTTCTCATTTTACTTAACATAATTACTTTCCCCCATTTATTCTTTCGAAATTCAGCAAAGCCAAATTTGTTCTTTGTGGTTCGCGTCCCGACTAAGCCATGTGAAAACCATATTTCATCTCGGCGATTTCCGATTGAGCTGACTGCCATTATTCACCAGTCGTTATCTAATACCCCAAGGAAATTGTCATAAATCGCTCAGGCGATTGTTGGTATGATTTTGAGTGCAGCATTGGCAGCAATCGTTATTAGTCATTTCCGATCGAAGTTACGTTTTGAGCCTACTCATAAAAAACACATTAAATGGGGGCAACAATTTATTATTGTTGTTCAGTGGCGGCCCCTCAGGCACATGTTGTTGTTAAGCATGGTTGTTAACTAAAGAATATATACGTATATATATTTATCTATATAGAGAATAAATATTTGTCCGTGAAAGTTTTTTCGACAGCTAACAAATGAAACAAATGACAAACAATAGACTCGACCACATTTCGAGGGCAAACCAATTCATTTGCATTATAATAAAAATCAAAAACAATTGTACGAGTATTAAAACATATTCATTATGATCGCGTTATCAACCAATTTGTGTAGTAATTTAGTTAACTATTTGCAAGTATGTAATAAATTGTTAAAAAAAAAAAAGTGAATGAAAGAAAAGCAAGTAAAATGACAACCAACTCTTCTCGGTGGTAAGCGAGAACTATACTAAGCAATTAACAAATTGATGCAAACAATATGAGTATGTATTTCTATACATACATAGATATATACTTATTAATAAAAAGTGTGTTTAAAAGGTAGGGGTGTGTGCGTTTTTATTGTCGAGATGAGATTGTGTGTGTGTGTGTGTGCGAATGCGAATGCGAGGGTGTGTGTGTGTGTGTGTGTGTGTGCAGACTAGCAGAATCGCATCGACGACGAGCAGACAAAAGCCAAGGCGCTTGTGGTTCCCATGCGTGATTTCAATCTGGCCAACACAACAACAGCAACACCAATAACAACAACAACTCAAAATGCACACACACACACACACACTGAAGACGAGTGAAAAAGGCAATATAAAAAGGCAAAAAGGCTGAAGACAAAAACGGCAGAAACTCGTAAGAATTTTAAAATGCACGATAATCGTTCAGTGATAGCTAAGCAAGCCGACAATGCTACGAACCCACTGCTTCGACCCTCCCCCACCCCCGCAGCCAACTGACAACGGTGCCTGGCTGCCACTTTAACCTGAGCCAGCAGACGAGAGAGGATCAGGGAGCCAGTTTGGAAACAAGGTACGACGCTGCTGCTGCTGCTGCCGCTGCCGCTGCTGCTGCGATATCGCCGCGTTCGCGCGTTAAACACAAGCGCAACAATTTTTATTCTGTCAGCGAACGCGTGCCTGTATTTGTGTGGTCCCGGCCTCAAACTGGACGGTGCCCGATCGAGACTCGAGTCTGAGTCGGAGGCTGCCCTCTGTGCGTGGACCAGTGCTGCTATCGTTTGCAAAAACTGGACAGGCTGGTTGCAGAAAAAGGCCAAAAAGTTCGACATGAAAAATATAAAATGTATGGAATTTTTTTATGGAAAAGATATAGATACATAATTATTATTTTATTTGTTCGACTAAGTGCTAATATATTACTTTTATTGACATCGGAATGTGATAAATAAATAAATATTTTTCTATCAGTTTTTATACAGGCAATTGCCATAACAAGGAATTCAAATTTATTGTACAGCCATTAAATTTAAACAGCAAAAATTTACAAGCTTTGTGCCGACTAATTGTGTAGAGAACATTACTACTTACAGCCATGGTCAAACAAATAGCACAAATAAACTGCACAGATAAGTATTTTGTTTTATATTCGTATATATATATGGTATTACTGTATCTCCTACATTTTTAGTTACTGCTTCGTCTTCGACTCATACTCTATAATCGAATAAATAAAAAATGTATATGATGTCTTTAAAAAATAAACTTTATTCCGAATAGGAATATTTGCAAAATTCTCATTCAAACTCAAATTAAAATATACAAAAGTGTTGAGAACACAGGCTAAAATGTCAGCACTGATCATCGTTTTGGGTCCTGCCTGCCTGCCTGCTGCCTGTTTGTTTGGCTGATGATCTTGCGTGGAGATCTCACGCGCATGCGCCTCCGTCCAGACAGCAGCGTGGGGCATATTAGTTGGCTGATGCATTTGGGCCATGATCGGTTTGGTTGGGGCATATAAATAGTTTTTATGAGCGCAAAAGTGTTGCCATTTTTCATTTTGGGTTAAACGGTCGCAATTCTTGCCCCGCGACCAACTATTTTTAGACGCAAGCAGCATTTGCGACAAGAGAGCATCAGAGCTGCAGCATCATCAGCAAACAGCATCAGCATCGGGGCTTCCATGTTCATGTTCTGCCGTGTTTCGCACGCTGCACGCTACACGCATTTCCACTCGAAACTTGTTTTTGTAGTTGTTGTTGTTGACCGCCCGCCCCGCCCGCACATCCCGCCGTGATTTGTAACACGATACGTTTTGCCGCCGCCGTTTTGACTTGGATGCTGTGTGTAAGAATGTGTGTGTTTGAATGCGTCTGTGTGGGGATACGAACAATATTATAAACCGAAAACTGATCTGTGGTCCTTGCTCTGGCTGCGGCTACGGCTCTGGCCGGGCTTCTAATGCATTTTTGTGCTCTTTTGCATTGGCTGCCTGCGTGCTGCCGAGCAACAGCTCATTAGGCATTTTTAATTTGACAATGTGCGCAATTTATGTGGGAATTTCATGGCGCGCATTTTGAGTCACCGAAACGAAAGACTTAGGCAACGAACGTGGCGTGCTAACTTTTGGTTTAACTTTGACTGTTTTCGCCGTCTGCTTGTGCTGATTGTGATGACTGCTGACTGTGCTGACTGGGCAAGGCGAAATCAATTTTCAATTTGCTCCACGTTGCAGCAGCTCAGCCTCGGGGCCTCTGCCAGAAGCATCCACAGATCAAAGCGAAAGACAAGAACGAAAGAAACAAAAAAAAAAAAAACCAAACCAAAAAAATCTATTTAACTGGCACAGGCGTTGACGTTGACGTTGACTTTGGCTTTGGCTTCAACTTAACGAAGTGTGACCACCCTGCCCTGCCCCTCCCATGGTTTTGGGCCAGCATTCCGTGTGTGGTTTTGTGGCTAACGCGCCACGAGCGGCACATAACTAAAAATAACAAAGGCGACAGCGCGCAACTAGCATTTTGATATTGAAAACTTTTGACATAGCAAAAAAATTAAAAATAAAAAGCCAATTTTCTAAGTTGAGGCGGTGAGTAGGACTCGTACCGTAGATGCTGCAATGGAGGCTGCAACGCTTGCCGATCATCAACTTTCCATAATCGGCGCGCAGACAACAAACAACTTGAGCTCCCAGCCAACAGCCTCTGCCCGCCCGCTGGGTAGACAAGAACAGCAACAACAGCAACAACAACAACAACCACAATAACAATAACAACAGCAACAAGCGCCACTTTGCTGTCAATTCAAAATGATAATGCAAACAAATATTAACCCACTCCAAGTGGACGCATGTGGCTGCCGTCGTCTCATGGCACTTTCTGACAGCACAGCGACACTCGAGTCGACATCGACTTCGACGTCGTCGTCGACCTGCCTGCTTGTGTGGACTGTGGGAATGTGCCGCGGCTTAAATGCTTTTCCAGGCCATAATGACTTTTAATTTTTATGGCACTGGCTGCCGAGGATGCCGATGCTGCTGCCGCTGCTTGGTGGCAGCAGCGCGAAGCTTAAGTCGCATATAATTCAAGTCCATCAACGCATGGACTTCACTTGAACGCTCGACGTTCGGCACGCCATGATACACATTTAAATACTCGCATGTTTGCCATCGGTCGCCGTCACCACTTGAGAGCTCATCCACATGAAGCAGGAGCTGCACATGCATCTAAAGATCGATAGTAAGAGAAACAGAGAGAGAGAGAGAGAGAGAATGATGTGCTTGAAAGAGCAACAGAGGCTCATCGTTGTTTAATATTTTAAGTAAGTGCTGCTTCACTTGGATTCACCTTATTTTTTGCCCCAACTCAAATGGGCATCTGACTATGACAGAAATGTTTGACTACTGCAAAATTTATATTTGCAAATAAACAAATGCATAAAACATAAATATATTTAAAATATCAATAACACTGGAACAGATTATAAATTCATTCACATGTCCAAAAATAAATGGAAGTTTTTATTTAGTAAGAAAACAAAAATATAAAATTGCTTAGCACCTCTTCAAAATATTTACTAGTTATTAGTCTTGAGTTATATGTGTGCAAAAAACCCAGCTTGGTAAGAGCTGGCACACTTCAGAGATTATTCCCAATATTTGACGCATCTATATTCAGGTAACACATCAGTCACAAAGTTGAGCAATGACTTTCGTTTTGTTAATGTTAATAATAGACAGATGCACATATAATAATTAGATAAGCAATCAAGATAATATTAGCAACAACAAAAATATTGCTAACAAAATGTACATATTTCAGCTGGCGTATCGAGCTTATCTTTGTATATTTTCTAGGAAATCTAGCAAATCTACAATAAAAGTTACAAGCTACCGAAACAATTTATTAGCTTGAGCTTTTTTAGTTCGTTAGTTATTTCAGCAGTCATAAAAAAGTCTGTTAACAAATCAAGAAAAAATTACAATAACACAAATATACATTCTATAATATATTTGATTTGCTAACTTTGCGCACTAGGTGGCGCTGTGTAGGCGTTGCATGTCAGACAACAAATGCCGCGGCATTCTTTTTTTTTTGTATTTTTTTTTTCTTTTTTTGTGGTCTGTCATTGCAAACTGTTTGCCAAATACACGCCACATGAGGCCGGTTCTCTATCTGTACAGCCTCTCCCTCTCCCTCTCGCTGTGTGTGTGTGTGTACTTGCCACTCACATGGTTTTTACTCACCGCTGCTCGGCTGTGGGTCTGCTGCCGTTTAACCACATCGATCGTTGCAGCTGATAGCACAATAGACCCAGAGCATAATGATAACTATGCCGCTTCCGACTCTCTCTCTCTCTCTCTCTCTCTCTCTCTCTCTCTCTCTTCTCTGTCTCTCTCTATCTATCTGTCTGTCTGGGTGTCTCTCTGTTGCCGGCCAGGATCAAAAGGCGCACAGTTGACAAATGTTTGTACACACACACAGTTGGGCTGTAGATCTGGGTCTGTGTCTGCGACCCTTTTCGTAAATGTTTATGTTGTATATTTGTTACATGCCCACCGGCCCCTGTCTGCTCCTTGGCTGGCTGGCTGGCTGGCTAGCAGCTCCTTGGGTATGTGTGTCCATTCAGTGGCTGCTTTTGTTGTGCAGCCTTCTGGTAGCGAATTCCTTGGAAAGCTGCGGTCGCATCCATTTGCCTAATTTCTATCACTGCCAAGACAATTCCCCAATGGCATTTTACCCAGATTTATGTGAATTAAACCAGCCTACGAGTCCGTTTGCTCTGCTCGCCTCTGTACACCTCCTTCCACTCCTACTCCGACTCCTACTCCGACTCCTACTCCAACTCCTTACACCTTCACCTTCTCGCTGGTAGCCGTAAATGTCAACATCCATTAGAGACCCTAAACCGTTAGTGGCATTTGTCGCACGCTATGACGCCGCTGCGGCTTTTCAGTTACCAATTGCCAGTCAGCAGTCACCGACCACCAGTCACTGTTCACCGTTCACTGTTCACAGACAGCGGCAACAGTCACAACAGCAAAAGTCGCACCATGATTGAGTGGCTGTTTCTCAGAACTGGTACGAGTTCAGTATTTGTTTTTGTCGCTATTGTTGTTGGCATCGATGAACCTGTGGACAATTCCAATATGTCGCCGACAGCATCGACTCTTTTTGGGCTTTTTCCCATACATTTTTGTATAGTTGTTTTGACGCACGTGTGTCCAAAAATTAACTTTACTGTTGATTAACACTATACATATTATTTAGTATGTATTAGACATGCGATTATGGCAATATCCACATCATGATGTTGCCTGACAAAGCGGTAAACGTGATGGCCTTCAGCTGTTAAATATGTGACAGACGTGGAGCTCAAATGTCACTTAGAGTTATGCTGTTTAAACAATAGACTAAACTTGTGAAAATCAATGTACCTGAAGTGACACAACTGAAAATTCAAATAGCTCATTTATAAATTGTTTGTCTAGACTTGCCGAAATCTTAATGCTGAGGCAATTTTATTAAAATAGATCGTCAACATTTAATTTAACAGTAGCCAATCGAGAAAGGCTTAAAGCAAACTGTAAGAAAAAACCCAATTCATTAATATTCACGACAGATGCAAATGTAGCTTCAAAAATATTGTTTTAGTGATAAAAACTATCATTATAAAATTAATAAGCACATAAAAAATTGATATGGAAACACCATAACACTACACTAAAAAAAACAGACGAAGGTTACAGTCGCTCATAAAAATGTTTAGGAAAAAAAGTATATATATATAAAAAAAAATGTTTAAGGAGTCTTTATGTATCAAGAATATCATTTTCTTATAAAATACATATATGATATTTAAACATTTTCAACAATTTGTATATTATAATTTATTAACATTTAATTATAAACAACCTAACTTAACCTACGAAAGAAAGGAACATTTTCTCATTGAACTTCTGTTACCAAATATTTAAAGAAATAAAGAATGTCATCTGATGAGCTAACTAAACACAAGCTTATGTGTACAAAATGCAAATATAATGGTATACTATTGAAAGCAGAAGATAAGTTTTGGAAAATCTATGGCAAAGCTGTTGATATGGCACTCTCCTTTAAGCCTTAGCGCTTCTAAATGCCTATTTAAAACCACACCCAATAATGTAGAATTGATCCACACTTAAAAAAAATCCAATGTATATAGTATTTAAGTCAATGTAATAAATTAAGTTAAAGCTGTCGTCTCTAGCAAATTTGTTTGGTGTAACTTTTACATTGCTAAATATAGGGAGGACATTAATAGACTTAAAAAACCATATTGCGCAAAATGTATACCACACAAAAAAAGATACACAATTCTCAGTGTTGCAAGGCTCGTTTGTAATACAAAGCACAAATTTTGTTTGCTCGCAAGTAAGCTTGAGCACCTATTCTCGGGTCTGGCAAGTTGTTTTCCCATAATCATGTTGCCCTGCACTTTCAATGGGCATCAAAAATACAAGTTTAATATCGAGGTCTTATGATCGAAACGCCGAAAACCAAAAAACAAAAAAAGAGCAATTCAAAAAAAAAGAAAAAAAACCGTAACCCAGACCAGACCAGGCCAGGCCAGGCAGTGAGTAAGCCAATGCGATGGCGTTGGTGGGAATGGGTATGGGAATGGTTATGGGTATGGCTATATGGGTATATGGGTATGGGAAGCTGTGCAGCGAGGCGGCGAGGCAGAGAGCCAGCCAGCAGCCATGTTAACAACTTCCATTAAAAGAAATTAAAAGCAGACGACGCCGTTGGATGCGAACGCAGCAGCAGCAGCAGCAGCAGCAGCAACAGCCACAGCCACAGAAGAGGCAGCAGTAGAAAATGGCGTTCCATGCCTCTGTCTGCTGGCGTCTTTGCCTCTTGTTCTTGTTGTGGCTCTGACTCTTGCTCTGGCGCTGTCTCAGCCTCTTTCCAATGGCAACAATGCACGACGACGCCAACGACGACGACGTTGAATGGCCTAAGCATTTCCGGTTTTCTATTGGAATTTAAACGCAGCATCTTGGCGGCCTGCAGCAGCTTGGATGTTTGCCGCCAAGCTGAGTGTTTGGCCTGGGCAGGCCAACATTAAAAGTCTCTTTTGGTTTATAACTTACATTAAAAACTGTCCATTAATATTAACATAAATCTATGCCCAAAATCTAATTACAAAACTAATCTGTCGCTTCTTATCGCAATGGTTAAACAAAATATTTCTTTTTGACTTTGTTTCTTTTTTCTTTTGTTTTTCTGGCCATCGGACGCAAAAAATAAAACCATCTCCAAAGCAATGCTCAACATTATTAACTGCTCTTGTTCGCTCTCCATCGCTCAGTTAGTTGTTGGCTCTCAGAGTCGGCTGCTGCTGCTGCCGATGCCGATGCTGCCATTTATTCATGCTCATTAAGTTTTTGGCATCCCAGCGATGCCAGCGATCGTTGCCTTGTTCAGAGTTCTCTGCGCTGCCAGTTCACGACGGTGTTCATTCACAAATGAGCGCCTTAAGCAGCTCCGCCCCACACACACACACACACACAGGCAGACACAACGAGGCACTCACACCAGCGCACATAATGAGCCACAAGAAATTTATGTGGCAGGCACATAGACAACACACGCATATATAGTACTTAAAGAGAGAGATACGAGCATATATACTTATATTATATATATATATATATATATGGATGTATTTGTGTATACACGTTGGCTGCTGGCTCAGCTTCTTTGGACTGGGAGAGCTGGGCACTGTTGCTACCTTCGTCTGTGTCTTTGCCACTGCCCCTGCTCCAGCTGCTGGCTTCGCCGCTCCCGCTCCCGCACCGCTGCCGCTGCCGCTGCCTCTGCCACAGCCGCTGGCTCAGCTTCTTCATCTTTAATTTGGTTCCGTGTATCTTGTTGATGGCGTTTTGCTTTTGCTTATATCTTTGCCGCTACGCCGCCAACTATTCAATTTTTATTATTATTTTTTCATATTGAAATTATGCTACGCTTTGCATTTGCATTATGCCCGCTTGCCATCCAAACACACACACACACACCCACACACACACATGTGTACATATATCTATGTATCGCATTGTTCGGCAGCTGTCTTGGCTGATTGGAAGCCGTTATATGGCAGCAGTTACTGTTGCGGCAGGTGCACTTTAGACAAATGGCAAGCTTTTAGCGCCAATCATACTAGACTCGTAAATTGAACAGCTTTTTCTTAACTTCCTATACAGCAGTACAAAAATCAGAGCCTCTGATGGGATATCAAGTGTCAATTTTGTAGTCAAATAATACAAGCGTGTTCGCGCTTTATAAGTGACAAAGTCAACATTGTCAACAAGGCGGGGGTGAGACAAGACACACAGATGCAGATACAGATACAGATACAGATATATATATAGGTGTTGGTAGTAGCTGAGTTGTTGCCTGCAATGTATTGAAACTTCAGCGATGTCAGAATGTTCTGGCAAAAAAGAAAACCTGGCTAAACAAAGTAGCCAAGCAAACAAGCGAACACAATGACAACAAAAGCAAAACATACAGATACACTTTGTGTGAATTTCTATAGAATAAACTATGGTGAGTGTATATTTGTGGATATTGTTGTCCCATTTGCATCTGGTTGACTTTGTCAGTCAATTTGTTGTGCACACTCGCACACTCACACATTTGGGTAACGTACACACATATACTATTCTGAGGATTGGGAAGCACAGCTAATCCGGAGATTTTTTTTGCGATATTTGTCGAGTGCGAAGTTGCAAATTGTTATTGACTGTTATTGTGCCGTATCGGCCGATTACTTTTATCTTTATAGTTGCTATCAGTTTCGTGGCCAAAAGGAACTTAAATTTCGCACAAGTGCGTTGGCAAGATAATAGCGCAGGAAATCATATAATTATATGTGCTTATACATAACAACTATAAGCACTATTATATTATTAGTCAAACATCCTATCAAGTATCTTATCTAGAAATTTCGCACAAAACACATATATGTAAGAGTTAAGGGCCTTCCCAATCTCTCGAGTCCACTGAATACATCTTCGATGTGGAAATAGATGATTTAAATATTTACATTTATTATGAGTTAAGATTAGATTGCAAATTTTCATTACGCAGTGCAAAAATATTGTTAATTAATGTATAATATAATAAATATTCTAAATACTTGGCTAAATACCTATTTTAAATTTGAATCATTCAATTTAACATTTTAAAATCAAAATTATTTGATTTGAAATAAATATTAGCATATAAATAAAAATTAAATGCAAATATGTAAATAATTTCAATTAAAAACTAAAACGAATTTAAAGCTACATTACTATAGTGTGCTGAGTGCTGTGATTCGGCAATAAAGTCATTGCTTGGATATTCATCATAGCCCTAAGTAGACTGACTAAGAGACTGACTAAGAGACTGATTGTGAGTTCCGTGGAGAGCCCTGTAATCAAATCGTTCCAGCATGGTCTCAGCGCCAACGGAAGTTGCTGTTGGCTAAAGTGAAGGAGTGCGGGAGGGGCGGGGGAGCGAGAAAGAAGGCGGGTGACTGAATCAGAGGCAGCAGAAATGTAAATGTAATGACAAAGTGAGCAGCGTTGGCGGCAGCGGGCAACTGAAACTAAGTAGTACTATGTATGTATAAATATATATATATAAATATATATATATACATAAGTGATATATATATATATATATATATATATATGTAAGTGAAGTAGAAGAAGCAGCAGCAGCAAGAGCAGCAGGCAAAGGCAAAAGGCGAGCAAAACTGAAGCGCACAATACACAAAAACCGGAACATTATTAATTTACAAGCAATAAAGCGAAGCCAAAATGAAGAAAGGCAAAAGGTGAACAATGCGCAAAAAAGCAAAAAGCAAAAAGCAAAGCAAAGCAAACGCGGCCACAGAAGCAGAAGGCTGAGAGAAGGCAGCAGCAGGCAGCAGGCGGCATGCGGCAGGCGGCAGTTAACAAGCCACAAGAGTCGATTTCGAGTCAATAGTGCAAGTGTTAAGAGAAATTGCAGCAGCACTTACACACACACACACACACACACACACACACGCAACACACACAAGCGCATCCAATTGGCAACACAGAGAGCTGGCCATGGCCATAATGAACCGTCTTCCAACATCTGTTGCCCATAGCATAAGTACATAAGACCAATCTATGGTGTGTGTGTGTGAGTGTGTGCGCGCAAGAGTCGAAGGCGACAGTGTAGTCGTCTCGCTCACACTGCCACACAGCGAGCCAGCATAAAAATGAACGTCATAAACGATCGTGTCGAGCTTAGGTCCAATGAGCGGCACACGCACACACTCGCACAGCGAATGAACGCGCGATACGTTTGTGTGCGTGCGTATATCGACTGCGATTGCTGTGTGTGTGTGTGTGTGCGCTGCGACGCCGACTGCGACAGCGACAGCGACTGCGACTGCGATGCCTAGGGTTCTTGCAAAAGCACCCTCGGTACTTGGCGTACAAACTCGGTACTCGCTCGGCCGCTGGCTTCGTTTCGTGCGCTCGGATATGTCATTTGTCAATCACAGTGCGAGCGCAGCGGTTGTCGTTGTCCGTTTTTGTTGCAAAGACCGAAATACTTTGCTGTTTGTTGTTGAACTCCATTTGACAAACGCCGCAATTTAGAAATTGGGAAATTTTTTTATTTTATATTGGAGAATTAAAAAATAAAATAAAAATAATAATAACCGAATATAATAATAATTAAATATCAAATTTATACGGTGCTGGGGAGAATATAAAAATGTTTTGTTTATTTGCTTGTGGCCAAAAACTAATTAACTAAATAACTAGAAAACAAACGACGTCAAGTGCCAGAGCTCCAGTCGCTGTGATCGACTGCGATTGCGATTAGCCTCTCAACGCTTTGCATGTAAATCAGTGAATCAAGTGTAGTGCTAAATAACCAAAAAAAGAAAAATAATTAAAAAAACAAACAAACAAAATTCAAATCAAATAAAAAAAAAACAAAAGAAAACAAACAACGCATTCAATTGCAAATTAAATAAAAACATAAACAAACCTTACACATAACCATGGATAACCAAGCGGTATCGGCTCTGTGGTCCTGTGCCAGTGCCACCTGTCTGTCGCTGGATGTGAAACGACATTGCAATGATGACAATGTCGATAGCCAGGCGAACCAATCACAGGCGACGCCGATGACAAACGAGACTGATCCTCGCAAACTGCGGCACATTGCGCATACGCCTCGTGGCAGCTGTTTTATGACACTGTTGCTGCTGCTTCTGCTGGCGCTGAACTTTCGGCATGCACATAGCTGCGGACCGGGTCGGGGATTGGGACGGCGCAGGGATCGCAATCTGTATCCGCTTGTGCTGAAGCAGACGGTGCCAAATCTATCGGAATATCAGAGCGGCGCCTCGGGTCCACTGGAGGGCGTCATCGATCGGGATTCACCCAAATTTAAGGATCTAGTGCCACTCTACAACAGTGATATAGTATTCAGAGATGAGGAGGGCACCGGCGCCGATCGTATAATGACCAAGGTAAGCCTCCACTTCAGCTATACAAAAAAAATTTGTTTTGGTTTTTTGGGCTACAAATAAACATTTTATTTTTGCACGATTTTATTGCAATTGAATTGCTAAATTAATCGTGCTAATCGTTGTTTGCTTGGACATCTGATAATCTAGCTGATTATAAATGGAATCGTGTGTTGCCCCTATTCCCATTGATAAAGTCGCACGAGCCTGCATTATTATTAGAATTGTAAAATTTATGGCCTGTGTGGCGGAATGGTGCGCAACAGTTTTTAGCTTTGCCCAAGTTATGGCCACAAAATGGGCAGGAAATAAATAAAATATCAACGATAATGAGCTAGACCGCTACTGGACAAAAACAATAGTTTTTTTAATGAATTTTCGCAAAAGCTTAATATACTTAAGCCATAAAATGCGTTCGTGTCAACCACCTTACGATCAATTTATAAACATAGATCAATATTGGGATCAAAATGCTTTCGATTTTGCGATAAACAACAAATAGGCATCAAATGAGCAATGCTTGCTCAGCTTGTTTACACCTTGCACTCTACAGCCGCCACCCACCCCCCTGCAAGCCCTCTCTGCGTTGCTCTGATGGCAGAGGAAGCGGCACGCGAACATTTATTACTTATCGCATTGGCCGAGGTGATAACAGAGTCCCATGCAAACATGCGAGTAATCGTTGACACAAATGCGTGTTAAACCATTGGGAATAATTATAGCGGGTAGCGGTAACAGCAGCAGTAACCGAGCGATTTATCTTATCGCACCGAAACTTGCAAAAATATTTGCGAGAGGCAGGTGGGGAGATGTGGAGCTGGGTGCAGCGGTAGAAGCGGGTGCAGTGGATATCTGAAAGTGTGACAAGTGGTTAATGACTGCGACAGCACCAGCTAAAATTAGTTAACAACTGTCGTGAAAGCCAATTTGCCAATTGTGAAGCTAATACAGTCATCTCTCAGAAAATGTTACTTTCACAACTTTTAATTGTAGAAACTTGACAAAAGAGTTGACTGCGTAAAATGCAAATTAGGATTTTAATATATTTTAAAATTACAAATATATCGAAAATTTTCATAATTGGTCTATAATAAATATAAAATGCTCATAACTATCAGATTTATTATAGTTATAACATGCAATTAATATTGTTTAATACACATTTTTACGTCTTCAATTTTTAACAAACGTTTTAAATTTTCTAACAACCTTATTTAAAGAAAGTATAGAAAATGGTCGCTGAGAAATGGTATCATAAAAATTAGAGTTGTTCAGAAACTAAAATCGTCAATTTCAATGCATTAAAGTTAAAATTCGAATTTGCGAATGCTCACTGTAATTTGAACACATTTAACTCACCTTTGGTATCAGACAGGTGAGCTTATATAATTGTATACATGTGTTAAGTGCTAATGAATTTCGTTTGGAATTTGAGAGGAATTTGTATATTGATAAGGCGCTGATAGATTATGGCTAATGATAGATTTTATACACGCTTACGGAGGCCTTTGGCCACATAATGTTTACGAGTTTTCTGTCATTATTTTCTGTATTATATTATTAAATTTTAGCTATGCTTGTGAATCATGATTGTTAAGAAATTAATTGGCTGTAAATAACAGTTGCCTGTTGGCGGGATTTACAATTTTGCAAATGATTTTTCAACTGATTTTTATGGCTGACACGCGCCCCGAAGGCAAGAAGCAAAATTCGATTCACTTCAATTGTAGTGGGACCTTGAGTTTGTAATGCAATTGCTGTGTTGGCAAGAACTGACAAACAGTTAACAGTTGCACACAGCAGCAGCAGCAGCAGCAGCAGCAGCAATTGCCGTTAACACAGTCAAGGACAGTGAAGCTTCAAGGCTAATGTCTGCAGCAGCAAGGACCAAGGACGTGCTGCACATAAAACGTTCGATTTGTCATTGTCACACACACACACACACACACACACACACACACACACACACACACACATACAGACACACACAAATATTTACAACTGTTTTTCTTTCAGCTACCGTTGTGACATTGACTGAAATGCACTCAGTTTTTGAATATTTCTTTTTCTTGTATTATTTTATTTATTTTTTTGTTGTTGCCCCTGAACCAGCAGCGCAACGAAATTTTATTTTATGTGCAACGTTTTTGGGACTTGCTGCTGTGCGTGAATCGGCTTGTAAGCAATTCGTTTTGGCTATTAAAGCGCCAAAACGAAAAATTGCAGCTACATTTTTGTAGTTTTCACTTTGCACGTTTGTATGTGTGTATGTGTGTATGTATGTATGGGCTTTTAACATAAACAAATTACTGCATATTGGCGTAAAGTGCTAAAAATACAAAAGGCAGAATCATAAAATTTAATAGCTTATGACAGTCATTGTTGTTGCTGCTCATCAGGTAATTGACGCATGTACATATTAACTTGAGTATGCATGTAGTGGCTGTTGGCCCCCAGCCTTACACACATGCCGCAAGATTAGACAAAGTTGAGCCCTGAAGCGTAAGCCAAAAGACATCGCCAGCAGGGGAAACCGCAGCAATCGCCGCTGCCACAGACAAAGAATGCGTCAAAAAGCCGCAGCATAAGTTCTAAAATTTCATAAATTGTAGCAACAATGGGGCAAAGCCAATGGTAATCTGATATGATTACTGACATGCATGCAGCAGCAGCAGCAGCAGCATCAGCATCAGCCATACCCCTACTCAGAGCCGGAGCTGATCTGTGCTCCGCTTTGGTCCAGACATGGACAACAGCCATCAAGCAAGCATTAAGCATCAAGCATTCAGCATCAAATCAAAGATAACCCAACAGCAACAGCTGAAGGCATTATTAATAGAATACTGACATTCATTATGACTCAAAATTGATCCTATTATGACACACAGACAAAGACAAAAGCAGATCGCACCGATGATGTCAGAGTTTCAGCTTGCATATATATTTTATTGATTTTTATTTATTTTCTCTTAACTCAAATCAAATCACGTCAAATGCTGCGATAAGCAAAAATATTTGGCACAAATTCGTGGGAATATTCTGAGGCTACAAAGTAATCAAACATATCAAACAAACATCACTCAAGCAAAGTGGACAAATCGTTGAAGAAGCCCCAAGTCTCACACATACGCACACACACACAGTCACACACACACACACACAGTCACACACACATGTACATTTGCCAGTTCGCGTTTGAGTTTATAGTTTGTTTGTTTGGCTTTGGGAAGCTTTTATATTATTATTAATCAATTTGATACTTTTACGAGCGCACTCAAGCGCGAATCTCTCAAGGATTTGTGTATTGCCCCAAAATGCCTTTCGCAGAGTCTTTCGCTTTATTTGCATACAAGTTTTATGAACTGCACACGGAGCACGAGTTGAAGAAGGCAAACTTCGCGATCGCGATCGCGATCTTCTCTCGTGTATTGGGATTTGGGATTCGAACTGGGATTGGGATGGGGATCGCATCGCATCGCATCGCATCTTGGCTATCACATTACGACTGCGAGGCGACTGACTCACATTTCACATGTGGCGGCGACCAGATTCCTGCAAGTCATATCTGGCTGCGTCTTGGGGTAGGACAAACGTGATCGGGTTAGGCTTTTTTATTTTTGGGGGGATCGGCTGTTAGCTGGCGAGCGGTAACAACGGCATCACATCAGTGCCAATGTGCGGCTCATAACTCATCATCAAAGTTAATCACACATCAGGGATTATGGCGCTTATCATTTAAGTTGCGCCGGAGTCTCGAAATGCTGCCTGCGACTTACCTGTCCAAATGACTCTCAGTGTGTGTGTGTGTGTGTGTGTGTGTGATTTTATGTGTGTGGGGGCATTAAATGTGAGAGCTTCATACAAGATTTAATTTACGATTTCTTCAAATTAATAGCGTTTAATTAATAACAATAAAATGACGCCTTTTTATGGACATTTATTTGACATCAGATTTATGAGCGTTAGGCAAGTCCATGGAAATGGATTGACTAACTGACTGACTAACTGACTGACTACCTGACCAACTGACTGACTGGCCAAGTGACTAACTTGAAATGTTGTCCAACTGACTGTGGTCGACTACTTGGTGTTGAAATTAAAGCTTACATTGTTAAATGCCGACTAATAATTAATAGTTATTTCTACTGTGCTTTGTAAAAAGTTAGTCGCATTCGGGATTCCCTACAAAATAAAATAAAGAAAACAAAATGCGACATAATTAATAACAAAAGCCACAAGCTTGCCAAAACAAACAAGCGAAACTGAAACGGATCAAATCGAGACAAAGGCAAAAAGCCAACCAAAATTTCGTTTTCTTTTCTTTGGTGGCACGACAAGATGCAATCTTAATCAGGGGCAGCGAGCAGAAAAAAAGGGGCAACAGAAGCGCTGGCATTAATCCAATAAGCCACTGCCAAAAAGGCAGTAAGGCTGATTGTCAGCCAGCCAGCCTGGCAGAGCTTTTTAATGAGTATCAATTTATATTGAAACAATCACAAAATAACCAAACACAGGCGACACTCGCAGGCGAGCAATGCGGTTAACAATCAAACAAATAAATGACTAAGGCAAAAGGCGTAGTCGAAGATTCACTTGAATTTCAATTCTGATTGAGTTTGTTAATTAAAAAACAGACCAAGCCAGGCCATCAAAGAGAGAGAGAGAGAGGGAGAGAGAGGGAGAGAGTGTGAAAATTGCGCTGTAATAATTGCGCGGCACACACACAAAAAGCATAAACAATGAAAAAATCAGCGGCGACTCAAATGATAAACAAAAATTCCATTTTCTAATGGAAAAATACACAAAAAGTGAGAAAAAAATGCCGAGCTGTGAATAGATTTGCAACACAAATAAACAAATTGGCTAAGCGAGTCACTCTTTTTGAAAAAAAAAGAGCAAAGTAACATTTTATGGTCGCCTTTTGTCGTCAGCGCGTCTGGCAATGGTAATGGCCACATTGATCTTGACATGGCCAACAGCTCAGCAGCTCATCAGAAGGTACTTGAATCAATCAGGAACTATGGCGGCCCTTTCCTTTTTTTCTTTTTTTTTTTTGCCAATTAAGTGAGGAAATCGGCGCTCGAGGAGGGAAGCCCACACACAGCGGCTCACCTCGCGCTGGGCGCTGATTGATTTGACAAAAAAAAAAAATGAGAAAAGAAGAAGCAAACTTAAGTTGCCCCTAAGTGCTTGCCACACAAAATGTGGCACGCTCAAGTGGCCGCCGCTGCTGCTGCTGCTGCTGCTCCTGTTGACACATATATGCATGTTATGGCCTGTATGTGGACGAGTGGGTGATATGCCCGATATCCTGTATGAATCGAGGGTGATTGCCGCCAAGCTGCTTCCTCAGTTGTAAGTTTTCGCTTCCTCGATCGCAATCAAGAAAGGATATGCCCATATCTGCTTACAACACACACGGTCACGTGTTCATCGACAAAAACAAAAAATAAAGGGTGACTGTGATTTCTCAGCTCAGACTCAACTCAACTCAACTCGACTCAGTACGTAATTTGATGCGCTCTTGAATTATGTCGTTAAATTGTGTCGTTTCCTAATCGTTGGCCGAGCGTAATCGGAGACTGCAACAACTTGCAACTTGCAACTGGCAAGAACTGCTGCTAAAGCAAACAAAGCCCGAATTAGACTTGACTTTAATAGCATTTTTAAATATGTACATGCATATGTTGAAGCACATCTTTGCTTGACTTCCCCTAATGATGATGAGCGCCTGGTAATTTAACTTGGCGCTTCTCGCGACGTTGCCTAAATGCGCGCCATTAGCGTCAAATTGGCAGCTTGCAGACGATTTAAATCAATATAACTGCAATTAAAAACGCATCAGTGCGACCTTTACTACATTCCAAGAGCTCTCTTGGCGTTGAAAGGTTTTAAGGAAGGCAACAAAAAAAAAAAACAAAAAGCATCATCAACAACAACAAGACAACAAAATTCAAATGCTTTGCATGCGCTGTGTAAACAAATTGGCCGAAAGTTTGGGGCGTGGCCATAGCTGCCAAAGTTCACACCTTGTTTTTAATGTCTAATTAATGCAGGCAGCTTTTTTTGTGTGTGTGTGTTTTTTTTTTTTTTGTTTCTTGGTATAAGTACTTAAGAAGTAGTATGTGCATATGCCGTTGCATGCAACTGGCAACTGGCAACTGGCACTCGCCTATTTACACTTGTCCATAGTACTATTGATGATGTTGTTGCGCTGTTGTTGCTGTTGTTGGTGTTGTCTAACAGCCATGCCACTTACAATACAAACACATTATTTAGCCATCTTTTTGGGCCGCCGACGACGACGGCGATTGCAATGCCGCCGTTGCTGCTACTTTTAAATGTTTACTTTACGCACCCGTCGGCTTTTTCTACTTGTGCTGGGGCCACGTTTGTTGTTTGTGCATCGGGATTCGATCAAGCAAACGAGAGTCCAATGCATTAGCATGTTGGGTAAACAACGCCTTAAGACAAAGATTGCATTGCTTGTTGCTGTTGGTGTTGCTGTTGATTTTGATGTTGCTGTTGCTGGCTGGATGGCTGCTTTTATTATTTGCTGTTGTTGGCGTTACGCTTTTGTGCTCATTAGCAGCAGCAAGTTGAGCACTCGACTGGTTAAGCCTTTTAATAAAGCAAAGCTGCTCAACATATACGTATCTATAGCTTGTATGCAAATAGCATTGAACTCTCTTCCTGGAATGCCATTTTTTTTTTGTATTTGGAACCAGAGGTTCTGGTCCTGCTGTCCAATTCGTTTTGCAGTCGGAGAAACTGTGGTGTGACAAATTAAAAACCGATTTGCTTGCCAACACAACAGCACAACAAACACAACAAACAGCAGCAGCAAACAATGCGGCGCACCCAAAATCAAAACAAAAGTCCCAAAAGTCTCATCAGTCTGGTGGCAAGCTGATGTTGTTGTGGCTTCTTAAAAAGGATCTTGAAAATTGATTTTACGCCACGCTAGAGAACTGCGTGCCAAATGTTTGCACACACAAAAGGCAACAGCACACTCACTCACACACACACACACACACACACACACACATCCTGTGTGTGCTGGCGATCCCGAGGCCGTTAATAATTGATTTTGTGGCTGGGCGATTGCGCGTCTTGCAATGACAACATTTTCTTCTTCTTCTTCTTCGCCTGCTTCTTATGTATTTTGGGCACTCAATTTTTTTGTTCAGTTTGTTGTCTTATTAAATTTCAATATTTGCACTGCCGCCGAATCCTTTCATTTTCCTCTTTTTGTATGCATGCGTTAAAAGCAAGAAAAACAACAGAGTAAAAACCCAAAAAAAAACAACAACAACAACTAACTAAAAACTCGCCGACAAAAAAAAAAAAAAGAAAAAAACAAATTGTATACCTGTATTTATATATGCATATGGAATTTTATTTAGTATCCACCACATTGGCAAGCAAGACAAGTGTAAGGCAAAAAAAGGAAAAAAGGAAAAGGTCAGACAATGTCTAATCTTTAATATTTACCTATATATGCATGTACGAGGGTCAGGGGCTCTGGGTCAGTGTTTGATCTGTGCATGGGCAAATAATGAAAACTAAGCCTTTGCCTTTGCCTTTGCCCTTGCCTTTGCTTTGGCCAACGACAAACACACAAACATAAAAAAAAAAAAAAGGAAAAGGCAAACAAGAGCCACACACAGCAAAATAGTCAGACTCATGTATTTGTTGAGGTTGAGTCGCAACAGGTTCAAAGGATGCGGCCAAAAACCAGCAACGTTCGATGGCCAAGTTCGTTGCTTAAGTTATTCGTTCAAGCGCTGCGCTCCCAAAAAAAAAAAGCAGAGAAAAACTGAAAACTGAAAATGAACGCTGGCCCTTTTGGGCAGCCCACGAAATGAATGCCTAAATACCACGCCTCTTCAACACACACACACACACACACACACACGCAGTTATGCTCTCCCGCTCGCAAGCCAGCGCTCTCTGTCTCCCTCTCCCGCTCACTTACGCCCTCTCTCGCTCTTTGGCTTGGGCTTATTGTGTGTGTGTGTGTTAAATATGGCGTTTTCTTTTTGTTATTGTTGTTGGTGTATTTTTGTCTTTTGGTTTTTGTTTACAGCAGCCGTTGAAGCGTCCGCCCTATTAACAATTTTCAATGTTTAATTGATTTTGTACTTAACATTTTGTTGTTTTCCACTTGCAGCGCTGCAGAGAGAAACTGGTCATGCTGGCCACTTCTGTGATGAACGAATGGCCCGGCGTCAAACTGCTGGTGACCGAGAGCTGGGACGAGGATCATAATCATGGTGAGCAGTCACTGCACTACGAGGGACGAGCAGTGACGATTGCCACCTCAGATCGCGATCAATCCAAATATGGAATGCTGGCACGCTTAGCCGTCGAGGCTGGCTTCGATTGGGTTTCGTATGTGAGTCGCCGTCACATCTACTGCTCCGTCAAATCAGGTAATTTGTCATTTTACATACTTAACTATATATATGTGTATATATATATATATATATATATATATTGTGTGTGCATCGTTGTGGCATGTAAAATGCCAAAATGGCAATGGGGCTGGCCAGTTAGCCAGAAGTGACACTAACAAGCGTAATTTCACATGTTTCCCCAACATGCTACATACAACGGCCCGCTAAGCTGACAGGCGTTGGCAAATTTTTTTTGCAGCCCAGTCAAATTAGCCAAGCTGCAGTTTCCCAGTTGCCCAAGCTGGCAGGCTGCAGAGACTCGGCTCGTTTATTTCGAGTGCGATCGTGTGGTAACAGAAAACAACAACACAAACAAGAAACGAAAGAAAGAAGACAGAAAAAAATATATATATATAAATATATATATATATATATATATCAAAAAATGGGAAGCAGCGGCAACATTTTCGAAACCGGCCCAAGTCCAGAGGAGATAGAGCCTGAGAGTCGAGAGTCGGGTCCACAAACGACGACGACTAACCGCATGCTGTTGTTGTTGTTGTTGTTGTTGTTTTGACATGTTTAGGTTTGCGCCTGTCAAATTAAACGAATTGATGATACGACACCCAAAGCGTTTCTCAGGCCAGGCCAAGATGAATTAAATGCCGAGTTAAAACCTGCGCGCGGGCCTAATTGAAAAAAAGAAACAACTGAAAGAGCCAACAAGTTAGCAACACTGTAAGTGTGTGTGTGTGTGTGTGTATGTGTGTGTGAGTAGATAACTTGCTGCCATTATGGCAGTCAACCAGTTTTCCCCGAAACATAACGAAACGACCAGAAGAGCCCAAAAGCCAGAGAAAATGCAGCCAAAGTTAGCCAACCAAAAAGGCCAAAACAATTAAGTTTTCTGGCCGAGAGAGTCGGCGACAACAAGAGAGGGACCGAGAGAGAGAGATAGAAAGAGGAAGAGCGAGAGAGAGAGAGAGAGAGAGAGAGCAATGAGCGGCATTTTGGCAACATGATTCCGTTTTTCTTAACTAGCCACTGAATATTACACCATGACTAGGAAATTTCCCACACAAACAAAAGATGGCAACAAGCAGGCAGCCAGCACCACACACGAGGATGGGCATCACAATATTTTGACTTTAGTGGCCGGCCCACAAAACGAGATCAAAGGACCGGGGCCAGCGAGTGTCCTTGCGCTGTCAGACTCATTGCTTCTAATTGCGCATAAAAGATGCCGACATAAAAAGGTCCTTTTCAGTGTCATTGGCTATTCGCCTTGGAAATATATCAAAAAGGTCAGACACCAAAGCCGACAAATGCTCAACAAGTGGACTATTGCCAAGGATAACTGTGCGTAGGTGTGTGCGTGTGTGGTCCTTGCGACATGTGCTGCAACTTGCAACTGTTGCTGGTGCTATTAATAAGTAACCAGGCGATTGATTGCTGATAGGCAAAGCGCACATAAGCCACACACACACACACACACACACGCTTTTGACAGTTTTGGCACAGCATTTTCACGGTGTCTCCAGTTCGTTGCCTAAGTCTTTTGTTTGTGGCCTAAACAGCAGCAGCGGCAGCAGCAACGAAGAGTAATGGCTGTAAACCTTTTTGTCGACACTAATTTTTTTTCACTCTTTTTTGTACGTTTCGTGCATGTTGTTGTTGTCATTGTTGCTCTTGTTGCTGTTGTTGCTGTTGTTGTTGTTGTTGTGTCGCGAGCGTTCGCGCGCGCGCATTAAGGCCAGCCCCAAAGCGTGTTGTTGTCGTGTTGTCCGCTGTCTGCTGTCTGTTGCCTGTTGTACGCTGTGTGTGCTGCATGTTCATGTTAATGCTGTCCAAGCGATCAGTCACCACAACTAGTCATATACCCTCTGTGTGTGCGTGTCTGTGTCACTGTGTGTATGCCTGTGTCACTGTGTGTATGCCTGTGTCTGTGTGTGTGTGTCTGTTGGCTGTCCTCTGTTTTGTAATAATTTATCAGTTTAGTCTTCACAACAAAGATAAAATAACGATAATTTTAACCACTTTAATGGTTTATTAATTTATGACCCTTCAAGTTCTTCACTTTCCACTCGCCGCCGACGACGACGACGACGACGGCGAACCTTGCCTGAGATTTTTCTCGCCAGTTCTCTGTATCTCTCTTGCACACATACATTTATTATGTTTCTGTTTCTGTTTCTGTTTTTTTTTTCGTTTTTTCTTTTTTTTTTGTAGGTTTCACACCAAATTTTCTTGCCTGGTTTAGCTTGTTACTTCGTTACTTCCTTGGTATTATTTATTTTACTTTTTTTTGTCTACGGTTACCGTTTGTGGCGGCTGCTCCCGTCTGAGCATCGATTATGGACCGCTTTATAGACCGCTGTCTTGTATTTAATCCGCTTTTTATTGTTTCTACACTCTTGTCTGTCTGATGATTGTGTGTGTGTGTGTTTCTGTGCCTGTGTTTACCAAACGCATCAATATCAATGGAAATGGTAGGTGCATTTTCATTGGAATTTTGGTTGCGCGGCAACAACCGCAACAGCAACAGCAACAATGCCACTTTTATGGCCACTCATTATAATAAAGCGCACGGTTAGTGGTCGCCTTTTTGTTGTTGTTATTGTTGGTTATTGTTGTTGTTGGCCTGGAATTTTTTTAATTTGAATTTTACAAGCGACAACTGGCGAGTCGAGCCGATCCAAGGAGATCGGGCGGCGCTTCGGGTGTGAAATATGTGCGAGACGCAAGAGCAGCCGAAAAGAAAGTTCTAAAAGTGTAATACACTTAGAGAATCAACCTGAAAACCAGCAAGTTTTTTCTTTGTATTTAGGTTTGTTTATTAATTTATAAAATAAACTCTAAGCAAATCTTTTCAATCAATGTCAAAATATCGACATTCTTATCATAGAACATTTTTAGTATTATTTGATTTTCAAATATTTTTAAATTCAAAAAAGGTTAAAAAACAGGCTCAATTTTTTTTCTCAAGGCTTTAGAAAAGTCTTATTTGGAATCACGAACTGAAACCACTGTTTTTTGTGAAAACTCAAACGACGATTCACGATTTTCTACAGTTTTTCCAAGTGTAACAGTTAGCAGTCAGCAGTTAGCTGGCTGGGTGGCCCAATAGCCAGCGCCTGCTTCTCGAGTAACCCAATAGCTATTAATGATGATGATTAATGTGGTTGTTTGGCTGCCGTTGTTATTGTGGGTTGCAACATGTTTTGTAATTGGAATTTTGCGCACAGGTTGGCAGGTCCTTGGGTCGCAGCTACCTGAACAGGACCTGTGCATGTGCATCCTTTGGCACTTGGGCGAGCTCGAGCTCAATCGCACTGCTCTGTGATCCCAGGGGCTAATCTTTAAGCAAAAACAAGATCACAATTTTGTTAAACTCGAAACAAAAACATCCTCGCTTGCCACTGCTGCTGCTTGTCTGAGTTGTTATTGTTGTTGTTGTTGTTGCTGTTGTTGCATGTTATTGATATGCACGACTATCAGTTGGGCAGATCGCATTTTCGTGCGTTCTTCGTGCAGTTTTTAGCGGCGGTCTTTGTTTGAAAACCGCAAAAGGCAGTTGCCATTGTTCGTTGCTGGATTTTGTGGGTCTGGGTTACGAGTTACCGAGTCCTAACTGTGAAAACCTTTTTGACTTGTTGGGTTTTGGCAATTGGATGCTGCCAGGGCCTGGGCATTATTAACGCCAAATTAGATTAGGCGCACTAATGCCATTACCTGGCCCCGTTCCCACCTCTCTGTTTTATTTATTTTGCACGTTAAGTCCACAAGTCTTAAAAATAGAAAAGTTATAGCTTATAATTTGAAATGTATAGAAACCAAAAACTCAACTAACCATCCCAATTTGTACGCCTTGCCATTGCAGATTCCTCGTCCTCGATTTCGCATGTGCATGGTTGTTTCACCCCGGAGAGCACAGCGCAGCTGGAGAGTGGCGCAAAGAAGCCGCTGGGTGAACTGGCCATTGGGGATCGTGTGCTCAGCATGGATGCCAAAGGGCAGGCCGTCTACAGCGAGGTCATCCTCTTCATGGACCGCAATCTGGAGCAGATGGAGACCTTCGTGCAGCTGCACACCGATGGCGGGGCCGTGCTCACCGTTACGCCTGCCCATCTGATCACCGTGTGGCAGCCGGAGCGGCAAGCGCTCGACTTTGTCTTTGCTGATCATGTCGAGGAGCTCAACTATGTGTTGGTGGTAGATGATGCAACGGGCGGCGAGTTGCGGCCACAGCGCGTCCTACGGGTGAGCAGCGTGCATCGACGTGGCGTTGTTGCTCCCCTCACCCGCGAGGGCACCATTGTGGTCAACTCCGTGGCCGCCTCGTGCTATGCGGTGATTAGCAGTCAGCCGCTGGCGCATTGGGGCTTCGCGCCCATGCGTCTATGGAGCACACTGCAATCTTGGCTGCCAGCGAAGGACAAGCTGCGCAGCTCGAAGGTGCAGGAGAAGTCAACGCCAAAGGGGAACTCAACGGCGCAGTTGCAAAATGGCTTGCACTGGTATGCGAATGCGTTGTACAAGGTCAAAGATTATGTCCTGCCGCAGAGCTGGCGTCACGATTAGGGCAGCAGTATTGGGAGTCAATTACAAACCCACCCCACCACCACACACACATTTATGCAGTTCCACATATGCCGACGTAGACGTCAAATAATTGTAATATATTTTCTAGTTATGTATGTACTATATCTATATATGTATGCCTAAAAACAATTATTGTATTTCAATGTTAATTATGATTAATGCTGATCAATACTATTTATTTATCACACAAAAATTGTTGAGAATATGTAAAAAAAAAACACACACACAAACAAAAAATGTATCTTTGACTTTTTGTAACGAACACATTTTAGTTGTAAGTAGGCAATCCGTGGCAGAGATCATCCTAAAGTCTCAAACAAAAAAAAAAAGAAAAGAAAAAAAAACCAATTCTTGAAACGACGATTATGACGACTGTTGTATATTTTAAAATATTAATGCATATTTATTGAAGTGCGGATGTGAGTTCAAATTATTGGATATAATATATCATTTATAATTTACATATGTATATGTATGTATATCATTTTGTGTATATAGAAGCATTATAGTGACTGAATATCTTATTGTAATTGTGTATATAATACTTAATAGTTAACTGCGTATTTAAACTTAATATTTAATGAATTATAACAAAATTGTTTCATAAATATGAATGTGTTTTTATTTGCATTAAATGCCATGTCAAGTAATATCAGAAAACGTCCGCAAAGAGATGTCGTTCCGCGTGACTTGACTAATAACCTGTAACCAGGCTCATCATGTCACAAATGGCTTCACCAACCAGTTGAATTCCTCCCTTTTGTTGCTGCCCACTGCTGCCGTGATCTGGATGCGTAAGTGTCAAGTAATTATCCTGTCCACCTGTATCGCCATGTTGTTCTGATACCTTAGAAGAACACTATTCGGGACCATTGATCTGCGTAAAAATTAAAAAGAATACAGAACAGACATCCTTGGAAAATAGGCAGTGTTACTGTGCTGTCTTCCTGAGATCCAGAAATCTATTGATAGCAAATGGCATGGTATTCTGCTTCTTAAGCTAAGGTCCTAATTACACTTGGAAACTAGATTTTTTTGAAAAATATGCTACAATTATAGTCAACCGATTTTCAAAAGCAATGCATTTTAGATCATGGTCTGATTTTCTAATGTTAACCGTTTTCTGTTTCGTTCCTCTGTTAAGCTTAATACGATTAATCGCTTCACATGAAAAAGACCAAATAGATTATTTTGGTATTTTTAAAGTAAGCAACGAGTATTTTTGCTGTGGGCTGTCTACGGTCACACTCTTGGCAGGCGTCCTTTGCATTTCTTTTTTTTTAGTGAAATGTTAACTAACTGTCGTCTGTGTCTAGCAAAGGATGCTAACTTTCTGATATCCAATGGACAAGCGGCCATACGGATTCTATCATGCACAGGTCTCGAAGTCAATCCCAACGATAAACTGCCGCAATTAATTTGCGAAGCCTGCCGACTGCGTCTGGAGGAGTTTCATTATTTTCGAAGACGCTGTCACGAGGCCGATCGCCGATTGAGGCATTTAAGACGCTACGGCGAAACACAAGATATGCAATCATGGTACGGCGACGACGAGGAGGCACTGCTTCTCAAGGACGTTGCCCAATGTTCGAGCACAGTGTGCTCGGAGAGCAACGCGTTGTGGCGCAAGGAGGCAGTCCAGATGATCCGCAGCGAGATCGAGGCGTACAAAAAGGAATTGCTTGGACTATGCAAGCAACAGGTGCGTGAGGAGATCGAGCAACAAGTGCGTAAAGAAGTGGAGGAGCTGATCCTTGCACAAGCCAAAAGGATTGCCGTCTGACCGTATTGGACGCTCTTTTCTACGAAATGGAAAGCTTTTTTGTTAAGAAACGCAACGAGACGGTCTGTGAGCTGGCCTGCGGCTCAGATGGATTCGTCTCGGATCTGGAAACAGCTGACCTGGATAGCCGATCAACAATTCAGTGTCAAAATGATTGCGATGTCGGATTGCCGTCGTCCATGGCGTACGCAGATGTGGATCCCAATGAAGTGGCAATACTAGAAGTGATTGGTAACTATGCTCAATGGGCTTGCTTTCAAATTGAATTGTTACCATAACAACAACGATTTCAGACGATGAACCCATCCAGCAAACCCAGACACCCACAGTGACCACAGTCAACTCTGTGGGCGGTGGCTCCAATAAAGAAACAGTTGCTGAGCCTGCTACAATTGTTCCAATGGCAATGGTTGAAATTAACATGGAATATGCACAGCACAGTCATCTGCGAGAGGATCTAAAGAGTACACATTTTCTACCGGGCACAGCGGCACCTGCCACTACAACCAAAGAGCGGACTCAGCAGTCCGAAATAATGTCATTTGCTCCCCCTCGGAAAGTAGATAAATTTAAAAGCATCGCCTGTGAAAACATTGGGAAACTAGATTCTCCAAACAATTTCAGGCTAGAGAAAGTTTGTAAGCAGCACATGCCTAGCATAAAGAGGCAGCGTAAATCGTATAAAGCAAAGGATCGAGGCCGAGACTGTTATCGATATCGACTGAGAGGCTCACAAATCAACAACTGAAATAATCTTTTTATACATATGCACTATAAATAATAAATAAATACATTTTTTTCAAATATAGAGGTATTTGAGTTTTGTGATTGTCAAACACTTCGCTTCGGTCTTTTGCAACCCTGCAAATCATTTCCCGCGCAAAATGTGAGCAGCTGTGAACAACAGTGAATGTTGGCTGTAGCTTTTACATAGCTGGCTTACACTGTTAATCTTAATTTTTAAGCAGAGTGGAACGTGCACACAGACTGCCTAATGCCACAATGCGACTGTATATTTTCATCATAAATTAAAAAGCAATATTGGGCATATAAATATTTTTAACAGTTTTCTCTATTTATATTTTATATATAAATATATATATATATATATAAAGGCGAATATCAAGTTGAACAGCTCCGGAACAATTAGTTCACGCTGTTAATAACTTTCGGCAAATGTTAAATGCTTTGGGTGACCATTTGCTGTCAGTGTTGGCTAACAGCTCAATTGGTTAGTTTGGCGTCTGTTGTTGTTGCGTGCAGCACATAAATAAATAGCAATTACAAGCTTTGAAATGTCCAACGCCGACGAATTTTACCCAGATACAGAAGCGTGGTGTCGCCTTTGCCTGAAGGAACACAAGGATGCCTACACCATATTCGCCGACGACGATGCACAGCTGTCGATACCGATGCGCCTGATGGCTTGTCTCTCGCTGGAGGCGAAGTCAACTGATGGCTTGCCGAAAAGGATATGCGGGGATTGTCGCTACCAGCTAGAAAAATCATTTGTCTTTCGTCAGCGCAGCCAGGCGGCTGATAAGAAGCTGCGCAAGCACATCCGCCTGGTTAGCATGGGTAAGAAGAGCCGCGTCTTTACCAAGCAATTGGATGACTCGGACGAGGATGAGTTGGAGTTCGAAGAGTCCACGGCATTCATAGAACAAATGGAAGATGAGCACGAAAAGCGATCGCAAAAGTGGCGCAAAAAGTACAAGCAAGACATAGAGAAGGAGTTCGCCAGTCGCCTCGAAGCCTCTCGAGAGCAACTAACTGGTGATCTTCGCAAGCAGCTCATGGAGGAAGTGCGTAGCGATGTGCGTCTACAACTGCGCGACGAGGTGCAGGAGGAGAGTCGCAAGGAACAGCTTGCTAAACTCTTGGGTGAACTAGAAGTTTTTCTAGTTGAAAAGAAATCGGGTCTATGGCAGCCACTCGGTGAGCTGCCAGCTGAACCCAAGGCCAATAGCCAATCGCTTCCTGTATCTCCACCAACAGAAGCGCCTACACTAACATCGGCCCCAACACCAGCAATTAAATCGAGCCCAGCGATTGAGCCGCGTCAGTTGCGCAAACGTGAACGCAACTCATCGCCCACCGTTCAATTGAAGCGTTGTCAAAAACTATCGGAAAGTCAAGATACGGAATTTGTGCTGGAGACCGATTCCAAAGTGGATCAAATTTCGGTGGGTGATACCTCGGAGGGTTTCCCCGATATTAAAATGGTCGGCGCTGGCGATATTGTGACCAGTAAAAATGGTGAAATCTATATTATTAATGCCGGCTCCACGGCACCCACATCCACATCCTCAATAGAATTTCGACAGGATAAGAGCATTACATCCTACAACAGTAAGCAACATTTGGTGACACTCTATTTGCAGCGAATCCACACTAACCCAATTCATATTTTCTCTTTGCTGCAGTTAAGGATAATGGGGACATACAGTTTAATGATGCGAAATCTGAGGATTTGGGCGATGTTGTGGTATTTGATCTGCATGCTGATGTTGGCGACGAACAGCAGCTGTATGAGTTCAACGACAATGTCATCATATTGGTAAGTAGTCAAATTGCAAAACATTGACTACTTCACATTGATAAATATTGTTATCAACTTTTATCTTCCGCTTGCAGTCAAACGAAAAGACGACCAATGATATCCCAACTCCCGTCAAACGTTCGAAGAACGATTTCGTTTTGAAGCGAGCGCCGCGCAGCACCAAACCGAGCATTGGACGTGTGAGCGATACGTTGAAGACGTTTCAGTGCCAGCTGTGCCCCATTGCGTTTGCCACAGAGAAACTGCTGTCCCGCCATCTCAGCACACATATCAAAGCGCTAAAGAACGGCAATGGTGGCGCTCTTCGGTGTCCCGTTTGCGATCTGCAGTTATCCTGTGCCAGTTCGCTCAAGCGTCACATGATCATCCACACGGGCCTCAAGCCATACAAATGCGATGAGTGCGATTTGTCCTTTTCGCAGCGTGAAGTGCTCAAGCGTCACATGGACAGGCATACGGGAACCAAACGGCATCAGTGTCCACAGTGCGAGACGTGCTTTGCGCAAAAGACCAATCTGCAGCAGCATATCAATCGCATGCACAGCAAAGACGGCGAGCGTCAGCACAAGTGTCACCTGTGCAAGAGTAGCTTCAATCATGTATCGGGTCTCAGTCGTCACCTGGTGACCCATGCGGGCGTCACGTTCGCCTGCAAGGAGTGCGGACGGCAGTTCAACGATCGCAGCGCTGTCCAGCGGCATCTGCAGAATGTGCACAAGATCAAGGATGAATGTGCCGAACTAGCCATCGTTGGCAATGCCAGTGAGGCGGAGTTTGAATAAGCTGCCTAGTTATAGTATAGGTGCATCTAATTGTATTTTAAACAGTGAACTAGCTAATTATTTAAATTAACTTTGTCTTCAAAAAATGTTTGCAATTTTATTCGAAATTTTTTGTCAAGTGCTCACAATTTCTATTTTTTTGGCACCAAAGTTTAACAATTTTCTTTATTGGTTTGAAACTGTGGAAAAAAGCACGAAAACACTTGATGACAAGACATGCGCAAGATATACGTGTATCGTTAACAAAGAACAGATTTGGAACAATTTCAACATGATGCGGTAGTTTAATATAAGATAGCTAACTACATAGACATATGGTATACATACAGTTATAATATCGTTTAATATAATACACATAACAGAATTGTACAATACGCTTTAGGCAAATACATTGTACATACATACATATATTTAAACATTTTTAAACAATAAACATTCATATAAATATATATGGATTACGAGCAACTTGCACTTACAACTGTCTAACTAAGCTTAGTAAATAAAACGTCAACAAAAAAAGAAGAACATTTAGCCAAATACGAAACTGAAATGCAATGTATTAATATCAAAAGCGACGTTTTAAAGAGATTGCATATAGTCTGAAACAGATTTGAGTTGGCCGCCTCCTTTAAATGCCAGCACATAAATGAATCGCTTAACCATTTAGCGGCATAGCGCACAAAAGCCACACGATTTAACTAGCTAAACATTGGAATATCTGTTGCAACGAGTAAGTTGTCAGTTTCGCCGGTTGGCCTCCCTCTCCCACTGCTATTCGGAGTTGGTCAGCGAACTGCGCTGCGATTCGAGCGTATTTGAATCGTTGCGCTGCCGCAACATGCGCGGCTGGCTCGCAGCAAAATTGGAGAAATCCTTCATTACATCCTTGTAGGTCTCATCCTCGCCATTGTACTCATCGTTGAAGCCGATCTCATCGTTGAGGCGCGTCAGGCGCAGACTGCAAAACAAAAGTGATGCACGTAAGTTTATTACACACATCTTAAATAGTTATAAATCTTTAGCTTACAGCGTCACAATATCCGCATTCTTCTGGTCAACGGCAATGTCCAGCGCCATTTTGCCATCACTGGAGGCCAGATCGTAGGCAGCCTTATGCTTTAGCAGCAAATACACCTGTGCAATGTGTCCTTTGGCCGTGGATATGTGCAGCGCACTATAGCCAAGCTCGTCGACAGCATTGATGGCAGCTCCATTCAGCAGCAGATACTCACAAGCCATCACGGAGCCGGAGAGCACGGCCTGATGCAAAAAGGAACGCTGACGATCCTGCGCGTTCTTCCAGTGCTTGTCGGCGCCCAAGGCAAAGGCCATGCACATAACGGGAAGATTATGCACAACGGATGCTTTGTACAGCAACAGATTAGCATCCAGCTGGGTGAAGGGCACTTCCTCCGGCTGTTCCGCATCAGATTCGCCTTCAGTGCTCTCCTGATCGCTGCCCAAGATGCCGGGCGTCTCATAGCTATCCAAAGCCAGATCATCGCCAATGACCAGCAAATCATCGCGCGATATACTCAGCGACATTGAGGGAATGTTTATCGACTCGTCGTCATCATCATCGTCCAGTTCGTCGCCAGTTTTAGCTGAATTGTATATGCTGGGATCATCGCTAAGGGTCTTGGGCAATGGTCGTTGCTGGCGTCGTCGTCGTAGCTTCTTTACTGTCCACTTGCGTGTGCCGCCCAGCGACAGAGTTGCACGCTTGCCAAGAAGTCCAATGCCGCCGATGCCGCCAATGCCACTTCTACTCCCACCACATCCACCTCCATCGCCATCGCCATCGCCATCGCCATCAATATTTTCCTTCGCTCCACCACTTTCAATGCTGAGCACCTCGGCCGTTTCACTGGCAAGCAAATCCTGTGGCTTGGGCATGCCGCAGACAAATCGCCGTTCCACATACTTGGCCTTAATCCATGCCTCGCGCACTCCAATCTCACACTGCTCCGTTGGCTTCCTCAGCTCACAGTCGTCACCGATGCGCGCCTCGTAGATGCGATTGACGACCTCATTGCCCAGCTCCATCATCACCTTGACATTCTCCGTCTCCCAGGCATCTAGCGTCAGGGAGCGCACCTTGCTGTAGTGGACGCCCAGACTGCGATGCACACCAGAGCACTCGATGCACAGCGTGATGCCCAAATTTATGGAAGCCCAACGTGGATCTGAGCCACGACAATCGCAGCAGTGTGCATTTCCTGGTATTTTCAAGAACTCTTCCCAGTGGCTAAATATGATTCATTATATACAACTCTTATCAATATGGATTATTCACAATTCACACTCACATGCGTCGCTTCGCTGGCAGCGCATTGGGCACATTTGTCGACTGTGGTCGTGAGTGATGTGTCGATGTGTGCTGTATAGCTGCTCCAATGCTGTGCTGCAGCGCCGATATCCAAAGTGAGAGCATGTCCGCTGAGTCCGCTTGGAGTGTGTGAGATCTAGTTTGAGTAGAATTGGGAGTGAATAGATTGAAATAGTTGGATTCGATTATTACTCACTTGGTTGGCGAGATGACCTCAAAGCAGAACCGTCGTTCGCCTTCGCTCACCGGCCGCACGGTGCAGATGCGCAGATCCTCCTCCATGACCGAAAACGAATCCTCGTTGCTGCGTTTTCTGCAAAGCGAATCCAAATCTCTTCAGCGTAATCAATCACAACAACACAACACAACAACAGAAATTCAGAATACGAGTACAAAATGGCAAACAAATGAAGAGACGATTCAAACCGGCAAGCAGAAAGAACAAATTGAAGTTGGAATTGGAAAAATCAAAAGAATCAAAATGAGGAAGGCAAGCAGAAACGAATGGTAAAGGTAAATGGCAAACCCACCTGTAGACCAACTGGTTATCGCTGAGGTAGAACCAACGTCGACACCAGGTCTTAAAGCCCTTTGACTTCTTCTTGAACAGATAGCCCTCGACGTTGTGCGAGGCGCTGTTCGTATTTGAATCGCAATAGCGATTCACGCTCATGTGCCGATTCTGCATGACCTTCTCCAGCTGCTGATAGTCGCCACGGAGAGCATTCAAATCCTCGCTGATATTCTTGAAGAACTCGTCAAAGTCGTTGCACAAATCAAAGCCCTGATGGTAGTAGGTCACGCACGCCTGATAATAGTCCAGCAGCTGCCAAAGAAGAACGGAGAACAAATACGTTTGATCAGGCAAAAGCACACGTCCCAAAACAACAACAGCAATAAGAACAACACACAATTGCATTTATTTATATCTTCATAATTGAAGACGTTCAACGAACCTGCAACGACCACACTTCAGAATCGACTAAAAAGTTACCCGACGCAGGCTGACTCAATGCCGATCAAATGGGGCAAAGCGAAAATAACACACATATGTAGATATCCATTGTGCAAATGACGTCATAAGCACAACAATTATTGTTGATTTTGTTTGTTTGCGTTGCAGACAATGCGATTTCATTCATATACTCATATCGCTTGACCGCCCGATAAGATATACAAATCAATAATAATAATAGCTCTACTTATTGCGTACAACACATTTGTATTTTATCATCAGGTTGTCTAGCAATATATTTATATATATATATATATATATATATAACTTGTAATTCTTTCTTCTTTTGCAGCTTATGTCAAACATAATTGTAATGCATGTTGTGTCATTTGTCAGCACAATTTTGAGGTATTCGTTTTATAGGTAGCGGGGTCGTAGTTCCCCTATTCAATTTGTTCATTATCAGCAATAGCTTTTTTCTGTTTTTAATCAGTCTTTGAAACTGAAAGTCTGTTTATATGTTGCATAATCTAGTTTTGATTCACTCATTTTAATATTCTCACAATCTAACAATTAGTGCTGCGCTTTAAATAGAGCTTACTATTTGTTGGCCTGATTTAAATACTTTGTGTAGTACCATTTTATACTCTATAAATATGTTTATATTTTTATAACTTAATAACAAGATAAGTTCCGAAACAGAATTTCATTCGAGCCATAAAAGTTATCAACCAGCTATCGTTTTAGGAAATAGGCATAAAGTCCGTATGTAATTACCCGGCGATTTACGTCACTTACCGTCGACAGTATGGAAGGCACCTTGCGGGCCTGCACGAGCGTAATATAGTTGACATAGTCCAAAGCAGTGTGTTGGAAGCAAGACTTGGAGGCAGACAATATATTTGCTGCCTCCTGAACTTCCTGCGGTCGATTTTTGCCAGCCTGTTGAATGTGGGAAACACTCTTCAGAACGTCGACATATTTATAGTTGATTTAAATATACGCACCTGAGCGTTCTTAATGAGCGCATTGTCATAGCCCTCGGATACCTTCAGGAAGTGTCCTTTGTAGTCCTTGACCTGGTTAATATCGTCTTTGACAAATACGTTGAGATTTTTCAGCACCGTTCGATTGGCCTGATCTAATAATATCGTATGGAATTTGTTCATTTCCTGCAAAAGAAAGCCAAAATGGTAAAAACCAAAATAACTAAAAACTAAATAACGCACCTGGAAGCAATGAATCAGTTTGCCCAGCGCATTGTGCGCATTTTTATTATCAAGAAAATGCTGCTGCAGATCCCACAAGGACATGGCAAACGCGCTACAAATCGTAAAAGTTAAGTTAATCAAAATACGCATAAGATAAGCGAAATGAGAAGTCAGTTTACCTCTGATTCTTGACATATTCCTTGCCCGAATCGACGGCCACATTACACAGCTTGATGATTTTCTCCAACCGCTGCTCCAAATGCTCAATATCCGCCTCCTCCTTGGATATGAATTGTCTGTTGGCAAATTGAGAAATTGAAGACGTTAGCAATGTTGATTTGAGCCCTGGTCTTGCTGCTCTTGGTCTGTTTGTGTTTGACAGCCCCGAGTGCTGTCGCAAGCGATTAACTTTGTGCCTGCCCAGTGTGTGCTCAATCAGCCCAGAAGAAGTCGTCTAGTGCAGAGGGGAGGGGAAGGGCCGGCAGGCAATGGCAGTTGCGTCGTAGTCTTTGCCACTCATTGTTTATGTTGACTCTTTTAATTTATGCCTGTTTATTAAAGTGCTGTTTGCGCTTTTAATTAAAGGCGCGCATCAAATTCATTTCTTTTTTCACCCGTTTTCCTTCAAAAACCGCAGACGCTGACAAAAACATTTTGTCGCATTTCAAATTAAAAAAAATATATATTTTTTATAACCTGTTGCGTCGTTGTTTTGGTTCGTGTGAAAGCTATGAAATGGTCTAAGCTTGGCCTGGCAATTAAAAAACAATCTCTGTGGCAATTGAGAGCGAAAGCTTTGCTTTTTTAGACGAGATTAACCAAAGACAAAGAAGCTGACTGGGTGAATTCCAAAATCGACACTCGGAGTAATTAAAATAAACTAAAACTGAAAACTAATATAATTGCAGAAGTGAGCGTGTTGGATTTATCAAAAAAGTTGTATATTCGTGAGTCGTGTCACGAAAATAACAATGCACGCACACACACACACACACACACACACACACACACACACACATGCACACACACACACACACACATGCACACATCCAACTCTATTTTGAAGAAAGACAAACGAGTTCGAGTTTTCCAACTCGTTATGCATGAATAACAAATTCCGAAACTCTGACGATGTTCAAGTCAAGTGCAAACTTTTTTCCAATGATGATTAAGCGGCAACAGCAATATTTGAGCTGCCGCAGAATAGGTGTGCTCTGAAGTGGGGGAGGGTGGGAGGATGGGCGAGCAACGAAAGCTGTTGATAGCTCGATATAGCGGCACCAGTCTCGCTACAACAATATAAAAGGTGAGCTGAGTCAATGTTGTATGTATGAAGCCCAAATGCAAATATGGCAAATGCGAAATGCGGAAATAGAATGCGCATAATGCGCAGAATGTGTGCAAAAGGGAGCAGGAAATGGAGAGGGAACGGGGGGAGGCAGCTCAATACGCACCTGAATCTCGGCGAATCCTTTAGGCATTCTTCAAACTCAATTGTGGCGCGCATTGTTAAACATACACAAGAACATAAACACAAGCACGGGCACTCTTTTTTTCTTTTTGCAGTAGTTGACCTGCAATATTTGCACTGTTGGCTATTTACACACAAATCGCTAGAGCGAAATTTGTATGCTTTCAGCTGTTGCTTCTGCTCCGCAATTGATTGGTGATTTGGGAGCGAGACGAAGAGAGAGAGAGAGAGAGAGAGATGTGGTGCCTAATTATGGGCGTAGGAGTTGCAATGACAGGCGAACATTTTTCTTTCAAACCGCATTCACACATGTATGTTGAGAAACTAATTAATTAACAACTGGCGTAATGCGAGCGTAATCAACAAAAAAAATATTTGCCACAAAACGACGCGCACAACAAAACGTCGTCTCACTTTCTACTCGCGCTCAATAACGTGCTAAATTTGGCCAAAGCGCAAAAGTAGTGTTGTATAGCAACCGCAGCACCAGCAGTTGGTGACAAAATTGGACGGTGAGCAGCACTGGCGATGCCTTTGGTTCTTCTGATTCTTTTACCTGGTGCTGTTTTTTTGTGTAATATAATTTGTCTATGAAAACCGCAGTTGTTATCAATGCACATGCGTTTTGAATACTACTTAAAGGCGCCAAGTGCTGATTTCTTTTATGAAACTATAAAAATGAATCGCTAAATTGCAGTTGCCGTTGCCGTTGTCGCCGCTGTCTTTTTTCATTTGTTTACTCTTTGTCTTCTGTGTTCTTGTTCTACGTGTGTTTGTGTTCCGTGTTGTTCAGCAGCAGCAACCTGCATAAATCTGTGTGACGTCACACACGTCATACACGACAAGCACGCCCCGTAAAGGAAACGTTGAACTGACCGACCGACTGACTGACTGACAGCACAGCACAGCGCAGCGGAATGTGGAAGTGCCACAAGTGCGGCAAACCCGTTTACTTTGGTAATTAAAACACCCACATATTAGCATTTGCTTACACACACACATATACACACAAACACACACATGCACATACATATGCATGTAATGTGCATGCCATTTGTTTAAATAACAACATTCAAATTATAAATTTATAAATATTTGGATTTCGTGTGTGTCTAACACAGCGGAACGTAAACAATCACTGGGCTACGATTGGCATCCGGAATGTTTGCGTTGCGAGGAGTGCGGCAAGCGCCTTAATCCGGGCCAGCATGCAGAGGTATTCTAATCAGTTGCAGCACTCATTTAAGACGCAATTAATCGCAATTGTTTTATTGTTTTGTTCTTCTCCCTTCTGCCCAAAGCATAAAGGAGTGCCTTATTGTCATGTGCCCTGCTACGGTGCTTTGTTCGGACCGCAGCTTTTTGGTCATGGCACGCGCGTTGAGTCACACAAGAGCTACGGCGCTAAGCGCGCCCAGAAGCCAGTCGCGGCTCAGGTCAATGGACCCGCACTGCCACGCGATCATTTGGAGTCCAAGCTGAAGGTGGGTGTGTGACCTGAGCCAACAAAGAAATGCTGTTAATATGATTTTTCTATTTGCAGTTTTACAATCAGTTCTATGACAATAAAAGCCTCGAGATACGCAGCCGGGAGGTGAACAATCGTTTGATCTTGGAGGGTCAACTGCGCGTCTTTTGGGGCGTGCAAGGCGTCATTCATTTGAAGGAGGACGACGATCAGCGCACGTTTATTGTGCGCAAGCGCAACTCCTGTCGTACGTCCAAGGCGGCGGATGTAAGTTTGGATGACTTTGTTATTGAATTAGACTTCAATTTATTGAATTATTTAAGCTGCATTTATTTCGGTAGATTATAAAATATACCAGTCTGAGTTAAAAAAATCCTACAGTAATTAAGGAATTTCTTTCAAGCTGGTATCGATTAAGTTTGATATTGATTACTATAGTTACGACAGGAAATGCTGATCAGAAAGGAAGTGTTGAGGAAATTATTAGGATTTTTACTGGAAATAACAGCGGCATATAAAATTGCGCACTAAGTAAAAATTAATAGGATGTAATCCTCCCATAATAGATTACTGCTTTTAAGAAATGACTAATCTATAAGCAGCCCTCTTTTATAGATCCAACTATTTTTAAACGCTAGACAACGTTTTCTATCTTTTATTGTTCACAGGAAAGCTGTTCGGATAAGGAGAACGAAGCCAGCGAATCGGTGGCGGCTCCTACGACCACCGCCAGCGAGGTGGATCCACTTTCCACGGACATATCACTGTCGGAGAGCATGACCTTTGACTCATGCAGTCTCAATGAGATATCCGAGCTGCCGACCACGCCCGAAGATGCCTCCGCGAATACAACAACAACAACAGGCAGTGGACAGCTACTGAATGGCCAGTCGAATGCCAGCAATGACGATGAGGAGACAACAAATACGGACTCCTCAAGCACGCTTATTGGCAGTGGCACAGATGCCGCCACGGCCAGCACCAGCTGCGTGTCCAGCACATTGCCCTCCAAGTTGGACAATTTGGAAAAACTCGACTGGGATGATATTGACGATCTGTTGCAGGTGGAGCGACGGCTCAGCGATAAGGACAAAATCTATGGAACAATGCCAGTGAAGTTGCCCTCGTCATCGTCACAATCTTCGAGCGAGAGTTCACCCAGTAAAACGAACAGTGACAGCAGCTCCTCGACAAACACGCAGAATAATCAAATTAACACTGCCTCATCACCGACAACGACCACGAACAACACCACTAGCACCAGTTCAGATAATTTTATGACCGCCACTGACTCCTTGACTGCCAACACCAATACGCAAAACACTACCACTGTGAGCACCGCCAACACCACACTGGACGAGTACAAGACATTGGATGATGCGACGCTGAAACCAATGGATTTTGAGGATTTTAAGCGGAGCGTTCATCAGGATTATGTAAATGGTGCAAACTCGTTTCAGGAGCCTAACGAGGGTACCCTAAAGCGCAATCAGCCTATCGATCCCTCGCGCATCAATGACTCCCTGAAATTTTACGGCGAGAACTCGGCCATGAGCAAAAGCTTTAACTGCGAGCACGCGTTGCGCTCCATCGATCCCACACTGATTAATGATACGATGCATTTGCGAAACAGCATCAACTCGCCACGCTCTTCGCAGCGCCAGTATGCGTTGCAGAAGTGCGGATCGGCTTTTGCCTCCACAGCGCCCAGTCGGGAACAACAGAAGCCGTATGAGCCGGGTCGCCATATCTTTGAGAAGGGCATCAATCGATCAAAGTCAGGTCCCAGCTGCTTTGTGTACTCGGACAGTGATGACGACGATGACGATGCCACACTGCGTCCTCAGCGGCTGGCCACAATGCGGCGCAGCGATGTGCCTCAACGTTATATACAAATCCAAATGAATTGCTATCCCAAAGAAGGTGCAGCTCGTTGTGCTGGTGGTGCTGAGAACGATTCGAGTCGTGCAGACGCATCATCGGTAATATAGTTCTATTCTTTTTAAGACCAGTCTAACAGGACTGATGTCCAATGAAATGGGTGTTAGCTTTTGCAGAGTTCTTTTATTTTGTATGTAGAATCAGTTCTAGAACATCAAGGATCTGTTTTTTATCGGTCCAGATTTAGATCTCTGTTTCCATACGGTCCTATCTCTCAGTAACCTAATGAATCTTGGTCCACATCCATTTTTTTGCTGAAGGCATATATATTACAACACATATATAATTCATCAGTGGCGATAGTTATAATACTCCCCAAATATTGAAATGTTTACTGAACTTAGAACCGCTTTGACAAGAATCGCACATGTCGTGTATAAAGTCATTTGAGCTTACACACGTATACCACTGGGAAATTGAGTGACATTAAGCACTTAAGTATATTTAAGTTGATTAGGTGAAATGTACTTTATTTTTATCACAATCATAATTTCATAACTTGTTTAAGGTATTAAGCGGCGCTGTGGCTGGTGACGAGCTCACCCAAACGGAGTCGCTTTACACGGCCACCGAGGGCGGAAGAAGTACTCAAGCAGAAACGGGTGCCAACGATGCGGGCTTGCATGTCACCGAGGACGGCGTTGTCTTGAGAAGACCACCACGCACTGGGGCTGCGGCAATCAAGCGACGCAGCGGCAACAGGCGGTGAGTAAATGGATCATTAGGCTGCTTTAATCGTTAAGCAACTCAATTTTCTTTTTTGCAGCTCCCGAACGAAGCTGAAACGCCGTTGTTCGATTAATGGTCACTACTACAATCGAGAGACCTCGTTCTTTACGCCACCATATGGCTCGCAGATGTCTGTCTGGGTCTCGTCGCTGGTGACTACGCAGGAGGTCATCAATTTGGTGCTTGAGAAATATAAGGTGGATAGCGCAGCGGAGAATTTCTCGCTGTTCATCGTACGCGACAATGGCGAGCAGAAGCGCCTGAAGGACAATGAATATCCGCTGATAACGCGCATCACGCTCGGTCCGCACGAGGATGTGGCACGCCTCTTTCTAGTAGATGCACGCAAAACTGATGAAATCAGGTGAGTTAATCCTTAAAAAAAGCCAAATGATCTATATATAAATCTGCTCTATGTTCTCAGTAATGAAGTTGCTCAATTTTTAAATCTATCGGTGCCAGAGTGTCGCGCCATTTTGGATCGCTATGATCAGGAATTGGCTCGCGAGGTGGTCAAAATCAAAGAGAGGTAGAAGTATAAGAAACTCCTTTTGAAAATTCTTTAATTAACCCGACTTTTTCTTTACCTCCCTGCAGATATGCGGAGCTCAGTCGTCGTATTGTGGCACGCATGGAATCTCTTAAAGTGCATTTGTAAATGCCAACAGAATCTCCAACTGCATCAATTTTTATATAGCCATAATGTTAAAGCGGCCAAAAAAGCGACAGCAGCCAAGCAAATAGTATTCCTTTTTATGATACTTATTTACGTTTTTTTTCGTGTAGCATTTAGACAAAATTACAAATAGTTTAGGCAATCTTTTGGCGCCCCAGTGAACAAAGAAGCAGCTGTCTCAAGTCGCATTTAATTTGTATCTTTTATTTTGTATTTGAATTAATTGTTCCAAACGAAACTAACAAAACATTATCAGGCATTTCCAATTTAGAAAGCGTTTAAGACTTGTAACTAACCAAAAAATAATTATTAATCAACCAAACCATTATACAACTAATTTCTTTGTGTTGAAAAATCAAAATATGTATTGTATAACTATATATAAAACTTTTAAAGCCATGGCAAACAAAAAAAATCCAACAATAATAAGAATTATATGTATATGTATAGTTTTTATAGCATCAAGTGCGAGCACAAATTTTTTACTGGCCATTATATAAAATGAACGAAAGGAACGGAATAGCAACAATAACTACATGTTACATACAATGGACTTGTTGATTGAAAATCATTTGAATATCAAAATAAACTGTAATGATTTAACAAATTTGTTGTTAATGAAATGTTTTTGTTTCTGGAATATTACTACCTATAAATTGGGAAATATGATTTCCGCTCACAATGCTTGAAAGAGTCTGTTTCAAAAAATCACACTTAGATTCAAAATTGAGAGGATTTTCAACGGAAATGACTTTTTGAACATGGTTTGACCTCTAATTGAGGACTAGATTTAAATTTGGATACAAGACTTTCGCACGAAATCCGTGTACAAATTCTGCCCAAATAATCACAACTGGAGATGGGTTCAAAATTTCAACTAGTTTTCATTGACTAGCAGCGGATTCCATTAAGTCCCCAATTATTACTGATGCGCAAGCACAGGCCAGTTGACCCACGAAATACTCGCTGGAGTGCGACCCAAAGCACTACGAGAGCAAAAGTCAATGATGCCATTATAAATGGAGGAGCAGCAGCGGAAGCGGGCAGTTAAACAGCCAACACACACACACACACGCACACACATACACATAGGCAGTCCCGGATGCGTTCCCACATAACTGTTACTGTGTGCTAGTGTGTGTGTGGCTATTAATTTAAAACTGACAGAGCCTGGGGGGGCCAGCGTGGCTGAGTCGAATTGGAGGCTGCTTTTGGCCAGCCTGCGAGGCGCTGACGCGTTAAATGGTTACGGGACTTCCCCGCAATCCTGGCGACGGCGCCATCGAAGCGGGCCAAGTGTGCCAAGCGCCGAAACATAAAAATCAAAAGCCAACAGCCAACAGCTACTGCCAGCAGCAGTAGCAACAACAACAACAGCAACAGCAACAGCAACTGAAGCCCATTTAAGATTTGCCGCGAATTGACGCGGCGCAGTTAAGAGCGTGACCAGAGCATTCTCGGTAGAATGAGAGACGCCAGCGAGGAGGCAGTAGTCGTGAAAGAAAATCGATTTTGGAGGTTGTTCTCTTTGTGTTAGTTGTTTTTGTTGTTGTTGTTGCTGCTTCTGCTGGTTGTCGTCTGGAAGCGCTTGGGCAGTTGTTGCTTGTCGCCCAGTCGCGTTGAGAACGACTAGGCGATGCCTGGCAGGGGTTGCTCCCATTGCGCATACGCCGTGGCGTACACTGAAAACAAATGTTATACTTTAACTTTTTATGAGTAAAAGCTATTCAGCAAATGCAGCATAAATAACAGGACTTTATTGCCATTATTGTGAATAGCTTGTGCTGCACAAAATTAAAATTGTATATAAAATGCAAAAGGAAATCACTTGCAAACCGTAAGTTTCTTAAAATAGTTGTTATTTAAACGAAGTAAAAGTTATGTTGGCAACACTATGCTCTCTCTCCTCTCTTACATGTCCTGGCAGCGCTCTTTTGTCGGGCTTTGGGCTTTCTCCTCGTTTGTCGCAAAATTCCAATGCCGTCTTGGGCCGAGCAAATGCAAATCGCTCAATGCGCGCTCAGTTTACGTTTTGGTCGCGTCGCCTACAGTTCAATCACGTTCCGTGTTTTTCAGCTGCATTGCAACGCTAGCGCAAAACATACATTGTTTGTCTGTTTGTGTGAGTGTGCGTGCGTGCGTGTGTGTGAGCTTGCGTGTGTGTGTCTGTGTGCTGTGTTCAATACTCACGCACTTGATTTCGACTAGCGACTAGCAATTAACATTGCCATTGCGATTTGTGACAGTCCCCGCAGCAAACAGAAAATTGTCAACAATTCGCCACACATTTTGAGCCTGTTACCGTCTCCTGTCTGTGGTTGCTTGCTTCGCTCCGCGAATCGTTGCCATGAAGCGTTTGCGTTTTCCGCTCATTGCCAGCGTTTGTCTGCTGCTGGTGTTGATGTCATCCTGTCTGCTTGGCAGCGCCGATGCCAAGAAGAAGAAATACGTTGGCGAAACGGGCGGCGATTTTGAGTTTATCGATGAGGTAAGTCCCAAATGACTACCAACTGTCTAACTGTCTAACTGTCTCTCTGTCTGTCACTTAATAAAACTAAGCTCCTTGCCAGACCACCAATTCCTCCTCATTGTGTATATATATGTGTGTCTGTGTCGTGTCTGTGTCTGTGTGTGTGTATTTTGGCACACATAACGCATTTGCGCTTTTAGTCAAGTTTTTCTGTACGTTTTTGTTGTTTTTTTCGCATTTTATTTTTTTTTTACTCGCATTTTCTTTTTTACCTTTGGCAACGTTAGTGAGGTTTCACACCAAACAATAACAACAACAACAAGAACATGGGCAACAGTCATTCTTCATACTGCTGAATGTTGCCAATGCGCTCTAAGCCCGAAACTCTTGTCTTGCCAATTACTCACGCAAATCCGATTTGTAGTTGCGTTGCACTTTGCATATAGTGCAGAGTTTTGGTGTTGGCCAGGAAGACAGTAAGCCATTGAGCTAACGGCTCCCAAGATCCAAAGGCAGAGGCGGCGACGAACACCGAGAGCGAGAGGTGAAATATAAAAAAAGAGAAGGAAAGAAAGAAAAACTAAAAATCAATAGCAAAACCATTTGGCGGCCTCGAGTCGCTGTAAGCGTAAACTATGAAGTAAGCACTAAGCAGCTTTGCATTTGTCTGCTCCGAAACCCTGCACCCGACCCCGCTCCGCCGTTCGACGCACCCCCTCACCGTTGATTAGTTAGTCACAGACGCAGAGTCGTCGTCGTCGTCGTCGTCGTCGTCATTTGCTGTTTGCATTGTTTTTGCAGCCATTTGCTTTTGCTCTCTCTCTCTCTCTCTCTCTCTCTGGCTCTCTTTCTATCCCTGCCGACATTTTGCTGTTTCGTTTTGTTGCTGTTGTATTTTGGTTTGTTTGGCATTTCGTTTTTATTTCTATTCGTTTCCTCTTTGCCAGCGCGCTTTCTTTTCGTTTTCTTTTTCTTTTTTTTTTTACTTGCCTTATGCGTGGTCACTGCTGGGTCCCTCTTAATGTTTGTGTGTGGGGTGTGTGTGTGTGTGTGCTAATAGGCCCATGCGTATGTGTACAAGTGCTGTCTCCTACTTGGCTTACACCCACATTCACACACACACACACATAAGCGCATCTCGAGTGGAGCCTTGAAGTAGAATATATTGCGCTAAAGTTTTGGGCTAAAGCAAAAATGAAATGGGGGGCACCCACGAAGGCAGAATTTTAAATAGTTAAACAGAAACTGCCACAACATGTGCATGTGTAACACACACAGACAACTAATCGATTTACATATTCTGCTATAAACAACTTTACAAATATACGAAAATTTTCGAAAATTTATTATTAATTTGTGCAAATTCACCAACTCACCGGATTATTATTTACAGCAAAGTCGATATACTTATATATAACATATACAACAAATTTCGAATTCCAGAACAATTAGCTGCATAATTGTATAACTAGTATCGATATCCGCTTCAGGCATATTTAATTATTCTAATTATTTATGCAAGCAAAATAGATAAGCAGGCCCATTAGTAGCCAACGCATTAAACAAACTTTTACCATAATATTTGGGTCAAATTTACAGTACTGTTTTACTGTTGCTAATGAATAATTTCATATTACATATTTGTAAATACATAAATATATAAATAAAACACTCTTTTATGTGTGCTATTCTGTGTATTTCAAATTTGAATGTCGCCTTCTATGTATGTATTTGTCAGCAGAAAGCTTTCTAATTAATATTGATTTGTATGATTATATAATTATTTCTTTAAAAAAGAGTTTTATTTATTGCTTTTATTAGCACTCAGTGATATTAATACCAGTTTTTATGATAAGCTTTTAATTGCTTTTGACAATTTATTGCCATGCTGCGAAAATGCGAGGAGCGTTCATCTTAACTTCGTTCAGCTGCATAAATTTAATTTTGATGGGATTTTGTTGTGTTTTATGGCTAATCGTATAATATCTTTGGTTGCGACATTTTTCCAATGAATTTGATTGTTTACTTTGCAACTTTGCGCTTGTAAGTGCTTAGAGATGGCATAATTTATGTAAAAAGTTTTTATAACCAAATTGTTACCACTCTCCGACGCCGCCTGAGCAACATTGAATCAAATTGAAAAGTTTTCTATTGTCCTTGTTGGTGTTGTTCGCTTGTTCCTCGGCCAGTGTCAAAGATTGCCAATTCAAATAGAAGCTTAAGGTATTTAGACAATATGTCTAATCTCGGGGCACATAATTGAGTGTCTTGGACGAACTGTCATTATGAGGGGAAAACGCTTAAGTGACATTTCTGATGCCCATTTGAGCATCAACATTTTGCCCAGAAGCTTTGCTCACTTGTGTGTCAGTTCTGATTTCTGTTGATTTATAAGCCACTTACCCGGCCATGCCATAGAAATTCATATTTATATTCAACGGTGATTTGCTTCCGGACCGTCGGAAATACTCTGCTGACCGCCAGCCCATAAAAATATGCAGCAGGAAATTCTTATAAATAACCAGAAATTGTTGCCGTTAATAAAGCATATACTGTGTATATGAATTTTGGGTTCAGCTCAGCACATTTATATATGTGAGCAAGTGTAGTTGAGTTATGATATACATATGAAGGCCATTTCCATTATGAATGTGTATCTCGCTTTGCATGCCTTGCATTTATTACATAAACTTTATATACATTATAACAAATTAGCTCAAGTCGAACGGAATCCGCCTGATTTGCTGCTATTCTTATTTATTGCCCCAGTTGCGATGAGTTGGGTAAATCTTCGTCTTCTGACTGTGTGCTTCTATCGATAATCAGACAGACAAACAGCCATGCCAAGTGCCATTGGAGCAGAGCACATCCCAATGTCTCCGTGTCTCTCTGTCAAGCGTACAAAATGGAACTGCTCATTTCCATCGATTACCAGCAAGCGAAGCGCTGTTTGTCAGCATAAAATAAATCTTTGCATTGTGCATTTCACCAAGTTGAGCGAAAAATGTCACTGCAGCATACAATAATAAAATGGGAAATAAAATCTACGGTAAATATTCCAATTGAGGTCATGGCTCGACTGTTCAATGCCCTGCGACATATGGCTTTGAGATACACTCGGCTGAGATAATATTGTGTATAAGCACTAGAAATGTGTATGTAATTCTATATATGGTTGAATAACTATACAAACTATTTAAATATGTAAAATAAGTCCGCATGCATTGCTACAACAAATTCCTTATTGAATTTGTTGTCAAAATTGTAACATTTAAAGTATATTTTTGTTCTTTTAACTTTTCCATATTTCATTTAAAGTTAACAACAAGCTCCAGTTCATTTAATAACTGCGTTTCGAGCACAGGATTCGTATTTCATTTAATTATGAAGCTGTGCCTCAAATTTTGGCTCAAAGATCTTAAGCTGACCATCTTTTAATATTCCATGAGATGTGCAACAATATAAAATATAAAAAATGTTTACTTCATGCTTCATTTAGTAATATACAACGAGCGGATAAATCTCTGGCATTTGTTTCATAAATATTCTAATAAGAGCTGCGAAAACAAAATGTATATCAGTATCTATATATCTGTATGCATGCTGATTTTATTTTGCATCAGAAAATAAATTTCCAAACTTCGTTTCGTTTAAAATAATAATAGGTTGCTTTACATTCGAGTCAGACTTTTATTAACAGAGCTCATTATTCGTTCGTATATGCAACGCCTTGATTTTTCACATATATCATAAGATAAAAAAGTTAAAGTGCTCTAGTCGAGAGAGCTCGTCTATAAGACACCCTGAAGCCAGCTGTATTTTAACGACATTTTTATAGTTGATCAGAAATATATCTGTGCATCAAGGCTGGAAGGCGAAATCTTAATATTTGTATAATTACAATTTTATTGCTATCGATAATCGATTTGTATCCATATTCTCAAAATATGGACTGTTATCGATCAAATGGAAGAAGTTTGCTCTATGGTATACTAGAACTGATATTTCAAATTTGTCTCTAGCTCTTACAATCTCTGAGATTGAATTATTCAAAGAGATAGACGAACATGGCTAATCGACTAAGCTTTTGATGCCGATTAAGAATATATACTTTATGGGTTCGGACATGCCTCCTTCTGCCTGATATATTTTTATTATACCCTTTTGCGTATTTTTAATAAATTCCGAGTATAATATATTCTTTGCTTGGCATTTGTATATGTAGTAGTGGGCATTATAAGAATGCCAAGTAGATTGCCCAAGGCAGACAGAGAGGCTGCTGAGATAACAGTACTCGAGCATCAAATCAGTGCGTAAAATATGCAAAACTTTCTATAAAGGTATGTGTGTATTTCTGCATGTGTGTGTGTGTGTGTGAGAGCTTATGCATTTGCGTCTTTGCACATGTGTAGTTGTGTCTGTACAAATATGTGTGAGCAATAATGTTGTTTTGCATAATTTTGGGTAAGCCTCACTTAAAGTGGGACATATCAGACACACAACTGACACACACACACACACACAAACCACACACATGTATACACCATTTGTAAATAAAGTAAAAAAAAAAGTATATTAAAATGTGTGCAAATTACAGTTTACTCATAGCTGACCACGCACACCCTCCATCCACACATCCCGCCCACCCACAGCTGGTCAGTTTTGTTGTCAATTTCATTTTTATGAGCATACAAAAAGCATATTTTGTGCAAGTTATGCAATAAAGTTTTATGCTGCCCACTGTTGCATAAATTGCCAACACGTTGTACGAACTTTTCGTAGAACTACCAACTACACGAACAGCTGCATGAGGCATAATGAGGTCTGTACAAGTTGTGCATATGACAGTTTACATATAGTAGGTTGATCTACACCAAAATCGCCGTGCGTTAACAGCTTACTGGTATTTCACGCGCTTGACTAAAGACTGCTCTTGAGTTCGGTTTGGTTCGGTAGCTCGGAGGCAAGTCCGATTCTGTGGCAAGTTGATTTGCATGATAGCTTGCCAATCCCTTGGCTGGATTTATGTTTTGCCAGTGAATGTGATTGCGGTTGCCAAAAAATAGTGATGCGAACTAACCAGCTGCATGCTGCCAAACTTGCAATTTTCCCATGAACATTTCCCCAAGCAATTCCACGAAGAAAGATCTGATGAAAATATGACTCAAACAAGACACAACAATTCCTTCTGTAGCTGTGCAACTTATAAGCAAAGTTTACTTACTGTTTTCGTAGCTGTGCATATTTTTAGCCTGCATACTTTATGGCCTTGGGTCACGGTTCCGTTGGCTGATTGTTTCTCTATCTCTCTCTCTGTCTATCGCTATTACAAGCTCAGCTGTGTAGCGCTATCTCGCTTCTTTCATTTCTTGGTGGCTAGAATCAAAAGTTTCACGTACACAGCTACATTAGCAAATTGTTCAGATTTTACTGTGTGTGTGTGTAGGTGTGTGTGTGTTAGTCAAATTGCCTGCTCCTTTTGCCAAAAATGTGGCCAAAGCTGTTTATGAAAAATTAAAAGAAACACTACGAATATGCACAAGCAAAGTAACGACCACAGCCACAAAAGAAAGAAGTGAGAAAGTTGCGGAAGGAAGCTACCGACTGTACGATACTCTGTTCTTAGCGCAAGTGTTGCTCTCAACAGGTGCTAAAGAGTTTCCTTGATTGAATCGGTAGACAAGCAGTTTAATTTATTTCAAATTATTGGACAACTTTACATTTTAATATAGTAGAACCTTTTTAAAAACGGAGGAATATTTTTAGCATAATAAAATAAATAAAAATAAATAAATTTAATAAAATTGATATAAGTATAAAAAAATATATACAAATTTTTGAAATTTTATTCATTTATGTAATCAATCATTCTTTTTCATGCAATCAACAAAGATTTCTAGGAAATGCAATTCGATCTGCTCCAACTTAGTTGAATTAAAAGAAACGATGAGAAACTACAAAGATAGTAATTGGCTTGTGAGTTTACTAACGTAATACATGGTAACACTAGGGTGTATACTGAATGCTTGATGCCTGCCGAGTTTAGCATTTTAGTCGTTTGACACCATTAACAGTTTAAGCAGCTGAACAGCGATTCATGTTGGCCGTATTCGCTGAGAAGCACTATTTCTATTGGAGCACTTTGTGGACCTGTTCCCTTTTGAGTTTTTTTTTTTTGTTTGGGCTATGCGCATGCAACATTGAAGCCATCTGACTAGGCAGGCAGGCAAGCACACATGGGTTTTTGTATCTAGCTATCTTGTTTGGAGTTCATCTGAAACTTTGTGGTGCTGTCAGTTTCATGTTACGCTTTCATAAATTCGCTGTGTGTGCTCAATAAGACAAATTAGTTTGCAACGCCAACGCAACTTCGATGGCATCAAAAGCAAAACTAAAACAGTTTTTTCTCCTCTCTTTTTATCTGGGAGTTAACTGTGTGTGCCACATCTCAAAACTCACACACACAGACACTTAGAAACTCACACACGCATATGTTTGTTGGCCACTCAGCGCACAACTTGGGCAAACTCATTTTTCACTTTCGTATTGTTACGTGGCAAGTGGCAAGGCACCCAAAGCGTCCTGCTCGAACCCTGCTTATATGTATTGTGGGCTCCATATGTGTGAGTGTGTGTGTGTGTGTGTGTGTGTACCACTTAACTGGTTATGTAAGACGAGCTGTGTGTGCTTGCCTTAACAGCATCTGTATTTACTAAGAAAATTATATAAATTTGATGTTCTGAGACATGTGAAACTGTCAAGATGTGTAAACTTTCTAATTAATAACTGCAATCGGTTGGGTTGTCCTTTTTGAAAGGGTTATCCTTTGGCCATAAGTGGCAGCAGCTGTCCATCATTCACAAATCGAAGACAATTGCCAGGCAGCGGCAGGGACATCAATTAATTATGCAACAGATTTCAGCATTTGGAGAGCATTATGCTTGATGGCAGTTAAGCACAAGTCAAACGTGTGATTTGGTCTCATCAGGCGGCAGTTGTTTACGAGCCACATTTGCTGACGGCGATTTGGCTTTGGATAAGACTAAGAACGTCGACAGATTATGCATATTAATTGATTATTTCAGTTACAAGAGACTCATCGAAAAAGTTTCGGCCAACCAAACCGTTGCAAAGTGATTCGCTTGGCTTTCACTGCGTATGCGTAATATGTCTCATTGGTTGTTAGCGAGTGTGTAAATATGTTTGTGTGTGTATGTGTATGCCCGTAGGTCTAAAGTGACGTGATTCACATCAATTTCCATATATATTACGCATACGCAGCATGAAATATATTTTATGTTGACTTTGTGTTGTGATCAAATTCGTGACAGTATAATTTTTGCAATATTAAATGCCTGACAGCTATTTGCTCTTATAAAGGCAAATTCAGAGTAAAATATGACAAATATATATATATATATATGTAAACATCAGTGAAATAAGTCGAATGTGGAACTAAAGTAATCTGACAGACATAAATATAACGTATACGTATATATGTTATATCTATATAGCGTATATAGGTCATATATGGTTTCGCATGCAATGACATACATATAAGCCAGAAGTTGTAAAAAGTTCATTAAATATTTTACGAAGTGCTTGGCAGGTGGGCAGTTTCAGCGGGAAGGTGATACGCAAAAATTAAAAGCTGGATATAAGGATTCGGCATTGAGCGTTGTACGAGACGACATTGTTGCAGCAACGAGCAGGTCCTTGACTGCTGAGCCACATAAAAGTTTTTATAGTCAAGGCATATCTTTCACTCTCTCTCTCATTCTCTCTCTCTCGCTGTCTCTGTCTATCTGTCGGTCTGTGGGTGTACGCATTACCATAAATAAATTATAACGCTCCGTATTCGCACAGAGAGTTTACTGCATATATGTGCGATAACTCACACACACACACACACACTCACGCACACACACAGACTGTAAGAGCAGGCTGCTGAGATAATAATAGTTGCCAAGCTTGATGCAAGCGCAGTTGGAGCGCTGAGAAAGCTATAAACTTGCTACAGATACAGGAGAGGGATGGGGCGAGCGGCTCTAGTGAATGTAAGCTGCACACACGGTGAATGATAATAATTTACAACATAAGAGCAAAACACAATGGAACACTAGGAATACCGAATGAACAACAACAACAGAAACTAAAAGCAAACCCAAACCCAAACTCAATTTCAGAATGGAACTTTTTATACTTCAGACGGGCGTGTCGAGTGTGTGTTGCATTCAGCCACAAAAATGCTGCATACAAATGATGCAATTAGTTGAGGCAGCGCAACTAAAAATTGAGATTGAGGCCAAGGGGAGCATATTAAATGCTCGAGAGCACGAGTGTGCTCTAAGAGCTGAAACTGAAGTTTTAGGCGTTGGCAGCCATCAAAAGCTCAGCGAAAATTGCCAGCTTAGCAGCAAAGTCTTCTTCTTCAGAAATAGTCAAAAATTTCTGACAAATTGTCAACGAAAGTTTCTTTCGCACAAACTGTCCCCAACTGTCGAGTTGTTTTCCGTCTGAAAAGTTTTTTTTTTGCGAAGGGTCGCCTGCTGACAAGTTGAAAAACATTATTGCGTTTATAAAATACAAGTATATATAAATTGTCAGGGAAGTGTGCGTTGCAATGAAACAGTGTAGTTAACAGCCTGCTAAGGAATGATGCCGGACTAAGCGAATTCAAAAAAGACTTTTCAATAGGATTTTGAAGTTGCTCAAGTAGCAATTAGTCATGCACTTAAACTATGTTTGCACTTGAATAAAATCTAGCATTATCTACATTTGTAGAGAACCAAATTTGAGGTGACTTTCATTCGACATTACTTTTGTATTCAACTGACTTTACTTTTGTATTCAATTGGCAGGTTCATTTGGCATTCCTTTCTCCATTTTTTTTGCACATCTCTTTGCTAACTCACCAAGTTTCAATTAGATGCTCCCGCTCAGAAGATGGCTTTGTGCCCAAAACTGCAGCCTCGAAAGTTGATGCTAGAATGTTGGCCAAAGTCTGCGGATAGCCAAAAAACACAAACGACAAACACACAGACACACAGATACACACACACACAGCCGTATACAGATATACACACAGCGGCAGGCAAATAGCCCAAAATTCATATTGCTCTAAAAAGAAAGAATGAAATGAACGAAGAAACGATTGCTACGCTATATATGTGTAACAGTTTATTAATATGTATATATACATGTATGTGTTTATGTATTTATATATGTATATAAATATATATCTATGGGATGGCATAGGGCATAAAATGCCAACGAACGGAAATGAAATTGCAATTGCTGGGCCATGCAGACGACACCGAGTCGCGACGCGCTGGTGCAGAACGCTCTGAGAGAGCAATTCACGGGTAGTTTGTTGTTCTGTGCTGGGTGGGTGGGTGGTGTGGTGTGGTGATGGTTTCGTATTGGATTGTTGGCACGGCTTGCCATTCGCGACTGCTTATTGAAACTTTGCATTTATGCGTGTGTGTGTGTGTGTGTGTATGTGTCTTTTTGGCAGCAATTCTATTTCCTTTACGCTCTTATTTTGCGCCTCGGCATATGCAACAAAATTTTTGGCACTCAGATGCTGCAACAACTTCAAAGCAACGGCATTCTAAGGGACCACTTTCCACTTTCTTGTGACCCCCTCAGTGTGCTAAGAAAATAGTCGCTCAATGCTCTCTCCCAGCGCTCTAAACGCCACGCACACACCCGTATACACACACACAAACACACACACACACTCAGGCACAAGCTCAGCAATGCTCATTAGTTGAGCGGCAGAAACGTTAGGAGCAGAGAAATTGTGCACTCTGGTGCTAAACAAGTTAATTAGTTGCCTTTTGCTCGTTTTTGGTGGCTCTAGCTGGGACATTTATGTGGCTCACCATGGGTTAAGGGCACTCTATGAAGATTTGTATGTGTGTGCAAGAGAATATTGTGTGTGTGTGTGGCTTAGAGTTTATCTTAATGACAAAATAAATTATTTACCACACACACACACACACACACATATGCACACTTCAATTGACTGTATTTACCACTAGCTAAAAGCCGAGAAGCTGTGTGGTGGGTGGGGGGGGGTTTCGCTTTAATGCCACTTTTTACACGCGGATATTACTTATGTTTAATATCAGCTCACAGTTAGTAAATAGACAGAGCCAAGCGGGCATAATCAGTGCGCAGCACACACAGCGGGGAAGAGGCAGGCGGATGTTATAAGCGTGTCTGTTGATCCTTGACGGCAATAGAAAAAGTCTAAAAAATAAACTACATCCACATGATGGCTGTGCAAGGGAATGTATTATGAAAGAGAGTGCAAGCAGACTACATTTGCAAATTTAATGAGCGCTTCACTTTGATTTAATTTAATATCATAAATAAATTATGAATTTCCCTTAAGCAACAAACTGCTGCATAGGACTATGCTTGGCATTAAAACTCATTTAAAAATAGAGCAGTCCCTTTAGTGAATCAGTGATTCGAATAAACATTCGTATTTTATTTATACAATTTTCAAATAAATCAGCATTAATCTTCCAGTTGATTTAGTCATATCCATGAATGATCATGCTGATCTCAGAGATATATAGACAAATTTAGAATAAGCTGTCATTTACCGTAGTTTATTTAACCTTATCGTTAACTCTCCTGGTTTCACTAATGTTCATACAATTCGATTTCGGATAGCGATCAAAGATATAATTCTTTCAATTGAAAAATGTAGCATCATATTTTTTTATCAATTGTATGAACTTAATGGAGATTGGATAAGAAAAACAAATAGTTTTGGGAATATGCCTTTGTACCCTAAATAATACACAAACATTTCTTGCGCCAATTTTAATTGAATTACAAAGCAGCTCCAAGAAAAACGCCTAATCTATCATTAAAGATGTGTGAATAAGATGATGATGAATGTGTTTGGAATTCTGGGACGTCTAAAAATAAATTTGTTTACGAAACAAACAAACAAATATTTAAAATGCTTTTAAGGACTAAAGATGTAGCACATTTGACATGATATTTAAGCCACTGTGCGTCTACGTAGGCAGTAGATAAGTTCGGGTTTCAATTACCTACAACGACACTTCAATTGCATGGGCGTCACATAAAAACAGTTTGTTGCCCCAACAGAGCGAAACAATGGCACGCAGCGAGCCAGTTGTGCCAAGAGGATGGCTTGATGCTCGTTTAATCTTAGATTTTAATTGCATGGCTATAACGTTGGCCCTGAAGACGAGGCGCCTCGGTTGGAGGCGCGGCCGCAGCCGTTGCAAGTAAATTGAATTTAATTACAACATGTTCTGCTTTTCATTTTGATTGCTGAATTAATTTGAATACGTCATAAACTTCGAGAGAGCTATGAAAATTTCATGGCTGGTGAAATGCAAATGCCTCGACTAAGCGATATCAAGCATTAAAGAGTAAAAACTTTTTGCTTGCACTAATTAGCGTGAGTGGGACATTAAAATTGCTATGCCGCAGGCGAAGCGGGCACTCGCAGCTTAAAGTTGTGCACCTAAAAGTGTGCCACAAAGAAATTAAAATTGAAATGTAAAACTTGCCAAAGTTTTTACACAAACACACACACACGTAAATTTAAAATGCTAAGCGAGGCTCGCAAAAAAAAAAACAGAATTTCAAGTTGGTCCGGACCAGGTAAGATTTCACCAAAGTTGCCAGAAAAAACGTGCAGCAATAAGTGCACTTGGCAAAAACCTCACGATGCCAAGTAGCGGGCAACGGGTGCATGGCAGAATAAGGCAACAACTGTGCTGTGCCAGCTCATTAAAAGTAAAAATGATATGCATTAAGTTGGCCAACCATAACGAGAACACTAAAGCACTGAAGCTGCAGTCATTAGGCCAAAACTTATAGTCTTCTTATTCAACCTCTCTCTCTCTCTCTCTTTCTCTGGGCTAATGGTCAGTGCTAATTGCGTGGAATTCATTTGGAATGCATGCCACACCTGCCACAGCGCAATGGCGAATGTCACTGCTTGCCACATAAATTGTCATAATTGTTTGTCAGGGCGCCCGATCACGCGGCTTGAGCCCACTCAGCATTCCCAAAGTATCAATGCATATTTCATTGGCTGACACATGCATTAACGTGTTCAAACCACAGTTGCTGCTTCTGCTGCTACTTCTGCTGCTGCTGCTCTGAATAAAAGCACAATTTGGATTGCGGAGAGGAAAAGGGTAGCGGACATTTGAGCATTATTCATTCAGCGCTACAGCATAATTTATGTGCTCGCATAGCCTCACATGCCTGACATTCCAATCGCTTTTACGCTCAGCCTGACAATTTGCTGTCACAGGCATTTAAGGTTCCGCCGCATCGTGTTGTGCATTGAGAACTGCTTTAACATTTATTCCGTTGACTATAGCAGAGAAAACGTTATGTTGCCATGTCCGACGACCCTTTCACAAAATTGCTGCTGTCGAATCGCTGTCAACATTTACTGTGCCGCACAACATGTCACATGCTTCATGTGCAAGCTGTTATTTTCCACTTAAAAATCAAATAATTTAACACTATTTGATAACTATGTGTGTGTGTGCGAGTGTGTATAGGTAGAACATCGGTGCTGGCCTACATAGGTTTCATGCGCTCAATCCATATATCAATTGATAAACTGATAACGGGCTCAAAATGAACATACCACAATTACGCGATGACTCATCTGAAGTTTGTCGGCCTACACGATTCAATAGAATTTCATTGGCGTTACTCAAATTTGTATTAAGCCAAAATATTTCAAGTGCTTCAATCACTTTGTATTTTAATCACTTAATGTTCAAATAGGTATTCACCCATTCTTGGATACGGCTAACACAAAATGCGGGAAAAATAAAGAAGCGCATATAACTTAATGAACTTAATGACGTCAGACGTCGGCAACAGCTGCAATTAGTTTTGTATAGACCTCAATACCATGCAAATAGGTATTCGCGCGAATATATTCATCGTGATCGTGCAACAGAATAGGCGTGTTATTCATGGGCGAGAAACCAAGGGCAGGTATTCCCACGGAACGCAAGAAGCGGCTGTCTGTGCCGCCTGGACAGACATGGGGCCGGATTTCCAGATTTCTGTTATGTGAGGATAAAGTTTACCAATCACATTCACTGGCAGTGTCATAAGCATACTCACAGTTCCTTCAATGCCTTCTCAAAAGCCAACCAGAAGGGATTGGATGCATCAATCTTTGTGGGGGGCACATATTCATCTTTCTGTTCGAATATAATCTCAATGCCACCGCCAGCCTGCTCGCACCAGTCGCGTATCTGCTGCTCAAATGCCACCAGATCCACATCGATGGCAATGCGCAGATCGAAGACCACTTCCAGCATAGAAGGCACCACATTGCTCTGTACACCACCACTCAATCTCGTCAGATTCACTGTGGTCACATCACCAAAGAAGAGACTTTTATCATCTTTTAGTTTTTGCACCTGCGTTTCACGGAATTTCATCATTTTGTTCACCACGAAATGTAGCTTCTCGCCGGCGGTGTTGGGCAACAGGATGGAACCATGACCAGCAGTACCGCTGAACTTGAATCTTATATCTACAAGCGGAATATTTAATATACTGCAGTGAGTCGTGTTCTCAGTCAGACTTACGCCATGCTGTACGCTCTGCGTAGTAGACATAATAGCCGTCATCCAAGCTGGAGGATCCCTCGTCCAAGCTCAAGCCTATGTTCAGGCTCTTAAAGTAATTTCCCTTAATAAATTCGCGCATTCCACAATATCCGCCAACCTCCTCATCGGGTACAAACGTCACATAAATGGTTCGCTTTGGCTGATAGCCTTTGGCCTTCAGAGCGCGAATAGCTGCCAGATATTGAGCACCCACACACTTCATGTCCTGCGTGCCACGCGCATAAATGCGTCCCTCGTCATCCATATCGGCACTGAAGGGGTCGTGTGACCATTTCTCTGGGAAGACGGGCACAACATCCGTGTGAGAGTTCAGAACGATACCGGGGAGTTTAGGTTGCTTGCCCAGCCATTTCATTATGACCACGGGATTGGCTTTGTTGACAGGATATTCGACATCCACCGGGAGATCCAAACTGGCTGCCTGACGTTTCAAGAAAGCCACACATTCGGCTGTAAAAGACGCATGTTATTTTTAATCCAAATCTATGGAATTTTTAAGATTTGGCTAATCAAGATTTTTGCAATCTTGAAAAACTTACTGTAATCAATGTTTGGGTGAACGGTTGGAATTCGCAGATATTCACGGAAGATTTTAATTTCCTCATTATTTTCCCACTCAGCTTTGCTCATTTTGCTTGCGATTTGTTTATAACACTAAACAAAATATGTTCTCTAAACAAAATTAGATTGTAAGTATTCGCTATAAATAATTCTGATCTTTTGATAAACAGCTGCCCACAGATGGCCAACCAAATAAAATGCTTCTGAACGGTTCCAGCGGTAACCAACGACTGTTTGGCATGGTTATCGCACACAACATTTATATATGAAATGCTACCATCCATCACTGAATTTTTTCATTAACAACGTGTCTACTTTTATCAAATATTTATAACTAAGTCACCAATTCTTATCAGTGTTATGTGGAATTTACTAATGACCTTTAAACACAACATATTCTGTCTAATTGACATAATGGGGCAAATGTCTAGTATCATTCACTTACAGTTTTTCGGTTACCATCGTCCTGCTCGACGTTGTTCTGAAAGAAGTTTTATCTTCTGCTCTTTTAATTGTAGATTTTGTTTATTCGCCACATAAAATCCAAAAAATTTAGATGACACGCGCAACAAGATAAAGTGTACATATTGTTTTTATAAACCTGTATCTATTATATTATCTCTTATCTTTTTTTTGCTCATAAAAAGTCAAATATCTCATTTTTTTTTTTTCAAATACAAAGGGGTATTATGAAGGTAGCATATTCTAGCCCATAACGTATATATTTTATATGTTTAATTGATCAGAAGAAAAAGCCAAGTTGATTTATTTATTTCCGTCTGTATGAACAATCTCAGAGACTATAAGAGCTAGAGAGCTGAAATAACCTTCTTCTAAACTTCAATACCATGCAGATAAAGATCTGCAGGTATATATTCATCGTGACCATTTACCAGTATGGGCAGACTCTTCACCGGCGAGATACACAAAGTTGCAATTCCAACTGGGCGAAAGAAGGGTAATTTCAAGTTTCTGCTGGATGTGAAGAACGTTTGCAATCAACATGAATAACATTCTCAGTATGAGCAAACTTACAGTTCACGCAAAGAATTTGCAAAACGGATTTGATTCATCAATCCTTGTCACCGGTACATATTCATCTTTGCGTTTACGCCTCCTCACACCAGGTATGAATTTGCTTATCAAAGGCCTCTAGATCCACATCGATACCAAGGCGTATGTCAAATTAACCACATTGCTATGCACACCACCATGTGGATCGGTATTCCACCGACTTATTTAGAAGATAGTTGAGCTTCTACTTCTGAAGTGTTCGCACATTTCCGCGAAACAGGCACCATATGAGATTTTCAGTATGCTTGATCAAAGATATGTAAGCCTTTGGGGTGCCTAAGATAGCTGTTCTTTCTTAATTTAAATGCCTTTCATAAGAAATATTATATATAAAAGTGATTCACTTATTTCAAAGTAGCCAATTGAAATGCATCTTTAATTTTTACAGTGTCGAATATTCACATCGATAGCGAAAACCACCTACATAATCTAATCTTCTTAGATGATGTGATAAATGTTACCTGGCGTAACTTTCTCAATCTCTTCATGTATAAAACAGCTTCGATGTGTTATCATACCCAACAAAAGTAAGGGATAATCGGTTGTGAACCAGACCCGATTTCAATTGCAAAGCTAATACACATTAATAAACAAATAGATTTAAGTATGTAGGAAGACTTCTAGACAATCCTAGTTTGTTTTTATCTTTATTGGTTATTTGATATTCTTTTTTAATTTTGCTGCTGTGTCTATCTTATCAGCGTGATTAATGTGGTTGCAAATGAGGCCATAATCATATTCAGTGTTTCCGTTTCCATTTCTCAGGCATACTTAATAAAACTATTATATACATATACATATGGACAAGGTGATTTATTTATCTCATGGAAAATCATACATATAATAATCACATTGCTCAAATATAAAATAGATCAATAATATTTATGTTATTGCCCTTAGACATTGGCAACAGCTGCAATCAGTTTCTTGTAAATTTCAATACCCTGCAGATAGGTTTCTGCCCGCAGGTATTCATTGTGGTCGTGTAATAAAATGGGCGTATTGTTAATAGGTGAGAAACCCAATGCCGAAATACCAACATGACGAACGTAGCGGCTGTCAGTGGCACCTGGGAAAACCCGTTGACGAGTCTTCAGACCACTGCAATGATGAATATAATTTATCTATTTGTTTATTATTGATAGCTTCGAACTTACAGTTCATCGAGAGCTTGCTTAAATGCCAACCAATATGGATTTGAGGGATCAATTTTGGTCGGAGCTACGTAAGGTTCCTTCCACTCGAAATCTAGTTCAATGCCACCTCCAGCCTCTTCGCACCAATCGCGAATTTGCTTCTCGAAGGCGGCCACATCCACAGTTATGGCAACTCGAATATCGAAGACCACCTCCAGTAAGTCTGGTAAAACATTGCTTTGCACACCCCCTTTCAATTGGGTGACATTAACTGTGGTTACGTCTCCGATGTCAATGGTGAAGTCTTCTTCCAGTCGCTTCACCTGTGACGCACGGTACTCCATCATCTTATTTAGAATGTAGTTGAATTTCTCGCCAGCAGTGTTCTCTAGCAGAAGGGATCCGTGGCCAGCAGTGCCACTGATCTTTAATCTAAGAGCTGAAAGAACATAATTCGTAAAGTTGCCTCGCATCACACGCTACAAGGCACTTACCCCACAGAGTCCGCTCGGCATAGAAAACCGAGTAGGTTTCATTCTCGCTGGCAATGCCCTCGTCAAAGCTAAATCCCACATTCAGTTTTGTAAAATATTCACTTTGGACCAGCAGTTTCAAACCCGGAGTAATGCCTGCTTCTTCATCAGGTACAAAGGTGAGATACACAGTGCGTTTTGGCTGGAAGCCACTGGCTTTGAGGAAGCGAATGGCTCCAAGATATTGAGTTCCAACACACTTCATATCCTGTGAGCCCCGAGCATAAATGCGACCTTCGTTATCTAGATCGGCGCTGAAAGGTTTGTGAGTCCACTTGCTCGGAAATACGGGCACAACATCCATGTGGGAATTTAAAAGAATGGAAGGCAGTCCAGGTTGTTTGCCAAGCCATTTCATTACAACAACGGGATTCAACCCGTTTTGGGGATAAACCACTTCTACGGGGAGATCCAAGCTACTTGCCTGGCGTTTCAAGAAATCCACACAAGCGGCTGTAAAACATAAATTCATTTGTATATTAATTATGAGCATTTATTATCACTGCAAAACTGACTGTAATCGATATTAGGGTGAACCGAAGGAATTCGCAGATATTCACGAAAGATTTGAATTTCTTCATCGTTTTCCCAACGAGTTGTGCTCATTTTAAAAAGTCCTTCGTTTATTTGTCAATTAAGACTTTGTGTACAGAAACAGAACGTTCTAAGTGCTTGACTGGTGATCTACGTCTGCTAAAATGTCAAGTTTCACTTCTTGTTTAAATAGCTAATCCGAAAGTCGATTGTAAGAAAACATTTCATTGGTGTTGTGGTTAATTTTACATTGTTCCAATTTCACAAAAAATTGATGTGGTTTTGCTTGTTATCGAAAAGTCCATTGTGGTTATTTATCAAAACAATATATCTTGGTGAGGTTAAAGTTCATATCTTTGTTAATTAAAACATTTGTTTCAAATTATATTTATGGTTTCTGACGTGTCTGTCTATATGGAAATATATTGTATGGAAGGGTATAATACAGTTAAGCAAACGATTATAATAGACCTCAACCAACTTCATTTAGATTATATATAGTCACATAGATTTATAATTATGTGATAAAGCACTCAAGTAATATATGTACACATATAGACATATATATATATTTCGATTTCCGATAGCAATAAATGCCACAATTTTAATAGCAGAGGCTTCTTATTAATACATAATATGCATATGCATATTATTTCATCAAGATCGGATAATAAACACCTAGGTTATGGTCTTTCAGCAGCCGCAAGTATTTTCTGTATGCATAAATATGTGCTGCTTTACTTTCTTTTTTTACTGTGTACTTGCAGACCTGCTCACATTTGGGTGAAATATTTTTCAAAGGAGAATTCGCAAATAAAACTATTATATATTTAACAGCTAGGTTCAGGGTGTATCATAGCGAGCTCACTCGAATACAGCTTTCTTACCTGTTTAATTTATATTTGATATTTTTAGCTTAAGGGTGCTTCTGACCAGAAATACAGATGGTTCTGTTGTTCTTGGAATATTATAGACTGTATATCGCACAAGCGAATTAGAAATTGTTTGCTGGACTTATTCATTCATTTGAAAAAAAGCTTTTTTTAGAATGTTGATTACTTATACATCTCTAAAGAATGGTGTTTCTTTGCCCAATTTTAAAACATAAGCAATTCTTTTCCAAAAGTGTTTGTTTATAATAATAGTGAAGCATGATTGACCATGACAATTAGCTGCGTGGTCCAAATACATACTTGTTTGGGAATGAAATTGATTTTTATTGATTTATAGCTTAAATCATCAACTGTCTAGATAAAAAATTAACGTTATCGTCATACTACAAATTTTAAATGTACATATATTATTATATATACGAATAACAATGACAATTTTTTCAAATAAAAGAGCGAGAAAATTTTCAGCTTCGTGCATTCAAACTATAATTAAAGACACAGTATTTTTAATGTGCGCAGTCAAAATGGAATGGAAAATGCAGTCAGCAATAGTCGTCCGTAATCTTTCTCCGCTTAGACATTGGCAACAGCAGCGATGAGTTTCTTGTAGACCACAATGCCGTGCAGATAGGTATCAGAACGCAGATATTCGTCGTGATCATGCAGCAGTAATGGTGTATTGTTGATTGGCGAAAATCCCAAGGCAGGGATTCCCTCATGTCGAATATAGCGACTGTCTGTGGCGCCAGGGAACACACGGAAACGAGTCTTAAGACCACTGTAAGTAGAAAATAAAGGTTACAGACACCACTTTGCCAAATCAGTTAAGCTTACAGTTCGTCTAAGGCATTTTTAAATGCCACCCAATAGAGATTGGACGAGTCCATCTTAGTCGGCTCAACAAAGGGGTTTTGCATCACAAAGTCTAGTTCAATTCCACCACCAGCCTCTTCGCACCAATCGCGAACTTGCTTCTCGAAGGCAGCCACATCCACAGTTATGGCAACACGAATATCAAAGACCACCTCCAGCAAGGGTGGCACTACATTGCTCTGCACACCTCCACTCAGTTGTGTGAGATTAACGGTAGTTACATCTCCAATGTCAATGGTTGAGTCCTCAGCTAGTCGTTTCACCTGTGACGCACGAAACTCCATCATCTTATTGACAATGTAGTGGAGCTTTTCGCCTGCAGTTTTTGGTAGCAACAGGGAACCGTGACCGGCAGTGCCCGTGATTTTGAATTTTAGATCTAGAGGAACATTGATTGTGAGTCTTTATATTTTAGAATGTAGTGCATGCAACTTACGCCATAGAGTTCGCTCAGCATAGTAAACGGAGTAGGTTTCATCCTCACTGGAAATGCCTTCGTCAAAGCTGAATCCTACATTCAGTTTCTTGAAGTAATCACCCTTGACCAACTCGCGCATGCCAAGAACACCTCCAACTTCTTCGTCCGGCACATAGGTAAGGTAAATAGTACGTTTTGGCTGAAAGCCACTGGCCTTGAGGGCGCGAACGGCTCCAAGGTATTGAGTTCCAACGCACTTCATGTCCTGCGAGCCTCTTGCGAAAATTCTACCATCGTCATCCATATCGGCGCTGAAGGGTTCGTGAGTCCATTTATCCGGGAAGACGGGCACAACATCCGTATGAGAGTTCAGAATAATGGATGGTAGCTCTGGCTGCTTTCCCAGCCATTTCATTACCACGACGGGATTGGATTCGTTCACAGGATACAGAACATCTACGGGCAGTTCGAGGCTGGCTGCCTGACGTTTCAAGAATTCCACGCATGCGGCTGTAAAACACAGACAGTTTATCTTTATGTGGTCTGGTTCTGCTTATCAAAGTCACTTTTTATCGCACGGTCATATAGAACTTAACCGATATTTACACTCTCACACGCTTACTGTAATCTACATTTGGATGCATCGTTTGAATTCGCAGATATTCACGGAAGATTTTAATTTCCTCATTGTTTTCCCACTCGGACTTGCTCATTTTGATTTGATTCTTTATTCTAAATATAAAAATAAAATAGATGCATATAAAACAGTGTGTATTTTCAAATCTTTAATAATTGAATGCGAGACTGTAGATGTGCAAATTATTTAAAGGTGATTTGATTATTGACGAACAGCTGACTCTTGAGCGGGATCAGCTGTTAACAGTTTCAGTCAAACCTTGTCAACACTGGCAGCGATCGTCTCCGACTGTTACCGTTGAAGCGTGCAACTTGTTTAAATATGCCGAAATTATCTCGTTACTGAGGTTTTCGTAGCTTATCCATATTGTAAAGCAGGCAGTCTATGGTTTGCTTATAGTTGTAGTAGCTGTTTATCAGCAGCGTTTATTTAGTGTTAATCTATGAATTGACTTTACTGGCCTGTTTATTTTCAGTATTTTAAAGAGTGTATAAATATGAATATACTCGAAAATGCTGCCGCAGTAATTTCAGCGTCGCTTTCTATTTTCGCTGTGGTCCAATATTCGCCCGTGCGGGACTAGCTCTGGCTTAGTGTTAAATTTGTATTGTACATTCCGCTTGGATTCCCAATCTGCGATGCAACACAAATACTAACGCACACACACACAAAATATCTATTCCAAAAGTGTAGCATGTAAACAAGTTGCTGTTCTTCCTGCTGTTGATGTTGCTGATACAGATGCTGATAGTAACAGTAATGTTGTTGTTGCTACTGTGTCAAGCATTTCGAAGCAGGCGTGGCAGCTGGCAACTGTCAGTGCATTCTTGTGTGTGTGTGTGTGTGTGTGAGTGTATGTCAGATTTAACGCTCGTTTCAATGGGAGCAAATTGCTGTGTACAAAAGTTGCACGAGATTTGTTCTGCAAACCATTGAATTAAATTGGATTGTGTATCTTTTGTGGCATACCTTCATACGGATATATACATACATACATACATATATTTTCCTGCCGTCCCAAAAAGTCATTAAAAGTTCATTAACAACGTTGCTGGGACTTTAACGGCAACAACTTTACCATCAACTATGGAAAACGTTTCAAATATACAGCGCATGTCTACATTTCGAATGACAGACAAATACGCAGCTAACTCAAACAAGTCAAACAAAGGGGCCATGTGCTACAGATGTATTTCACTGTTTGTACTTGTTGTGAATGTGTCTGCTTGTGTGTCCTGTTGTCGCTAAACAAATAAACTATTGTAAATTGTTACAATTATCCACACAGCAGACAGGTAGTATTGACGTGCGTTGTGTGTGAGCGTACAACATTAAAAGCAATCTGAAGCTCGCGATTGTATTTGCTAATGTACGTGTACATTAAGATTTCGACACCTTATGCCTTAATGGTCGTCTCGTTGTGCATAAAGTTGTTATTGTCGACAGCACTCAAGACGCTTAAGCATTCTTCAGCATTTGTGGAAAACCTTTCAAATTGTACCTCTCCAAATATCTCAAGGATACGCTTCAAGGCATGTTTTGTCATATAAGAGTTGAGCGCATGACATTTTCTACTTTCGCGAAACGAGCATATTAAGTTTGAGTTGTAAGATGGGATTTCATAAGTTTAAATAGTTGAAAAATTCATTTTAATAAATTAAATTGAGTTGTTAAACTTGATTATATATAGTAATAGCCTATTTTCATTTTTAATGGTATCAGCGTATAAAACCAGCAAATCTGTGAAAAATTGTATACGTATTTATGCGTGAGCTTTGGGATGCCAGGCTATATATACGTATATATATATAAATATTCTGCTCTCGAGCAACCTCATTATCATAGTTAAACATAAACTGCGATGGTAAACTTGAATGGTTTTAAAATGTTTTAATTATCATTTGAAAATGTATAAATAAACAAAGCATAAGCAAACATCAATAGTTTCATAATTTAAGTTAATTAAGTTATTTTAGACTTGCAGCTAGGAACTAGGACTACACCAATTGAGAATGCAGAATGAATTGACATAATTGACAATCAATTATCGAGTGAAATGTGACGCAAATTGTTTTTCATTTGTCACATTAATTATGCGTATGCAAATATGCATTTATTATTAATTAATGAAGCAATGCTGAATAATTTATGTGATGCGGATTGATTAACGCAAATACTTGATGGCAAACATAATCTGTTTGCCTATATAATCATCTTTATTTTCGCATACACACAATTTCAATAATAATTATAATAATTTAAAGCCACTTCGACAGTGCGCCAATTATGCAGTTCTCAATTGCCCTGATATAGTTACGCGACTCAAATATTTAAATGTGATTTACAAAATTGAATTTGATGCCCAACTCGATATGCATATAAATTTTCTAGTAATAAGGATGAAAGTATGATGCAATTATTTGTATCAGCACAAATAAAATGGTAGCCTTTTTAAATGAGTTTATAATTATGACATAAATTTATAGATAAGTGAGCATGGATCAAATTTGTTAAAGAAATTTGAAGCTGTACTGCATACCTACAAGCGCGCCTCATTAGCGCAATGAGTGCAATTGTAAAAAAACTAAGCACAATAACAAACAATTATAAATAACAAAAAATCACAATAGAAAGGAAACTCAGCAACAAGCTAAGCTTTAATCTTCAGGTGAGCAAGGGTTGTGGGTGTCAAATATACAAACAAGCAAACAGTCGACCCATTTATAAATGCGAGACCAAAGCAACGCTATGCAAATGGCGAAAGTTCGCTAACGCTAACGAATCACTCGGAACAGCAACAGCAATAGACTAAACACAAAAAACCAAAAAAAAATAGAAAAAAACAAGACTGGTGGCAATGCTGCCATCAAGGCAAATAAAAGACGAAAGTTATGATAAATGCAGATGGAGCATAGCTAGCAGCATTATTGCCTGTCATTTCTCATCAAGCAAAGCATCAGGATATGCGGAAGAGGTGTCGCAAGCTTAGGCGGGGGGAGAGGGCGAGGGAGAGGCAACAGTCCACACAGCCGACAACCGACAACAGACAAGCGACAGGCAACAGTCGACTTCCGGGTGGTGCAGCCATATTTGCCAGGCTGTCATGGTTGCCAGGCTGTGAATGGCTGCTAATAAAAAAAAAGTCAAGAAAGAATGACTATCTCAGGCATACCGAAGCGTATATACGCTTTCAGATCTCAGTCAAGCTGCCGTTATATAAATTTCACTACATAAATTATAAAATAGACTTCTTATTTAACTAGAAAGTTATACAATATAGTTAAACGCGTGACCTTTAAATTTGGTACGGTAAACAACATATTTTCAATCATTAATATATATATTTATTCGAATCTGAGAAGACTTTTCCGTTGCGAACGTCACCACCAACTTATACTACCTCTTCAAGGGTATACAAAATACAAGCTTGATTTTTGCCATGCTTTTATTTTCCATTACAAGCGCGCGCCTTGCTTTTGTCCCTTGCCCTAAGAGCGATGAGCTGCAATTTGCAAAGTTTTTGCACCCCTCGCGTACACCCCTAAGTTTATATGTGTATATGTACATTAGTGTGTAGCTTCATTTGAGTTTTGTGTTTGGCGCGCGACAAATGTTTGGGTGTATCCTTTGAGTGGTCTCCAACCAAAGAGCTTACAAGTTGTGCTGCAACCACAAGGAAAAAATAACGTGTGCGAATCCAATGTCTGCCACTCTCTGCCCAGTCAGTCCAGTCAAAATCCAAAAAAGTTACCCAGTGTGCATTAAAAGCTCTTTGTCTTGTCGGTATCGCCGCCCAACTAATTGCTGATTGCTTCTAAGTGCCTCGATTTGCGCTGCAAGGTCTTTTAGACGTTTTGGGCAACTTTGCAATTAACTAATTGATTGAACTATTCAATCGGCGCAAATGCACGCCATTGCCAGTGGATTCTTATGAGGGCGTGACAAACTTGGTATTGGTATTTGGGTTAGGGAGACCATTAAACGACCCATTGTGGGGCATGTCGAGGCGTGGCCTTTGACTATAGATCATTCCATGTGCTGGTGGTGGTGGTGTTGCAGCTAAAAGCTTTTAATGCAACGCATTCTGCTTGGCTAGGTGTGGCTTGTGGCAAGTGTGGTTGATATTGCGTAGTGCTTTCTTCTGCACTTTGTACACCAAATATCTAAATATGCTTAATGGGCAATTGTTAAATTTCGAACAGCTCGTTGGTCCTTAAATCACGTATGCAAGCCACAAAGCGCATTGGCCTTAAGCCTTAGCCACAAAAAGCACGAAGACTGATTTCGGGATTGATCGAAATTTGAAATACCATTTAAGCTGAATAATCATATGAAGGTGATAATATTTGGATAATTATTTTTTGAGTGATAGGAAAATTGCTATATATATAGCAAACCAAATTCGTTTATGCAACAAACTTATTCAGTTGTTCGTGAAAAGATAACTTTATTTCTTTGGTCTTTATAGATAGAATAAAATAATTTTTTTTTCAATCGATATCTCTTCTTTTTTTAGGTTTATGTTACATTGCATATTGTACAACTTTAATTTTTGTTTATATTTTAAGAGATTTAATCAATGTTGGTCACCATAAACAATTGACATACTTGTCAAGGAGACACAGAGTCAGAAGCAGATGGAAATTGTCTAATAACATATTATCAAATCTAATTGTTGGTTAAGCATTACATTTTGCAGGGTTTTTAATGCATTTGCAACTTTGTAGCACGCAGTGTGCCTGGCACTTGCCATAAACTTGACCTAATCTGTGCCATCCACAGTCGAGGCAACATATTCCAAACCGCAGTGCATGGCATGAAACAACGGAATCAGATTGTTGCAACTCCCAGCCATAACACACCCTAGAGCGTTGACCATTGCGGCTTTCCCACGTTGTTATTGTTCATATTTGTAAATATAAATTTCAGCTGGAAATGAATGTAGTAGTCGTATGTTCTGCACATAGGTAAACACATTTGGGTGGCGCACTCTTATTTTTTTTAGTGCCGGTTTTGGTTTACCGTTGTTGCCAGCTGCAATTTGTTGCAATTTGTTGTCTCTGTTTTGCGGTTGTTGCTTCAAATGTTTTATGACTGCAGTGCTCGCTGCACGTCTGCATCATAGTTTTAAAAATGGACGGAAAAATGCATTTACTATACATAAGCATAACGTGCCAGCGACACGCCCCCATGTGGTAAATAAATACGGGTTTGTAGTTAGGCCTGTGTTGCCACGTTGCCACACTTCACGTGGCATGTTTATTTTCCAGCAGGGCCACGTCATGTTTTTTATAGACTATGTGTAAAGTAAATATTTGTCATGCATATTCTGCAATTTTTATATTTTCTTTCTGCTTCTCTGTTGGACCAATAAAGTTGTATATGCGTATATGTCTGTCCAAATTGACGTTTTGGGCGTTTCGCTAATTGAATTAACAATTAAATTGAGATTATTGCATAACTCATGCATGTGACAGCTTGTAATTAATATCATAACATGAACAATTATTGAAGCCACCACTACACACACACACGGAAAGTTTCTGATGAGTATGCTTTTAGAGCCGGTACCTTTATTTAACGTTATGTTGACTCGCCAAACCCCTTTGGCATCCGGTGTGACATCCGGCGACATTTGGCATTACGCCTGCAGAGCCAGACCATCCAGCACAAAAATGCAATTTCCTGAACGCCAGGGCACTGCTCCAAATTCAAATGTCCTGCTTGTCTAGGCGGATGGCTTTGGTTCTGTCTAAAATAAGAAGTAGTTTAACTCATCCAAAGTCAAATGTTACTTATATTGATGGATTTGCACGTTGGGGGCCACAGATTACGCTGAGCTTCCTGTCAGGAAATGTGGCAGCCAGGACATCCCGCTTAGAGTTAGCTGTCTGACTTGTGGCTGTAATAGAAATTGATTCAGCTCGAAATTGTGCAATTTATGTGGGCCCCAGCCAGGCTATAATACAACTAGCCACAAAAGCAGCGGGCTCCACATACTGGCTGATAACCACAGTGCATCTGGACCCAATTTTATACACACTCACACACACTCACACCGATATGTAGCCGAATTTAGATGCATCCATGCCTGGCTAGTGCATTTTTAAAGTAGAATGCATAATTTATGGGCCACAGCATCAGTTGCTGCTCGCTCAGTTGGTCAATCAGTCCGTCAGTTGCTAATCCCACCCACTTCTCCTTTGACCGACTTCACTTTGCTCTAATTGCCACAACTAATGCGTCTGTTTGCTTGCCACACAGCCGCAATATTTTCACATTCTATACACATGGATCCGAGACAACCATTATTGTGGCCGTGGCCCGTCGCGTTTATGGGGCGCCACATAATTTATAGATTGCCCAGAAAACGGCATCTCTTGGCCCTACCATTGGCATTCATGCAATATCCGCTGCATAATTTACAGCAATTTCAACTGCATAGCGTATTTGTTATATAATTTTCGCTCCAAATATGATCTCTATATGCGTTCAGGGTAAAATGAGGCTTGCACTCTCGGCTTAATGCGGCATTTCATAATTTGATTGCATTTTCACAAATCTAAAATCGATATTTTCATCAGAGCTTAAATTATAAATTAGTAAATGCAATCGGAAAATTTCATATTCTGATTATGCTATTAAATTCGACGTATCATTAAAAATACAACGCTGAACCCGTTTAAAATAGGAAAACGGGTTTAATGCATTTATAAGGGGTACAAAAAACACCTCCGAAACCATTTGCTTATATTATATTCAGAAGACAAGTTGATTTAATCATGCGTTTGTATTATTCAGCTAATCTCCGAAGCTCAAAAAGCTAGAAACTTCAAATTTAGATTGTACGTTCCTGAATACTATACATCATATTCAAATTAGTTCAATTGGTAGACAACTTTCCGTTTTGGGAATTTTGATACAAATCGATTTCCGGTTGTCGAGATACAGCCAACTATTGAGTAAAATACTTCGACATATTATCCACTATACACATTTTATTTGCATTTTGTAACAAATGGATTTCGGGTATTTCCTATTGATCTCTTTCTCTTACTTTCGCTCCAATTGCGTTGGTTGCCATAAAGACTGATTGTGGTAGTCAATGGTAATTTATAAATTTGTAGCTGAATTAGTTAGCATTCTCAAGAGCCATTAAATAGTTAATTAAAATAAACGCATACTTATGTAAACGTTATAATATGGAATTTAGAATCGAATATTTCTCAATTATCTTGTTTTCAGAAACAAATAAGTTAAATACATTTTGTTTCTTGCATTTCCTTGTGGCAACAAAATTAACATAGTCCCTGAATGCACCAACAAATGTCTGAATTTAAGTAAAAAATTACATTTACATAATGCAACTAAACTGACAGGCCAAATGATGCTGCAGTTTCATTGCAGCCAGCTTGGTTCACTCCCTCCACGTCCCTATTCCCTTGGAGAGTCAAGCAACCATTGAATTGGTTGTTTTTCTTGGCTGGTGAATAAGGAAAACAATAAAGAAATTGCAGTGTGGTGGAAAATGCAAGGAAATGAGAAAGATGAAATAAAACCGCTACGAAAACAAAGTCGTAAATTCAATTTAAAGCTTGATAGATTGCCACACTGCGGCGAGTGGGCGTGGGCGTGGTCTTGCTGCTGCCACAAAACGAAGCGCTTACAAATGCTTTTTTCTTTTTGTTGCAGATCTTTTATCTGATTTTCCTACTATTTTTCACTTTATTTTAACAAAATATTTTTGCTTTCATTTGAGTGCAGATGAGAACAGTTGGCGGAGGATGCAGCTTTATATACAGCTGAACTAAGGTCAAGTTGCATATAGTCAGCGCGTGGAAGGTGCCGCCAGAGTCGAGCAATTAATAATCCCAACCTCTTAAACAGTCAAAAATCTGTCAAAGAGGTTAAGCTGCAGCTGCGCGGCTGGAGGCAAACAGCATTGTGTACTGTGGAAACAGTGGCTGGTTGTGGCTGCTGCACAGCTGTTTGCGTTCTGAATTTGGTTGCATGAGGCGAAAACCCTATTTGGGAACTAAACAAAAGCTTGGTGCGTTGATGCATGGGGCACCTGATATTTGCCTACCTCACCCTGTTAAAGCACGACTATAACCGTGTTAGCGATTGTTCATGGCCTATTTAAGTAGCTGCTGGAGCCTATTACGTTCGGTTGACCACAATAAGCGCAATTGAAGTCCACCAAACAGATGCACCATTGCAGTTTGCTGACCGAGCCAATCGGCGGCCACAGCCGCAGCGTCACTGGGGGTGAGGAGAACGGAGCTTATGCTCAGCTGGAGAGCGAGAGTATTTAATGTAATGCGAGTGAGATGCTCTCAAAGGGATGCGCCCGCGGCAAACCGCGGCCAGGAAATGTGCAAATTGCATTTTAACGCATGCAAATTGGTGGAGTCCACGTCCTGGACGACTTTATTGCATTACTCTTGCCAACTGAGACACGGACACGAATGCGTGGCAATTGCCACTTCGAGCTGACCGTTGCCAAATGCATGACGCTAGGTTGACACTGCAATAATCAGTACTTAGTTGCCATAGTTGAGGGTATCTGCATGAAATGGGGTCAACGGCTGACTGTAATGCAAAGGGCTTTTCAAAGGGCTGACTGTAATGAAGTTGCTCAGGACCGCCCCATTGCCAATTTAGCCACAGCTGCTGCTGCTCCTGCTGCTATTTGCAGCATCAAATGACAAGCGCACCACCAACACCACCAACACTGTTATCAGAAACAACAAAAGATGTGCTGGCTCTTGCTGTTGCCTGCTGTCGTCTACTACATTTTGCATAGCAGCCTTTTAGGGGCTTTTTGCAAAAGTGTCAAGTCAGGGAGGGGGACTCTGTGAATGGGGGAGGCTGCTTGCTTTTTGGTTGGCTTTACCGTTTCCAAATCTATGTTCCTGACAGGGTGGCTTTTATTATTATTGCTGTTGTTTGCATGCACTACACTTTATAGTCAAGTTAAATATTATTCATACGCACCATTGCACTTAATAACATTGTGCTGGTGCGACTCGAATTGCTGCCTGCTTCAACACGCAATTTAATTGAATTAAATAGTAATAAAATAAATCTCTTGCATTTTGTGCTCACATGAAGTTGATGCAAAGAGAACAACACACACGTAAGGGAAATTTTGTCAGATGCCAGTTTGGTTGGATCGATCGAAAATTTTAAATTTCAAATATTTACAGACATGTTTTCCGTTTTATTTGGATATATCCATTATATAAGGATATTAAATTTGATAAGCATTTTATGCAACATTAATTAACTAAAGCTACTGGTAATTTCCAAGTCAGCAAAAAATTAGTACTTTTTTGACTTGTCAAACAGAATTTATAAACATTCACAAAAGCTGACATTTGTTGTTAGGAATTTTTGCTGCCAAAACTTTTCCTAAATGAACGCTAATTGCGAGAACGAAGCTCGTGACTTTTAATTTGATAATGGAGAGAGTTTTGACTATTTACCGGACAGCACTTCAGCTGGAAATTGCATTGGAAAATCATTGTACACATTGACATTTCCTCTGCTATTTTGTAATGAAACTAAACATTTTTGATTTAACATTCAGAAGCCAGGCCCGCCAAATTCACATTTCCAACCCGTACACAAATTCAGTTTGTTTTAGATATTCAATATCTCAGTTTCCATAAAATTATTTCACCCGAATTCAAAATCAGAAGAGATGAGAAAATTAGCCCCTAAGCTGCTGCCTAAAATGAGACTCTGAGAAGGGCTCTATGCAAATTAAAAATAAATCTGAGGCTACACGAAAGCAATAACCAATAACCATTAGTCAACATTTTCTAACGAGGAGGGTGGGTATTCTAAAAGCTACGTCTAAAATTTTTTCAGTTGTGAGCAAAGCCCAAAGCCTCCGGATTTTTTTCAGAATACCAAAAATAAAAATGGACTTAAAGCAATCTTATTTTTAAGCTTCGAAAACATGACAGATTTTGCCAATTGTTGTTATCTGGACTTGGGTCCAGAAATCTGATGGCCGCACTGGATGTTTAATCTTTTTCACAATCAATTCAAGTTACAGAGTATCACCTAGTTGGACGCTCTTCATTAGAGTACAGTTCTAGTTGTATTCTTCTTTTTTGTTGTTATTATGCTATTGTCTTGCTTTATTCCTGGCTTTTGATTTTAGTTACATGATACTGACATCTTTCGAACAATGAACTTGCCACAAGCAAACAAGGAGTGTCTCTAACAACCGTAGTAACCTTAGCAACTGCTTTTTCTCTCATTTGTGTATTACGTATTCGACACGTGTTGGCATTAAATTTGCACCAGTAAACTTGAATGTCTTCTCTGTGTGTGTGTCTGTGTGTATGTGTTTGATATGACTCAGGCATTTGACAAGCGATGCGAGCTTTGCATTTTTGCATTTAAATCACAAAATTAAAAGATACAACATTTCACTCACATTGTGAATTAATCAAGCATTCCATTTTCGTTTTTTTTCTTTGTTTTGCACTCTCGTCCCCAGATCAACAAGAATACACAAAACAACAAAAATGTGGGCGAACGCAAGCGGTGGATACATGATCCCACGAGTGAGTAGACAGCACCAAACTAAAGCATCGTTTTTATTTATGGCCACCAACTGGTGAACAACAACGAAAAAGCAACTTATCACAACATGTTTATAATTTAATATATATCATTTCATGCTTTCCCGCCCGCAGGTGACCTTTGCCGGCCGCTAAACTGTAAGAAGCGTGAAATTTGCCTGTTGGAGGATGAGTTCAGCGCTGTGTGCGTGTCGAAAAAGGAGCTGCACAAGAATCGGTATGTGGCCAGAGGCATACTTTGTAATGCTTGATATTTTTTTGTGCTACTCAGAAACTTAATAAACTAATTAAATTAAAAATTGATTGCCTGTGCCTGTGGCTGTGGCGACTTTACGAACCCGTTTACTTCTCTGTCCTCGCTCTAGCGATGAGATAATCACCAAAGCCAAATATTTGGAGGAGGAAGCCAAGCGGCGTGTCAATCAACAGGATAACGATAGCCAGGATGTTGAGGACATCAACAACGATGACGAGGACAACAGTAGCGATGGCGACAACAACAATCACAGCAACAAGAATAGCAACAATGCGCCAGCCAATGTCCAGGGCAACGAGGATAACAATGACGATGAAGATAAAAGCCTAAGCCTGGGCGACGATGATGAGTCCAAAGAGGACGATGTCTTCTATGAGAACAGCATTGTTGCAAACGATAATCAAAAGCAGCAGCAGCAGCAACAGCAGCAGCAGTTGCCGAAGCCTGCGGCTGCCCAGCAGGATGATGACGAGGAGTTGGAGTAAGTATTCGAGAACTTAACTTTAGCCCAATCCCTTTCTTTGTGTTTTTATTTAAGACCTTTGCATCTCAATGGTACTCTTACATTTCATTTAACAAATTCTCATTCATTTCGTGGGTGTCGGGCAACTTACAACTGTAAGAAAAAGGGTTAAGGATCGGTCACCTTATACATAAAACCGAGGACTACTGGGTGCCCCACCTGACTCTCTTTCTGATTTGCATGACCGGCACGCTAATAACAAATTGTTTTATCGTGTATACACATTTCACAATAATGCTGCAGCTGTACAATTTTTAGCACGCATTACTTTTTGCTGTTGCTGTACTTCTGCTTCTTGCAGCCCTTTACTGATTATGCTGCGTCGTCGTCGTCTCTGCCGTTGTTCATATACATTCTGTATGTTGTTCTTGTTATCGGCTGAAACGACAGCTTTACGGCCTTTTACCCTTTTTGTAGTCGTATCCTTTGACTTGTACAACATTATCGCTTTGACCCTAACCCAAATTGTGAATTCGCACGCGAACAGACGAGCAGGAATTCAAGTGTATTTTTGGGGCAACATTGGACTGAGAAGTGGGCTGGCAGGTGCCACTACGGAATGAAGTCAAAGTCGCTGCTGGGGCCAAGGTTCAATTGGTTAGCTGATTGCTGGTTACAGCTATGGGTACAACATGCCCTATTTCCTACGCGTTGACGTGCTCAACTGTAACGGGAAGTTATTCACAACTTCTAAACATCAATATCCGCACAAATACAAAAGTGTGAGAACTTGGCGTCTTTTGTATTAGTTTTGCTGAAAGGGAAGATCTCAATTTGAGCTTTGTAGTTTTTAATGCACATATAACTAATCGACAGCAGATGTCACTTTAAAAATCCAATATTTACTCAGCTGAAGCTGTGAACCTTTTTCTCTAAAATAACATACTTGTTAAGAACCCATGTTAAGATTATCAGGCCAATATTGTTTTCTTTTTCTCCGAAATTTACTTTAAATGTGCGTTTGTTGTTTTTCCTCGTCGGTTTATTTATACGTTTGCTTTTTGTTTTTAGTTTAATTTCATGGTAGCTGCCTGACACGTTCGTCGTTGGTCCTTGGGGTAATTTGGGTCCAGCAGGTGGATTCTTCTGGCATAGCGAAAAGTTTTCTTTATCCGCTAAAAGCAGTTTGCTGGGTGGAAAATTAATTTTCATGAATATTTTGCTTCTTTTCGTGATTTGTTATTCTTAAAGTTTTTCTACTGTTACATGAAATTGTAATTTCAGTTTAAATTTAATGAAGTGGTCAATCGAATTCCATGGATTGTTTTTCGGAGTTGATGGTATTAATTATGACCAATGCGATTTTAATTTAAACGTTAATTAAATTGATTCAAATTTAATATGAATTACTTTATGAAGTAGGGTTCCGCAGTCAACAAACAGTATTTCTCCCAGGCTTTTAATTAAGCTTGTTTTGGATGGAACTGGTCCAGTTTTTAAAATTAGAATATCCACAGGAATATTTGTATACAGATAAGGTTTTGAATTTATTGAGTGACTTTAAATTGTTGAAAATCTTCAATCAATATTGCATAAGACATATGTATTTATTGTCGATTACCAGAAATCTGCTGATTCATACAAGATCTGTGCAAATTTCATAGTTTGTCAATATTGAAATCCCAGCATTTTTGTCATATATAAACGGCTTAACACAAAGTTAAATTACATTCATTTAAATAATAAAGCATGCTCTCTATTCAATTTATATATTCAGCTGTTCAGCTGTCGTAAGCTAAAGTTTAATTAATATTGTTGAAAATAATTCTTATTTGGCTGATATTATTTATCATGTTGTTCATGTATATGGGCTATTATGTTGTTTATATGTAGTGCCTAGTGCCATTTTGCCTCTATTATGGCTCCTAATGGTCGTGTAATCAATCTATCTATGGCCTAATCAAGAGTCATACCACGCCCTCTCATATTAAAAAATGGATTTTGACATATTTTTCGACATTTTCTTTTCAATTTGCTTTCACACAAATTTCGCTTTTGTGCATATACTAGTGCAAGTATCTATGTCAATGGCATAGACTGTGTATGTCTCTTAGAAAAGCTGTGGGTGGTGGGGGAGTGGTGAGGGAATGGGGGGTATGAAGGGGGTTATGGGGCGTGTTATTGTTGTTGTTGCTGTTGCTGTTGCTGTTGCGAGCACACAAAATCAATAGTTTGCGCGCTCAATTTATCTGGCATTTCATGCTCGCTGCCGTTGCCTTGGTGCTCCATTTGGGCACAAATCAAACAAAAGATTTGCTTTGTATGCAGGCGCACTTGGTGCGAATGAAAGATTGAATCGATCGGGGGGTAAAAGGACATAGAGCGCTATCTGCGGGGCACTTGTAATAAACCAAGAAGCATCGCATACCATCGTAGAACGCGCACAGAAACACAACAAAAACTCACACACCCATTCGCAAACACACACACACAAAAACTCATAACTCATGTAGGTAGGCATTGTTTCTTGCAACAATATGGCACCGCTTGTGCTCGTGGCTGGGTGGCGAAGGGCAAAGGATGTGGAACGCCTTTTATATGCTTCGTCCCTTTTGCCTCAGCGAAGCACAACCTAAGCCGGGGCAATGTGCCTGCTTTTGGCAGTTATTCGAAACCACAGAGCTGCTTTTTGGTCTATACACATGAAGCTGTCAGCAACAGAACCCAAAAATTTGACCCCATGCTCCTCCACCTGTCTCATTTGATAGGAGGTTTGTTTGCCGGAAAATTGAAAGCAAATATTTGACTAAAAATTCACAAATTTGTACAGCACAGCAGCGAATGGTGTGTGTGGGTCCCATTTTTATTTTATTTACAATTTGCACAAAGTAACCAGAGCAGCCATTGACCCAAAAGTTGCTAAATCATGTCATAAGCCCTTCACTGAAATTCAGTTACAATTTCAGGCATTATTTAAATTCCAGATTCCATTAATAATGTAACACACAAGTGAAAATAATTTAAGCATTCTACGATAGAATTTTCAAATAAAACTGTCTTTCTTAGAGCAACCAATTTGTCAAACACATACACAAGTGAAAAAGGTACTTTCTAGTTTTGGCCAACGATTCGTTTGCCTTGGCTTAGCTACGGAATTGGTTAACTTCAATAGTCATTGAAAAGTACCATCAGCAAGCTGGCAGCACAATTGCCTTGCCGTATTTCAAGTATTTTTCATTTAACATTACGAATATTTTATTGAATTTCATTAAAAAGTAAATATGTATTTTTGCCATGAGAGTGTGAACAACTGTGCATAAATTTCAAAACTTTTTAATGGATAACATTGATACAATACGCCGAAGGAAAATATACGAATTATATTTGTGCAGAGTCAACAAATTTAATTGCTCAAAGCAAAGCTTAATTGCATAATTGGAAAAGACGGCTGAAATTTGTTCTGAGTTCTCGGTTACATTCACATTTCATCCTTTCACCAGTCCAACATTGTATTAAACCACCAGAATCATCAGCCATTAAAGCTACCAAATTCAACAAATTTATATAATCCCTACAAAATCCAAAAGAAAATCACTGAAATTCAATTTGCTGAATAAACACGCTCAATTTGCATGGCCATGAGAATAATTTAAGCGTTCAATAGAGAGATAATATGAATATAACACAAAAATATAATAAATAAAGTCACTGTCTGCCTAGCCAATAAAAATCATTAAGAACTGATAGTAACTGCGACTCCTACTGTATACTAGAGATACATATTAAACCATCTATACCCTGAACACATTTAAAATGGGAAAAGAATGTTCTGATGTTGTTCAAAAGTATGTTACAGGCAGAAGAACGCATTTCCAAGAGTGAGTTAACAATTGTTGTTGGCATCTTCACATCAAATAATGCTCAAATCAACGAGGATGACATGCCAACTCATAAATGTGAAAATCAAACAAGTGTGAATCAAACAAAAAAACGCAATTCAGAAGAAAATGCGTATCGAGTACTGCTTAATTTCCAAGCTCCTCTAGTCTAACCAATTTGATTAAATATATTAATCAAAAATTTGCATCCTTAACAATTTAAGTATTTCATAGATAAATATAGATAACGGCGATAGATATATAGATAACTATAGATAAATTATAAACATATAGATTTTAAATAATGAAGACTAATTTACGCCCTTTAAAAATGTTGCTTAGATTAAGGTTTTTCGTGCATCTACTTTACAATCCTGAGATTCTTGATTTCACCATATTTTTAAAAAACCAAACATCATTTATTGGGCAAAGTCGGATTTTTGTATACAGCCTAGACTACATTTTGCGCTTGCTGATACCCTTTACCGTGACTTCTGTCTGCTCAAATATTTGCGCAAATATTTAAGAAAATACAAGCTGATGGCACATGTACCAGGCGCCAACTGCCTGAAATATCTGCTTGTGATCTCTGACTGCCATGCTGCTGCTTGTCTGCGAGTGCGTGTGTTGCATATTAAACAATACTTAAATAAAAGAAGCTATAGCAACAGGCAGTTGGAAGCTGCAAGTCTCGCCTGGGCAACAAATGCCAGACTTGATTTGCATAAAAATTAATTTTGGATGTCATCTATTTGTTGTTTGCTCCTTTTATTTCACTCTACTTTTGATACCAACTGAATTTATTTTTTTCTAACCATACTCTCGAGCAGCAACTGCAAGCCGTGTCCCGTTGCCAAGCCAACTTTCCTCTGCGGAGCTGACAACAGAACCTACTCATCACTATGCAGATTGGATTATCACAATTGCATACATTCGACATCCATACGGATCGCCTGCAAAGGATTCTGTCCATGCAAGGGTAAGTTTTTCAAATAATCATACATTCACACACACAAACACACACTCACTTTGAGAGCCAGTGCAGAAAACCAGTGCCAGAACCAAGCCGCATAATGAGCTTGAGGCTGGAATATGGCCAGCAAGTGCGGCTGGGAGGCCATTGAACGGTGGACATCTAAATAAATTGCATGGATGTTTGCAATCCAGACCACCCCAGGTTAATTATTGTCGTTGTTCAAATAGCAAAAGGAAAGCAGCAAAGGATTGTGATTGTTATTGTGAGAGCTCAGACTGCAAGGCCTTAAAGCCAGGCAATATTTCGATTTATTTTTAAGACCTTTAAATTGCCGTCCAGCGAATCAATTGTTAAATTTTTAATAATCCGTTGAGCAAGTAGTGCCATTGTTCTAAGGCGCACAGGTTGGGGAAGGTGTAGGGGTATGAGTGGCAGGCACTCAGCGAATCAGCCAAGCTGCAGCATAAAACAACAAAAACAACAGCAGCAGTAGCTGCAACAGCAGCAGCAACGTCAGGCGCATTAATTTTAAATTTTCACAGCTGAAAGCGCATTGCAACTCTTGCTGCTGAAGTTGCTGTTGTTGTTCTTGTTTATGTTGTTTTTCCTGCTTGGGGCTGAGCAATACAAAAAAATTTGTATGCTATACAAAAAACAACAACAACAAAAACAAGCATCAAATAGAAATGACGCCTCAGTGACCAGCGCCTGGATACGAAAAGTTTGCCTTGCCAAGCAATTTTATGTCGGCCATTTCACCATTTTTCTCGTTTGCAGAAAACACCGATGGTAAGCGATTGCAGCGAATTGGCGAGCGTGCTGGCTATAACAAATACAACAAGAAGATCATCCTGGAGCAGCAACAGCAGCAGCAGCAGCAGCAACAACAACAGCAGCAGCAAGCTTACAAGGATAGCAGCAACAACAACATCATGATGAACAGCGGAAATGTTATGGGTAACAACAACAATGACTTCAATACCATTATGAATGTAAGTGAAGTTGAAGCAAGTAGTTGGGAACGGGCGGGCAACACACACAATTTCATATGCCTTAAACGGTTTTGCAATTCACAGGATAAGGAGGACAACAATCGCCACTTAAATCACATCAATGCCCAGTACACGTTCACTCCCGAGGAGATAAAGTATGACAACAAGCACTACAAGTATCTCAAGTACACATCCTACAAGAAGGTGAGATCATATTTACGAACATACATTTGTATTCATCAACCATTTCTTTCACTTTAAATGGATGTTAAATAAAGAAAAAATTAAAATCAATTTTTTTTTTATGTAAGGTCACAAGCAAGCTACTGCCTAGAATTTTGCCATATTTTTTGTTAAACTATAATCATATAATATCTAACTTTGAGAGTACTCGAAATGGTAATTAGTAGTAGAAGTGAGAAGAAGAAACTGGCAGGTCAAGAGGGAACAGGAAAATTAATTTGGCTCATCAGCTCAGCCGAATCGATTTCACCATTTAGTAATTTAACAACCATTTTAACCCCATAATACGTTGATTTATTAGGTGGGGAAAATCAATAGGAATTGTCAAACAAGTATCTGATTATGAAGTGGCAGTTTCAATATGAAATTTGTCTTCTCTTGGGACTTTAGTTAACCCCATTTCAGCCGCAATAATGGGAACACCAATCGAATTCAGATTCACAATAATATCAACTTCAAGCGTATTTTGAAAGCTTTGCAAACCCAAATTGATATGTGTTGAACGGGCATTAGCAAATGAGTGAAAAGCTGTTAGATAAAATTAATTGGAAATTAAAGCATTTGGCAATTCAAATAAGTCGTGTTGGAGTCAAACTTGTAGCATGTTTGTGCATTTAAATTTGATATGTGCTCTCATCTAAGCCCCAGCTTCTATCACTCATTTCTAAATATTGACTTTTCCAGGATGCCAAGTATCAAGAGGAAAAACGCAAGATGCGCAACTACAACGAAAATGAAGTCGTTGAGAAGCAGTCGCAGAAATTTAATAAAAATAACAATCCAAGTGGTAAGCAAACTTGAGAAAATTCCGAAATTAAATTAATATTTAATGGACTTATAACTCTTCTCTCGCTAGGCTATCCCTCGAAGTCGGCCGAATGCAAACCGCAGCAGCTGACTGCCATTGGTAATCGTCTGCTCGACTGGTTCTCGGTAATTATGGCCGATAGCAAGAAGCGTCGCCAGCATAGCCAGAAGTCCAAAGCGCACTTCCCACCCGCCTGCAAGACCGAGGCCAAGTGGATGTTCGGCCATCTGGATCTGAACAACGATGGACTGCTGTCGCTGCAGGAGATGTATGATCTGGAGCACGATCAGAACGAGCGTTGCATCAAGCCATTCATTGATACGTGCGACCTGGACCAGGATAGCTCGATTAATACACGCGAATGGTGCCGATGCTTCGAGAAGACCGATCGTCCCTGTGCCGCGGTGCGACGAAGAATCGCTGGCGACTTTGCAGGTGAGATAGGTACAGGTGGACATTTCTCTAGCTAACATAACACTAATATATGTATGTTCTCTCTATATATTCTCTATTGAGTTTTGTTTTTCTGTTCAGTTCAATTTATATACCATTGCAGAGAAAATTAACAGATCAAGACATAGAAAGCTTGATAAGCGAATTGTTGTACAATTTTAATTTGGGATAGCAAGTTGCGTTATCATTCTGTCCGTCAGTCTGAACTTTTCAAGAAACTTAATGAAAACTGATAAAGCTAATATGTCATTGGGTGTAGATAAACGAGTTCTCTTTTTAGTCTTTTCCCTTGAATATACGACTTGCTTAAGATTCGATTGCTAAGTAATGTGTCTGCAATGGTCTGCAATTTAATCTTCGGCAGTTCGAAGATTGGTGTTATTTCTTGTTTTGTGATTGTGAAACGTCTGTAAAACGCAAACACCACAACAACAACAACAAATGCTTAACACAATTCTCCAATAAACGGGTAGCTAGAGGAGTAAACTGATTTTACTTTTCCGTTCTGTCCCTTCTCTACTATCACTATCACTAAGACCCTCTTTATCTGTCTATCTGTTTCAAACACTCTTTTGTCTCGCTGTTTGTGCTTTGTTCTGTTTATGCTGCCTTACTTTCTATACACTACGTTTAACCCATTTTAAAATATAATTAAACGGCTCACAAATACACAAACAACCAGGCACACACACACACACCCACACACACACACCCACACATATTAGTAGTCACAGTAACTGTTAAAAAGGACACCATTTCTTTTTTTCTTTTTTGTGCTTGTTTTCTATGCGCTCTCGCTTTTCCGCTCTCGTTTACCATTTACCTTTTAGCCAAACGTAACTTTTAAGCCAGCAAATTAAACACTCTTAACAACAACGCACAAAAAAACGTTTTGCTACTGCTTAGTGCCACTGTTTTTTGTTGGATCATTACTAACTTTAACTACATAATTTCCTTCTTTTTTTTGTTTGTCTGCTACGTTGTTTCTATTTTCTTTTTCCCAACACGACCCAAAAAGTAAAAACAAAACACACCAAAACAATATAAACACACACAAGAAAATAAAAATAAAATTAAAAATAAAAAGAATTTCGCTTGTGCTGCTTTCTCATTTACGACTGTAAATTATGCAGACTTACTAAATTTGTACGCATTGTTATTGTTCTTCTACTTGTTATTGTTGCTGTTGCTGTTGCTGTGGTTGGCGGCATAAACTAATTAGGCGCCTACGCACCCGACTGCGACGTACAAGGATTCTATAAGCCAACACAATGCCACAACTCGGTGGGCGTCTGTTGGTGTGTGGATAAGCATGGAGTCGAATTTGCCAACACACGCACACGTGGCAAGCCCAATTGCGGTAAGTAAGAGACAAAAAAACTGAAACTTGTACTTGATATGGTTTTAAGGGGCATACTCTTAAATGTAGATACCCGAGTGTGATATATTTACAAACTACACCAGATGTAAACTGTGGAAATTAAGCTCTTTGATTAGTTAAATCCGCTCAAGCTCAATGTCTATCGCAGAGCCAGTCAACGTGCCACCTGCCACAGTGCGTATACCTAATATGCCACAGCGCACATTCAGGTAATAAAATTGGAATTAACTTTCAAGTTATTCCAGTCGAAAGTTATCCTCCATAATTAACTTTTGCTATCAATATCACCCTTTTGCCATGTATAAGACATGAGCCAAGTTTCTATCTGCATGTGCAATGGGAAAATGAAACCTTGTCCGTCCGTCCGTTCGCTTACATCGAGCCGTATTAAAAATGTACGCTGAGCTGGGGCAGATTAGTGTTAAATCTGCTGAAACTCATTCTATCATTCATTCAAGATTTATGTTTATGTTGATGCTTATGATGATTACTGCAGGCATTCACAAATTCATTTGTGGCAGGCTGAGAAATTTAATTTTACATTCCATTTGAACACAGAGTCCGTGGTGAATAATGCCGCCTCGCTAACATCCGACGATGAGGACGAGGGCGCCGACGAAGAGGACAGCGCGGAAGGCAGCGCCGATCAGATGCTCGTATTTTAAACGCCATAATCAGGGCCACGCAGCGTACTGTGCATCGATGACCATGGACAAAAATCTGATACAAGTCGTCGCATCCAATCAGCTGGCATTACTGCATAGGCGGTTGATAATTAATATTATTACTACAAACAAACAAAAAAACAAAAAATTAACATTGAAAAAAACAAAAAGAAAAGAAAACATAAACGTGCAGTAGCCAAGTAAGAGTTTTCGAATAGAACAACAACTACATATAGCAGCGTATACTTAGCAGCAAAATCAACACTCAAAACACGCAAAAAACAAATGTTAGATTGAAATAACAACACAATACAAGCAAAATAAAAATCTGAACTGTCACTGAAGTGTCATCGTTTGATTTGCCTACGTCGTATGAGAATGTGGCATAGTTCAGGGCGCAATGCACGCAACATTTTGGCATTAAGAGCGATGCTAAAGTTAGCTTATAGTACATTTAAGGTTATTATATCCCATACACATTGTTCTGGGTTTATTTACCCAAAATACACAACTAGCAAAATGGCACAGCAAACACTTTTCGTATAACTACCCCTAACCAGTACCCCATTAACAGACACACACACACACACACACAGGAACAGACAGATACACACACACTTGTTTTTGACTTTGGTTAGGCAATGTTATGCGGCTGTGTCTGAGTAACGGTTATTTAATACCATCGCTTCTGTTATTGCACGCGAATCCGTCTTTTAGCTTTTTAAGCGATTAGTGTATACATTTTAAATGTTTATTGCCATTTCCTCTGTGCTCTTCTTCTGTCCTATCACAACAACAAAACGAAAACACACGCTAAGAATTCCGCCCAAAAAATACATATACATACATTTATGTGATAGGTTTTGAAAATAAAGATATAAAAATGAAATACGAAGAAAACTAATATGAAAAGAACTGGCAAATTACTAAACGGCAACAGTTTATTGCACATTACATTACCAACTTCTGTGCGCTTTTTTGACATGCATCAAACTCGATAAATGTTTAATATAAAAATCATGCGACTAACGAACATGCCCCAAGTTCGACAGCAGGTGGCATTGGAACACTAAGAGGAACATTTACTTACATAAACGTACATAAGTATGTACCCATGCATAATCGCATTCATTTAGAGTTACTTAGCGTACTGCATACCAGATTTATAGTGAGAGCTAAAATGAAGGAAGAAGCGAAGAGAAGCGAAGAGTTTAGCACGCGAGGTAAGCCTGGTCTAATTAGATATTCCTACTATTAAGGAACTATAGGCACTGCTTCATCTAATAAGTAGCAGCAACACGAATTCCAGGCGAATTGTTCAAGAACCACGTAGCACCTGCCACAGGAAAATTGAGCATTTGCTTCACTGTATCGGCACACAAACTTAACTCATCTACACACACACACTTGAAAACATTTTGCATTTGGGCATTGCAATGCCAAAAACAGAAATGAACAAAAACAGAAAGAAATTGCAATTAGATTTTGTTGAGTATATTCAACTTGCAACCAGGCACACCGCAAAGAGATGAACAAATTTCAACATAAATCATATTAACTAATATACGATATAAACGTAAGAAAATGCTTAAGCATACGTACGAGTATATGCATACATAAATATATATGTATGTATATACAAATGCATATATATATATATATATATATATATATATATATATATATAAATATATAAATAAATAATATGTTTAAAATGTATGTAAGTATATAAGTGGCAGCAACACACTTAATTAAGTGGCAGTAAAAACCAACTTCAATTTAATCACAATCCACATATGCATCCATATGTAGTGCATTAATTACTGTTTTTATTTACCAACATTTGCTTTTCTACAAAATAAAACACATTTTTTTAACAGTATAAATAAAAACGCTTGCAAAAATAAAATAATGGCAAATAGCAAATTAAAGTAGTAAAAAATGCGAAAATAAACATCTGCGCCCCACTAACCAAAATTGGGTTAACAAAAATTTTTATTATAGCGAAAATTGATTACCACAAAAAAAAGAAATGAATAAAAAATAATAAAAGTACATATATTTGAGATATATATTTAATCATTTGAGAGCAATTGTGTTTTTGGCTGCATTTAAAAAAGAATGCGTGGTATAAACTCTATAAACTGACTATATACTATGATGACGATTGTATTTATGTATGTATTTATGTAATTGTGTATTAAGCGAATTGCATTAATTCTAGTAAGCCAAAAGTCGAGTGTATTGAAACCAACAATAAACATCAACGTAATCTTTGGCAATCAAATTTGAAACTACTTTGTACTTACTTCAATAAAGTTACTTTCTTTTGCATATAAGTTACTTGTTTTATGATTTTCGGACTTATCATGTAACCGCCAAGAATATATTTACTCAATAGTATGAACAAGTTTTTCAAAATATTTTATTCAATTATTAACGCATTTTTATAAATTTCTTGTTTCTTAAGTAATATTGCAAGCATAAATTAATAAAGAAAATAAAATCGAGCGCAATAGGTTTTTTTCGTTTAACTTTATACTTAAATGAATCTTGTCTGTTTTACATATATACAACATATATACAAACCGATGCAAACAATAAATATAATTTAATGCAATTTCAATAAATGTTAGACTTTAATTATTTATTAAAAAGTACAATGACCCTTAAAATGGATTGTCTACAGATTGAGAACAGAAACACAAATATTCCGAGGGAAATGAGTTAAGCCAAAAGTATGCCTTACCGATGCTAGATCTGATGGACATTTTGTTTATTGTCCATCATCAATTGTATCTATTGTTAATTTTTTTTTGAAAATACTAGTCCACGAATTACTACAACAAATAAACGATGCCAACTTGTGACACTTAAACGGACTGCAAACTAACCGACAAAGTGCCAAGAATGTGCACAGCAGACAATAAACTTGCAGAGCTAATTTTATGCGCGCACAAGCAGCTTAAAAAATGAAACAAACAAACAACAACCGGAATAACGAGAGCAGCAACAGGCGTACAACACAATTATGGCACAGATTTAAATAAATTTTATTTTGTCAGAGGGCAACCGAGGGGGCGGAAGTAGGGCGATAAAGTCACCTCGTTTCATTGAAAGTTCACACGCTAGTTGGCGATGGAGGGGTCAAAGTGGGCGTTCTCGTTGTTGGTGCTACTAATAGTATTGTCAAGGGTGCAACTGGCAGCAACTTTGGCGTGCTCTACAACAAAACGGAAGTTGGCAGCAAGAAGCGATGAGTGCGAATGAAGCAAGTGTCAGACACACACACACAAACACAAACACACACACACACACACAATGCGTGGACATGGGCAACTTTTAGCTAGTCACTTAGTCACTCAAACTGCATGTTGTCTGATTAGTTTTGTGCGGTGTTAACTAGCGATACTTTTGAGAATTTTCTGCTGTTTGTTGGTTAACCTATTAGCCACACGTATATATTCTGTCTTATATGTGCACTCAGAGAAATTGATATTCAAAGATTTTGTTCTTAGAGCTTAAGCTTGTTTTGTTCATGAATTATACGAGATTCTAAGTTTAAAAATTCCTTTCTTTTCAAGCTTATCAGTACTGAAAGTATATATAAAAATGAATTTTAAAATGTTCAACTCGCTCAAAATGGCTTACATTTATTTCATGATGATATATACCTGATGTAAAAACATATGGACTGGAAATAATCAAATTCATGATTTAAGCAAAATCAGCAAGAGTTTCTGGTGCGCAAATCGAATATTGCAGTAATCTACTTAAGTTGCCCCAAACAGATTTACATTGAGAAAGCTTGAAGTTTTTGAAATACATCTTCTGAATTTCATTCTATTATTTTCTCAAGTGTACTATTTGCATAATTCAGTGATTCAAACAATGCGACAAGTTGCATGCACCGCCTGCCGCCCTCGTTGAAGCATTCAAGCACAAACTTTAGACTTGGTGCTTTATGGGCCGCATACCCTTCCTTCCTGCCATCCAGCTCGAATGCCTGACATACTGCCTAACTGGGTGACTGGCTGTTGGCCTGTCTGACATATCACTCAGCCATGTGAGTGCGAGTTTGAGTGTGTGCGTGTGTATATTTGTGTGTCAGTATCTCTGTGTCTCTTGTTGCTGCTGTCTGACCCCACTTAAGACCCGCTTCAACCCCCTTTGTCTGACTTTTTGGCATTTTTAATTAGGCAAACTTTTGCCATATATAAGCTGAGTTAATTATATATGTGTATATGTATGTATATGCATATACTTTAAGGCACACCGACGTGATTGTTTATTATTAGTTTAGTTGTGTGCAGCTCGCAACTTTTATTTCTATAGCTCATTCAGGCGTCAACTGGCGACATTGCTGTTGTTTTGCTGCTGACACTCACACCTACCTGCACACACACACACACACACACACACAAGCACATATGCTACTCTTTTTATAGTTCAAGGTGAAATGCGAAACTTTGTGGAGCGTGCTCGTTGCAGAATATAAACGTGAAACTAGCCTCAAATTTTAAAGTCACATTTTGTTGTGCTGCTTGTTGCTGCTTTTGTTAGCTCTGCATTCTTGTGTTGGCCTGACCCTATTTTGCTTGGCGTCATTTGGGCCAACGACTAAAAGAGGAGTAATTCAGACCTGCATATAAGTACTTATACAAGTATGTGCTTTTATAATTTTTTTTGTTTTACTGTTTGCGTGCAACAATAATTCGCAGCGACCTTGCATGCTGAGTGCACGCCTTATGAATTATTACGTATACGCAACGCGACAAAACAAGTCGAGCGAAAGAGAAAGGTCAACTGCTCGGGAGTCAATATAAGGATTTCAAATTGGCAATAAAAAAGGGTCAAGTCGCAGTTAATTAATTTCTGATGTTATTAAATGATAGCTGCCGGTACAAGGTGAACTTTAACTATTGCATTTTTAACCAACTAAAAGCGGTTAAGTTGCCTGATTGAAAATTGAAAAGTATGCAACATTTTACAGCGTTTGCTTTACCGATATCGATTACTCTAGTTTCTAGTTGTGAAATTGTAATTTACTACCTGGCAAAAGAAAGCGAATACTTTTGCGGCTTTCAAAAGAGTGAAGTGGCCAAAGTTCGATGGATTTGTTGGTTGTTTGTTGATTACAATCAAACTATCAGCAATCTCTGAAAAACCACACAATATATTTCTCATTAATTGCATTAAAATCTTCAAAATGTATGTTTTTCCTCTCTTGGTAAAATCAATTTTGTCAGTCAGCTTTCCAATACGAATTGCTTCAATGCTTACGCATATTAGCAATTTAAAGGACTTACCATTATTTACACCTATTAAATAAGCACAACACTTGCACGAAATTTAATTTGGTTTAGTTTCAATTGTGGCAATTTTGTAAGCCACAAAGTACACAATTCAGTTAATTCCTTCACTCTGCACAAATTCTACTAATATGCATGCAATATGTAATATTTATTCATGCCAAATTGAGCAATTGCATGTTTGGCTGTACACACATATTACTTACAAATTGTACACACAGAAATAATAATAATGTCATCCACAGTGAGTACTTTATCTATGTAACAATATCGACACAACATCGTCGCTCGAGCAAGACATCTGGCGGAGTCTACGCAGCTGAGGGCGACCTTGACCAATATGCCAATAAGTTAATTTCAAGTGCCAGCCACAAAAGGTAACACACAAGACGCATGGCCCGAAATGGCAACTAATTAGGCAAAGGGCGCCCTTCCTGCTACTGTTGCTAATTAGAAGATGTCGAAAAGAAAACAATGTTTACACAATTGTGCATACGCCGTGTGTAACGCAATTTCAATAGAACCAATTTAGTGGGAACACACACGCATACATGCATACATTTTGGTCTTACATTTGTAATGGTAGTAATACAAATCGACAAAGAAGCTACAAATGTAAATCAACCATTTATCATTGGACAATACACAACAGCAACAGCAACAAGAACAATCGTTGTCAACGGCAAAACCACTGAACTGTTAAAAGTGCCATTGAATACAACAACAACAACTACAACAATAGCAACAACAATGTCAACGATGCTGGAACTCAACTGTGCAAACAGTCGAAAGATACACGGAAAGTAAGCTACATGCATGGCTAGATGTGATGGCGAGATAGATATAGATACAGATACATAGTTGGGTATTTTATATACACATGCACATATACATATGTATGTCTATGCTTTGGGGCACTACCTGAGCCACGAGCTATACGCAACGCAAGTGCCGCCCTTCCCATCGCCTCCCTCCCCTCCCCTCACCGTGGCGTGTGTGTGCGTTAAATAGTTTTGTTTATTGCACATTGTAAGCGAGCCAGCGAGCAATTCGGTTGCGACTCGACTGAGTCTACGCTGCTACACCCTAAGCAGCGATCTAATCAGCAGTCAGCAGTCAGCGGCGACGCTGACGTTGACGTTGATGTTGATGTTGATGTTAACATGAAATTTCTCATACGCTCGGTTAGCCGCGACGTCGACGCTCGATCGAAGCATTCATATCATTTGCTCACACATATTCACAAATACTCATTCTCATCATCTATGTATGTGTGTTTTTTTGTGAGTATCTACCTGGCTTGGAAGCTAGACTCGGCCTCAGAGCCACAGCCTCTGCTATTTGCAAGTCGAAAGTCGCGTTCGTCAGACGTGCGATTAGAAACGCGTGCAAAGTGCATTTTGCCTAATGGAAGTGCGACGAATTAATTGTGAGCCGCAAAAACAAAACTGTGCCCCCACATAGCAAATACAATATGATAAAAACGTGATAACCACTTTTTGTTCTCTTTTAAATTGGAGCATCGGGTGTGTTTACTTTAATTGCCCTTATTAACATTTTCCATTCCCGGCCTATTTGCATGTATGCAAATAGTTCAATTTTTGTTTGCTTTCGGATATGTGCGTGTGCATACATTTAAAATTGAAAGTGGTCAAGTGGTCGTAGAGCACAGCCAGCAAAACAGAACTGGAGAACCAGCAAAAACATACAAACACTAACTGCATTTTGGGCAAAAATCAATTACGATTTGTTTCAAAATTGTATGTGTCCATCAATAATAATTTGCAATGCTATAGCTAGAACGCAACAACAACAAAAAAAACTAAAACAATGCCTAAATCAGTTTGGAAAACACAATTGTTATGCAAATTATTATTCACAACAATGTTATTGATGCTGCAGCAAAAACACATGAGTGGTAAGCAACATTTGGCTATCTGTATCTATCCCTGCTCTGCTGACACTGCAATTTGCCAATTTTTCTATTATTGGCATGCATATGCATATCTATAAAGTATGGCTTAAAGTTCGAATGTCGGGCGATGTAATTAATCTACCCTGTGCGGGAAAAATGGGTTAAAGGCTTTCATCACAAGACGAGTGAAATCTTTGCTTCAAGTAAACATGTGACTTATCGTATACAATAAATAACAATCTATAATTGAGGATGTTACTACGTATTTTTGAGTTCAGCTAAAATAATAAGTTATTAAAATTTAAAAATATAGAGTATTTATTATTCTCAATGAGAAGCAACTCAAATAGTAGCTTTATGAAAGTCGATGTAATTTGTATATTTCTTCATTATACCAAATAACACAGTAAGCACACAGTAAGCCCAGCGTTTGTTTACAGGGTGTCTAAAGTTCTAGCAAAGGCGCAGTTATTATTTATTTTTGTCGCCTTTGCTGACGTGATGCATCTATTAAATTATTTTTGCACTTGAAATTTGCATTGCATAGGTGAACTAGGTATTTGAGTAAAAAAACCAAAATAACACAGATCAATTTGCAAAAGAGTGCTAGAAAGAGAGACATGTTGTGGGGAGTGTGGCAGGGTGGGCATGGTTAGGAGGTGTGGAATGCGGCTTTCAGTTTTGCCCGACGGCGAGTCTGATAATGAGTCTCAGCTGATATTGCATATTGTTTAACTGCTTACATAAACTCTCAACTAGACAGGGAAGTACGACTTAATTGATTGATTTAAATAAATTCGCTGAAGTGCCTAGGGTAATAAGGAAAGGGAAAAGTAACAATTGCTTATATATATGTATTTATATACGCCCGATTAAATAAATGCAGTAGATCTCTGATTGTCTCAAATAGATGCCTAATTGTTTAGTTATGCATAAATATTTTGAATTATTCGCACCGATGATTCAGACTACTCGTACTTGGTATAACCTGCACAATTTGTGTATGTGAAATTGATATGCACAATCGCATGTATACGTGTATATATATGGCTCAGATAATATACACACATGCCATAATCGAGCTAAGTGCTTAGAGCAATTTGTGGAATTTGTTTGAGGCCTTCAAGCTCAACGAAAGCAAGTCTAAGTAATGTTTTCCCACAACAATTGATATTTATATTTGTAGATGCGCTGCTGCTCAAGTGTCCACTGCATCAGTTGCAGTTGCAGAAAATTGTCGGATTTCGACCGCCACTCGATTACCTCAGTGAACGGAATTTGATTTACGCGCCACCGATTGCCAGCAATTTCAAAGATCGTGATCGACGCAGTGGCAACTACAGATTGGGGTTTGATAACGCCGATGATGAGCAGCAGCCGGCAAGCGAGGTCTGCTGGCGTAGCTGTAATGAGGATCCCGACTGCATTGCGTATGTGCATCTGCTGGACACGAATGAGTGCTATGGCTACTCATATTTTGAGCGGAATGCACGCTACTTGGCCATTGCGGATGAACTGCCCCTGGTGGCGGATGCCGAGGCCATGTTCTACGAGAAGAGCTGTTTGCGCGGTTCGTATTATTGCCCGGATGTGGCGAGGGCGTTCCCAACCTTGATTAACTCTGTATGTGTGTGTGTGCTGTTCTTCTTCATGCAGTTCCCGAGGCGTGCAAAGGTCGACGCTGGGCGCTGACCAAAATTCCGGGCAACAGTTTGATGTACCATGGCAAAAAGACAATTTCGACGCTGGTCACGCGTCGTGAGTGCGCCGAGAGATGTTTCTTCGAAACGCAATTCAAATGCCTATCCGCCTCGTTTGCGCCATCGTATCGGAACAATCGTGAGCGGTAAATTGACAGTTTGTTTGCTGTTTCTGTTTCTGTTTCTGTTTATATTTCAGCTTAAATAAATTAATTGCCTTTGTTATGCATTTTTAATGCGAATGCTTTTCACTCGATTATGATGATATCACTGCTGAGGAGTGAAGTCATAAATCATTCTGAGATACAATGTGTAACTCATCCGGAACATCAGTTGTTTGGTTCTCAGTTCTTAATGCTTACATCCCTTGCAGGTTTCGCAATGGGGAATACTCTCAGATGCCCCGCATTACCCTCGGCCGCTGTACGCTGAGTGACAAGGACAAATCCATGCAGCCGGACGCTTTCCGAGCGGCGCCCTACGACGAGGAATATATGGAGAACCAGTGCTATGAGCGACCCATGGAGAATGACAATTGCTCGTACGAACTGTATGCCAACAGCAGTTTCATCTACGCGGAAGCCAAATATTTGGGCCTCACCCAGAAAGAGGTGCGGCCCTTCAGTCATCTGTGTAGCGCTTGAGCCGTCTCGCATTATGATTGCAATCGATTCGATGTATGTTTGATTGATTGATGACCGTTTGCTTTGTGTTGCAGTGTCAGGCGCTTTGCACCCGCGAGTCCAAATTCTACTGCCAGGGCATCTCATTCTACTATCTGAATCAATTAACGCGCTCCGAGTGCCTGCTGCACTCCGAGGACATTATATCCCTCGGACCACGTAGCCTTAAGTTGCGCGACAACTCGATTTACATGCGACGCGTTAAGTGTCTCGATGGTGAGTTAATCACAAAAATTGAGTGACGCCTAAATACTCTTGCCACCATATGAAGGGTGTATAATATAATATTCTACGGATTTTTGTTGAACAGTCAAATCTTCCACTTAGCTATAATATGGTTATTTTATACAAAAAATATCAAGAGTTAGTCAGAGATTTTTAAATAACATAATTAGTTATAAAATAAAGAGGTTCTTACAATAAATAATAGTTCCTAGAAATATACACAGTGTTGATATAATATATTCAAATATCACTTTCAATGAATTACACAAATTGTGAAAAATTCTAGAATGCTTTATTAAAACTATAAGAATCGCAATTCCAACTATATCATCTCATGCTAACAATCTTTCCTGGTACACAGTGAAGGTATTCTGCACACGCGATGAGATGAACGTTCGCTACAAGCCCAAGGATTGGTTTACTGGCAGGATGTACGCCAGCATGCACTCAAAGGACTGCCAGGTGAGCGGTAGTAGTAATGAGAGCCTGCTGCTGCGCCTGGAAATTGGCAGCGAGCCCAAGGAGAATCGATGCGGCATTCTGCGCGCATACGAGATGACACATTCTTACCACAGGTAAGGAGTCTAATTGTATGGCAATTCTTCATATCGTCTGATTATGTGAATGTTTTAACAGGACCTTCATATCCGCACTGGTCGTCATACAAAACAATGCCAATGTGCAGACGCAAGGTGATCGCCTGATCAAAGTCGGTTGCATCCTCAACAATGCGACGGCTATGCTTGGCCAGAATGCGGGTGACAGCAATGCAGATGCCTCGGAGCAGGTGCCCAGTGCCATTGCATTGGAGTCCTCTGTGGAATATGCAAAGCAGTAAGTACTTAAAGCAAAAAACCTTTTAGTAACAAAATTCTTACCTCAACTCGTCCTCTGGGTCAAGGATGTTTCCTATGGAGGGTGTGGTGCATTACAACAGCAGCACTGGTGACCCGTATACGCAACCGCGGATCACTTTACAAATTGTCGATCACACACAGCAGCACGAGACGAACGATGTGCAGATTGGCCAGAATTTGGAGTTGCAAATCGTTGCCGAATATAGCGCGGATCAGTTCGGTGAGCATCTGGAGTTGCAGCTGGCGCCGTTGCCGGACTTTCGTGCCACCTCGCTGGTGGCCAAGTCACAGGACAATCAAAATTATGTGCTGCTGATTGATGAGCGCGGTTGTCCCACAGATGCGAGTGTCTTCCCAGCGCTGGAGCGTGTGCACACCCAATCCCGGAACATGTTGCGCTCACGTTTCCATGCCTTCAAATTCTCCGGCACTGCCAATGTTAGCTTTGATGTCAAGATACGCTTCTGTGTGCAGCGTTGTGCGCCCACCAATTGCCTTACTTCCTCGGATGGGTTGTGGCATCGACGCAGGCGACGCCAACTGGAACGGCCCGAACGTCAGCTGGAACAGCTTCGGGTGCAGAATCCCGTTTATATATCGACTGTTATGGATGTGCAGCAAGATTCAGCATTAAATGGGACTGCCTCCCAAATGGAACTGCCCCTCAATTATAATCTGCACGTTCACGGACCGGATCAAACTAATGGTAATAGCTTCCTGTATGGGGAGCGTGGAGTGTTGCTCATCGCTGGCATCGATGATCAGCTGCATCTGGACAACGTCTGCATCAATCAGAGCCTGCTGATTGCACTGTTCATACTCTGGCTGATCTGTCAGGTGGCGCTGCTATTCGGCTGTGGCATGGTGCTGCAGCGTTACCGCCGCTTGGCCAAGCTGGAGGAGGAGCGACGGCGACTGCACGAGGAGTATCTTGAGGCTAGACGCGTACACTGGGCTGATCAGGGCGGATACACGCTCTAATTAACAACTATGTGTACTGTGCGTTAAAAAATTATTTTAATGGAATACAAATTAAGAGAATCTTATAAATTAAAGTGCTTAACTCGTAAATTGTAAAATCCCTATTAAGAGTTCTTTTTCGGTTCGTAGTGCTCCCATTTGCGATGATTAAGCAAATTGAAATCTTTGCAGTGCAAGGCAATCTGGCGGAGATAGTTGGACAGTTTCAGCAGCTCCTTGTCCTTGGAGCGATTCAAATGCGCTTGTCGAAATGGACGTATCTTGAGTCCAGACTTGGGATTCATCATAAAATTGCGACGTATGTCGTCAAACATGATCGTATTCTTCGAGCTATACTGCTTGTACAGACCCCAGATGACACCTAGCGGCTTCACATCGACAACGCCGCGCTCCGGCACATGCACTGAGATCATGGCATTCGAGTCGAGGTAGAACATTATTTTGTAGTTATCATTATTGGCGACGCCCAGCAGGCGCATCTTCTCCTCAATCCAGCGCATGCTGGTTGCCGACCAGATTACTATATCATAATTCTCATACGCTGACGTGAGAAACTCGTGCAAAAACGGACGCATCAGCTCGGTGCCCTGCTCGGCGGGCGAACGATGATCGAAAAGGGTATAATCAATGTCCAAGACAAGCAAATGTTTGCCCTCACGTGGCGGCGACAACTCGGTGATCTTATAATGTTGCACGCGACGCTGCACTTTGGCCAGGTAGACGGCAGAATTCTCGACGGACTCCTCCCGCTCCTCGGCATCGTCGAAGTCATCGATGACCTCGCCAATGTCTTCGGGCAGACTGCAGGCGTCCTCAATGTCCGCCTCTGTGGAGCCAACCATCATCAGCTTGAAATTGGGCTTCAGCTCGAGGGCATGTAGTTTTATATTGTCGGCTGCCGGTTTGCCTGCAAATCCGTTCGGTTTATAGTTGACTATAATATAATAATCCATTTTGTGCAATTTCGAATTTACCTTTGTGCTTCAGATTCAATAATTTTTGGCGTTCCGGTCGCACTTGTGTTTTGCGAAAGATTTCGTGGCGCAGCACCTCAACTGTGTCCTGGTCGGTTAGGTCGGCAATGGGATACTCCTTGCCACTCCATTTAACAATAACAACGATTTCCTTAATGTCAGTCATTTTTTACTAAAACTGCAATAAATTGTTTACAGCTGTTCAGATTATGGAAACGCACAAGAAGCAGCTTAGCAATAGTATAACAAATTTCGTACTTACTTTGTTTAACATGCAGGTAATATTTTAATAATGATTTATTATTGTGGCATCAAATAATGCATATTCCACTATATTTATTTGAGCGTCAGCAGATAAGTTATCGGTTCAAAAATCGACCCCGTCTGCTTCGTGGAACTTGTAGAGCACTGAACTAGTTTTGCGTCAAGTTCCTTGCGTTTAGATTTTGATAATTTATGCTTCCGAGGTTACACCACAAGTTTTTTTATAGTTATATAATTTTCTAATTTAATTATTTAAAAAAGATATTTCCTTACAGAAGTGGGAAATTTTTTGGCGCATCATGGGCAGCATAACCTAATAGGTTCAATTTTATATTTACCAACACTGAAAATCAGTTATCGAATGTGCACAACTGACTGCTTCTTAAAAGCAATCGGTTAACCAACTGATTTGAATTTGTAATTCAATTTGAATTACCAAGGGTTAAGAGTAGAGCAATTCAATACAATTGAAGTTTAAGCGAATAAAAATAAAATATGCTGCAATCGTGAAAACCTTCGGTGTGGAATGCGATCAAATCGTATATGCCCGAGAGCAAAACTGGCATAAAGAGCATGCAATTTTAATTGTACTTTGCTTTGAATGGTGCTTATCCGCTGTTAGTATTTTTTCGTTATATTTATATGATATTTATTTATTATCCGATGCTGGTCACACCGCTGCCTGTTGAATGCAGGCACCAACGATCACTTGATGGCCAAGCAAATTGTTCTGCTGGCTTTTGTTGTTGCTTGCGCTGCGAGCGGATAACTTGAATAGTCGCTTCGGAGAGCGCATGTATGTAACAAAGGAAAACCGTTAAAAAAGCTGCAAGCTTGCTTTGAGTTGCTCTTTGTGCTGCTGATTCGTTGTTGAAGTCGGCATCGAGTTCGTATCTTTGGCTCTCACCTGTGCGTTCGAAAGCAACAACAATAAGAAGAGAAGAGTGCACAAAGCCACTTCTGCAGCTTGATCGTTGCTCGGGTCGCAGTCACGGTGATCGGTCGATTTCCATTCAGTTACGAGTGAAACGAGAAGAAGTGCAAACGTCTCAAGCGGAATATCAAGTTGTAAATAACTCAGTTGCGAACATAACCGAAGCGAACGAAGTGAAAGAAGAGAGAGGAGAGATAAAGCAACGCAAGATTACAAAGTTGAATGAATATGATATTTGCAAGAAATCGAAATAAATCACAGATCTAACAAGTTTTAACAAGCGCGAAATCTGTGCATGCAAAAAGAAAAATAATAATTTGCATGAAGCGTAGCCAAGACGCGCCGTTTAATTTAACCCACTTTCTAAACGACACAAGAAAAAAACCCACAAAACAAACAACAATCGAGAATAATCAACACAACGAAATAAATTAGCTAGCAAATAATATTAGGTTACAAAAAAAAATAGAATGTGCAAGTGATACTTACGAATTTGTTGACTTCATATTGTTTTTTGTTTTTTTTTAATCAAATACCCATAAAATCCAATACGAATTCCTAATAAACGTTAACCGGCCACAGCAACAATAAGAGTTTTTAGCAGGAAAAAGTTGACTGCAAACGCATTGTAATCGATACGAATACCGGAACTCCCCCTGCCAGCCCCCCGTCGCTGCCGTCTGTCAGTCACCTAAAACCGCAACAACAGCGACAACAACTGCAACGCGTCGTGTAAAGTACACCAACAGCAACAACAACAATTACAAGGGATCGAGCAGAGCCCATGGATTCATTTCTTTAGCTTGGAAACGAGTTAACAAGCTTACGTATTGAATACCAACAACAACAACAGTAAATGCAACTTGTTGGCTAAGTTTGGCATAGAGTTGGCAAAGTCTTTGAAAAGTTCTGAAAACTTCTCTCTTGACTGCAATTTCATAATAAAAGTCGGCTGGCAACAACATTTTTAGCACCTTTAACGTGCTTGGGCTGCCGGTTTCATATTTCATATAAAAAAACAAAACCAAAAATAAAAAAATAAAATAAAACAAATAAAAACCGCACTCAGTGAGCTACAACAACTACACGTCTAGAATTTCTTGGATAATTATCACCCGTCTGGCACATTTTTGTGTGTGTTGCCAAAGCTGACGCAGTGAAATTGTGGATTTTTTCACCCATTTTTTGTTTAAAATACTTTTGCGCCGGTTTGCATAAACTCCCAGCGGGTAAGTTGAACATATTTCTCTCATAAAATGTAAACTAAATTTAAGTATTTTGTATTTTTCAAATGACAGCAAAAATATTAAATATGTCAACGGAAATGGGCAAAATTATACAAAAATACTTGTGTAAATAATTAATTGTGTGTGGTTGTGTAATAATACTTTTAATTAAATGCGTTTACAAAGTATGTCTCTCAAAAAATCCAATTGAAGACGGTTCAAAATGTTCCACTGTCGTAAATTAGTCAAATCGCTCAAAACCGATTTCTGAAAACAATATTTTTTTCAGCTTACAATTCAGAAACACGATTATTGGTTGGAATTCATGAAAAAGTAAAATTCACTTGGAATACAGAAATTTGATTAGAAAAGACCATGAGAATGGATGAAAGCATTTTGATGTAAATCGAGCTTGAGATTAAAAGTGATTAGACGATTAAAAAGCTTATAGATTTAAATGATAGCCCTAAACCGATTTAATTAAATCTATCCATAATGCTTATGTAGACTCAGGCATTTCTAACTGACAAATTTGAATTGATGATCGATGAGAGAGTGCTTCAAACTTTGAAATCCTTTCACTTGCTGGGTGGTAAGGGTCTTTCAAATCAGGCATTTGACCTTTACCACCAGCGCTCCTCTCAGCATGTGGCAGCTGCTGAAGCGATTAGCACTTAACCAGAAAAAAACACTTAACCATTGCAATTAAACTTATGAATGAATGAACAGCTTCGGGAGCAACAACTTAAGACAAAAATTCCATTGAAAGACGGCGCCGAACGTGTTGGTTTTTCCAAAAAGAAATTGCCTGCAAACTCATCACACACTGTGGAAAATGTCAACGTAGACAGACAACAACGACAAATATTTGCCACAGAAACGGGTTTTTTTTCTTAGGGGTTCGCCATGCCATTAATCGGCCTGATCATCATTGATGGGCACTACGACATATTTATAACATTATTAACTTTTGGCTGGCTGACAAACCACAACAAATACAACAATATGTTCAACATGTATTTAAGTTGCAGACGCTTTCACAAAAGCTGTTTGCTGGCTAAAACAAAAATAAAAATGTACATATTTGCATTTAAATGCCTTTTGCCATATGCTTAAAGTTGCTAAATAAAAAAATAAAAAACACAAAGGCAAATTATAGAAAACAAAAAGCAAACACATAAAGAAGTTTGTAGAAAAAAACTGCATTTTGACACGAACTTTTTTCAAAACAAATTTTCTAACTTTGGCTACTCAGTTAAGATTGTGGGGAGGGGCGACAGGGGCAGGAACCGGCACTGGCCCAAAAGTTACGCAGTATAATTTCAAGTGTGCTCAGCTCAAAATAATTATGCACATTAAAACGCCACAACTTTTCACTTTTTTTTTATTTTTCTTGGTGTTTTTGCTTGGCTCTTAAGCTTTTTCAAATCACGCACTTTTTGTAGAGTTTGTTGCTTTGGGTTTTCATTGTTTATCAACCATTTGCATTGTGTTAGTTTGTTGTTTACATAAGCAAAGTACATCTAATACTTAAAACTCTGCTCGTAATTGCAGTTCGTGAATTGACTTCACAACATATTTGTGTATATTACACATTTTGCATGCGCTGCGCTTAAAATCGCGCCAAAAACGCGTTGGGTTTTTGTTATCAGCTCGAACGGACGGCTCGGACAATAAAAGTGCACTATGTTTAGCGAAGAGAACGTGATTGATTGCATCTCGATAAGAAATGTCAGAATAACTAGTTCATCTTATCTCATCGTTGTTGTAGGTGATGAATCAAACTCGATCGAGCAAATATATCGTGCAAAGTTCAATTTCCTGTCTCACACTTGAGGGTACTTATTTTTTTTCTTTTTCGTGTCTCGCTGACTCTTTGACAAATAACTCCAAGCCCACAATGACCATTTTATTATTTGTGCTGTAAATCATCTGCTTGTTGTACATTTCTTTTTCTTTATTATTTATTTATTTATTTTTCTTGTTTCGTTTTGTGCGTCAAGTTTGCACGACAAGCGTCGGAGAAAGTTTTTTTTTTATATTTTTGCCAAAGCAAAAACAAAAGTAACATTAAAACCGAATTCAAACAAAAGGCAAAATTCCAAAACGCAGCAAAACTGTTAAATGCGCAATGCAAACATGTGATTTATATGCATATACTATATAGATATTCACATATATGGTTTATGTAAGGTACACCTCTTGGGGTTTCTTTTTTTTATAACAAAGTGGCATTAAAAACGCGTAACAGTTAATTGCCAAAAAACAAGCAAGACAACGACGACAAATTAATCAAAATACTTTAAGCTCATGCCCTGATTGAAAGATAGAAAGAAATTTACAAAATGTTGGCGGAAAATTTCAGCACCTATTTTTGGACATCAATAATTGTCAAATATAACAATTTGCTACCCACATTAGTGCTGAGCCACGATTTTGAAGCGTCTACCGTAAAACTAAATTACTTAATTTATGGCACACAAATGTGCCGCGACACTTTCTATTTGGGAGCGTCTTTGCGTAAGCGTTTATAAACGCATGCAAATCGCGTGCAGCTTGGGGAAGCGTCCGTTGGTCGCTGCGCTGTTGTGTTATGTCAGCTCGAGGTCAAAGCGAGGGGCCATGCACTTAATTATGCGTCGACTGATAATTGAAGTGCCCCCATACCCTGCCCCCCTTGGCCCCTTTAAAATAGAAAATGGGACGCTCCATACAAATCAATATTAAATTGTAAATAATTGAGGAGAATCTCTTGTGAGTAGCCAGCTACCCGAGGCTGACCCTCATTATGGTAATGGTAGCGATTGTCTTCAAGTTTATCAGTTGAACTGCACTTGGAAATTTATGCGACTGATGGAAATATGCTCAATTGCATTGATTTGGATCTATTCGACGCCCCACAGTCGCCACAGTCAAAATATACTTAAAATACTCGGAAATACTCGCACACACAACAGCTCGACCCCAAAATGCCGGCATTTTCGTATCTATTTTTGAAAACAGCTCACACACTTGAAGATTCTCGAACAGAGCAGAAGAAAAGAAAAATTTCCTGTCTATACAATTAGTTTGGAGACAGGCTAAGAAAATGTAAAATACAAATTGCAGTTAATCGATCCGCTGATAGGTTTACTTTTCAATACTATTGTAACATATTTCACGTATACATATTGTGTATACGGCGCATTAATACAGATCTTCGTGTACAATATTGTGTGTGTGCTAATGTTAATTCAATTAGATGAAGTAAAAGTTTTTTTTTCCAATTTTCGGCTTGAATGAGGAATGAGATGAAAAGTGAAAAATGAAAGCGTTCTTAATTGCAACAGACGCCATTGTAAAATAAAAACAATTTCAGTTTGCGTTTTTTTTTTCATTTATTTACAATACTTGTGGGGCAGTCCGTGTATGCGCATGAAATTAAACATTAAACAACAAACAAACCAAAAACAAGATTAAAAAAAACCCACAATCAAATCGAATTTATTTGCGCAAAGCCAAACACGCCAGTGAACTGCAGATACCGATACAGATATATGTATCTGTAGCTGGATCTGTGATTGCATCTTTCACTCTTGGCAACACTTTCGAGGCGACCAGACAATTTCTAATGTGCATTGAACATAATTGAAAAAGTGTTGCAAAGTGTTGCAAACAAAGCAATGCAGCGAGCATAAATTGAATTATAATTTCAATTATGAACCGTTAAAAGCGGAAGAAAATCAGCTGTCATATATGCCGACGGTAACAATGAGAGCCGATTGAGAAAGGCCCGCATAGCCAACCAGACAAAAGCCGCCACACAACTGTAAATGAGGTTGAGGCAACACAACACACATACCACATACCACATACCGATTGAGATACATGTATAGATTGAGATTTAAAAATGCAGATACAATCTGAGTGCCGCATCTTAGCATGTCAATCAAAAAGAACAGTAAACGGCTTCTTAACGTGTTTTATGCTTCTAGCTTCCAAGCGTCGGCTGAAATGCCTGACGTTCTACGGCAATTTGATCTGCTATCAGATGCACGCTTATCCCCTCCCGGGCAGTTCAATCTGCTATATCTTGGCTCGCTTTAATGACTGCCTAATGGGCAACCCAACATCATGTGGGTCAACGAATTGTGTCGATAGACACGCATTTGACACAACTGACAGCAGGCTACCACAAATTGTCATAAATATATATCTAAAAAAACTGAGCTGTCAATTTTGGGCCTTTAGTCCATGATGAAACACTTTCATGCACATCGACTATTGGTAGCTTACGTAAAGTTTATTGCCTGCACTTCAGTTAAATCAAATAAAAATAACATATATATATATATATATATATATATATGTATTTATATCTTAGCTGCATATGGTGTATCTGTTTCGCTTTGGTCTTGCTTGGCTGGCCCTAAGAAATCGCTTTCAATTTGTGTACCCTGCAGTAAATAATATATAATCATAATTTCAATGAATCGTGCAGCGTTGAGCATTAGTGGTCCTACAAAGAATATAAATGAAAGAAACTGCAAAATCTAATTAATTTTAAAAGTGTTAATTTGGCAAATAGAATAAATGAGTTTCAGTATACTAACGCAAATGTATCTTTCAGACAATACGCTTTTCTCTCTCTACATTTATTTATATTCGAAATGTAATTAAGCTTAATACAGGGTATCGCACAGTCGATCTCTCTTAACTGATCGACTTTTACTTGTTGAGCTGTATGTTGCTTTATACTAATACGATTAGTTATTGTTGGCGTTGGCTAATTGCCAAATCGTTTTGAGCCTAGGTAAAAAAAATGACAACTCAGCGGGGCCAGAGTTATTTTTTGGTCGATATTTACTAAAGCTTCGTAGCCTTGAATTGCGGTCGGGGTTTGTCTGCATGATTTCATCGCCGTTTCACACGTCCAAACTGGTCTCAAAGTCGCTGAGAGCGCTGCTCATTATAATTTTTGTCGCAATCTGGATGACTAAAAAAACGTCAACAGGTTTTTCTCCCTTATATGTATCTCTCCCTCTCTCTCTCTCTCTCTCGCTATCGCTCTCGATAGTAGTACATTTATACTAGAATTTCCGATAATCGATGCGTTGTCGAGTGTAAAGTAAAACCAGATGTAATTTGCATCGGCCAATTAATGTCCAGGGTATTGGTAAATTGTCTGGCAATAGGCTGCGGTCTGTCCGGTTTCTAATTGAATTCATTTTTGCACTTGTTGCAAATTTGAATCGCATAATTGTTGAAACAATAACCAAGCCGCATTGATTATTAACTCATTGAAGCGTGAACAACAACGTGCTTGCCGGTTTCCTAGTTCAGACTATGGCCAGTCCAGGCCAGAGCGAGCACCGTCGATGATACAGTTCCGGCTATTGGTGAATGGTGCGCGCATTTAGGCCCCATAATAATGGCCAATAATTACAAGCCACGATTTTGCAAGCCGACATAAGACAAGAAAGACATACACACAGTACAGCTCCGACTAGACGGAGACGGTCAGACAGACGGACGGCACAAATAAAATCGAGTAATCAATAAGAAAAACAACGCTGATTGCCGGCATTAGCTTTTGTTATAGCAATTTTGATGCAGGGCCGCCGCCAATTGCGATTTATAGCCCATGTGTAAATCCTTTTTAGTCACGTTCCTTTCGTCTAAGCTTTTATTTTATTTTTTTTTTGTTCCCCCGTTTTGCCCGATTACCGACAATTTTAACTGCAAATCGAATGTCGAGTCTGTCCTCTCATGATTTAGTGGCTCCTTTCGAATCGTTCGCGTGATTCATGTCGCTGGTGCAGCACGTGCAGCCCACTCTCCCCTGCCCCGTCTGCTGAGCTAGCCTTGGCGATGCTTTCGAAATTCGACTGAGATAATTCTAAATATTTCACTCTCCCGTTGACAGCCTACAAAAGTGGGTGGTGTGTGGTGGGTGGTGGGTGGAGGCTGGAGAGCTTGCGACTCCATTCACTGTCTTTGTCTGAACATGTTGGTAGGTGAGCAAAATTTAAAGGTGTGTTGGCGGCAAGTGAAAACCATTTGAAAGTAGTTTTCAACTGCAGCCAGAAATGTGCATTGAATATATGAAAGTGTGTGGTTGTTGCTTATATACATATATAGAGATATGTATAGCATATGTAGTTGGTATGGTTGCAGTTAGCCGCTGGCAAACATTTCTTTTACGATTGTGTAATTTAGTTGGAGTGTATATTACAAAACCCCCCACTTGACTCCAAATGCACAAAAACAACTACTTCTTCAAGCCCAAGCAATTTTGTTAACAAGGCGTCTTATTACGGGGAACATAGCTAATTTCTTACCACCTGTATACGCAATTTAGGCAGCATAGCTGTGAACTACAATTCAGTTTCGATTCAAACACATATATTGGCTTGGATAAGGCTGTACATCTGGTCAACAAGTAACTTACCAAATTTGTCATGAACTTTAAAGTTTTAATAATTAGCCTAAAAGTATTGCAGCAACCAAGTAAAATCAATAAATATTACGCATCAATTCAACTGCAACAGTATGAAATCTGAGAGAAACCTAATAGAAAATCAATTACAAACTTGTTTACAAGCTCCAAGCTGCAGTTGTCGCTTCGCTTTGCTCAACTCCCTCTCAGCGCCACCTAAACCCTTTCCGCTGAGTCATAGCTGAGCTTTGGTTTCAGCTAGACTCCATTGCATGACATATGATCGAATGAATGCCCACATGAGAGATTAAGCATTGGGTTTTCTCACAAGCTGCAACAGCCAATTATGAAAAAAAAAAAATAGAAAAATAAATTGAAAATGAAAAATCGACTCGTTTTGAGTCAGCGTACGCAATCAAGCACAATTACAACTTTGCGCAATTATATATTGAAAACTTGTTTGCCAACTGCTACTGGTAACCAATTTTGAGCCAACTTCCGTAGCTGGCGCTATGAAAATCTCATCTCATTCGAATATGTACATGATGAAAACTAAATAATTTGTAAGCTCAAACTTCCGCTTGCCACACATCAACATGAAGCGTAGCGAATTCAATAAGTAAACCTGCTTACAGCATTTCATGAGTGAATTATAATTAATAATTAAAGTAAGAAAATTTGATTTTGAACAAATTTGTTGATTTTTTTGCAATTAGTGTAAAATGTAATTGATACTTTTTGTAAGCCAAATGCAGACATAGTTATGCAATTCAATTGATGCGACAATAAATACCTTGTAACCGTTTTCGCTTTTAATTATCACCAAAGCATCTTGGCTTAATTTCAATTTTGGTTTTGTTGACTGACTCTATGTCTGTCTGCCTCTCTGTCACATAACACTGACTGACTCATAATACTATAAGCCGATTTGGGCGTTTGCTCAAACTTCCTGCTCATTATTACGATTATTGTGAGTATGTTTGTACATAGCGCAGACCGGCTGCCGAGTTTCATTTAAAAATACTGAAAATTATGCCAAGCTAAGCGCTCGCTTAACGAAATAGATTCAATGGCAATCATTGTGTGTGTGTGTGTGTGTGTGTGTAAGATGTGTATGACTTGGTTGTTGCAGTATAGCTGCCTAACGCGCTGAGTGCCTCGCAGATAGTTGCAACGATTTTTTTCAGCGTGCTACGCGCTTTCCGCATTACAGGCAGTCAGTCATCAAAACGCTTCCAGGCTCCCATCAAGATGAACGACCCCGTAACGGCCATCGACGTCTGCGTTCTTGCAGATGCATATGTCTGTGTGCATACATAGATACAGATACATTGCCAGTTAGCTGCGTATCTGTTACGTGACGTTCACTTATGCAGATCAGCTGGCACTTGAATGTTTTCAATTGCTACTGCTGTGAGTAACTCAAGCTCAGCTACGACAGCGACTGCATTTGCATTTGCATTTGCATTCGCATCTATGTATCTATGCATCTATGGGATGCGTTGGCATCTGCATCTCGTTGCGCTACACACTTATTATTACAATAATTTGTATAATGACCGCTCCTTCCGCGTTTATTACACTTTAATACGTTTGCCCTCTACACCAACAGTGGAGGCTATCAATAATTATGTACTTATACCACGACTACAGCGATAACATTAAAGTCTGCAATTGCTTGGCGCCCCTTGGGCATCGTCGAAGTATGGTATTGTAGGCTTCGGTTTGCTTCGGCATGCGTGCCTTGTGTCTAAATCGTTTAGTTTTTCCCACTGCCAAAGGCTAAACAAACCAAATACTGCCAGACATGCAAGCAAATAAACAATGCACACTCAAGGAGACGGTTTTGACTTCAGCTACAGACAAAGGTCATGTGTGCATATAAATATGCATGCATACATTGGACGTATGCACATACCTCATACATACATCATCTTAATGTTTCCGATGAGCAAAAAATAGCTCCGCTCAACGTTTCGCATTTAAAACGCGTCTTGAGTTTATCCCTCTTCATCCTAAAAAGCAAGCTAAACAACGGCGTTTTTTTGGCGTATCCAAAGCGGAACAATACGGCCATAAATGTCTAATGCTTTTTGCTCTTGACCGGTTTGTACAGCTATATGTAAATATAGGTAGGCAACAAACCAAATAAGAAAAACAAATTCAGCACCAAGTTGCCGACTGCAAACGGCCAATTTTGCAATAGGACGAGGTCAAGGGTCGCCCACAGATAAGCATCTACAATCAAATGTATATCTCGCTACTGTAGTAATAACAGCGAATTCAGCAAAAAACTGACTAAAATATGTAAAAGATTTAACTGTCATTAACCTCAGCCTTAGCTGTGCACAACAAGCCAAATAAAAGCTGAATTGCTTAACAGCTCGTGTGGCTGCCTCTGGGGATAATATCTAATAATATTATGATAATGCGACTCTTTTGCATACAGCTTGTGTTATTTTATTTTTGTTGTTTTTCGTTGAAATTTTTCTCTTGTTTTGCTGCTTTTGCGAAGGCTAAGGTCGAAGATGAATGCGTGGTCAGAGGAGAGCAGCCGAAGACGTGGGCGCTGCTAATTCAATGTTAAACGCACGAGGGGCCAATGTTAAGCGAGCCTCCACAATAAAAACAGCAACAAATACAACAATGCCGGTGTGTACTTGTAGTGAAAGCAATGGCAATGAACGACGATGAACATTACACACACATTCTTATGTCATCAGTTCGAACGGACGAGTTTCATATTCAAATAATAGAAATTGCAGTGAAACATATACAAAGCATTTTTGCTCATAACTGAGTGAGTGCAGTTATGAGTGTACAGTGTACAGTAAATTTAATGACATAATAATGTTAATGTGAATCGATTTAAGTTAATGAGGTACTTTAGGGCAACAGGTTAGCATTATTATTATTTTAGCTAGACTAATTCAAGTAGAATTTTACAAGACATGTGAGAAACCAACTCCATTGGCATATTTAGCTAATGTTCGTTTTTGAATATATCGCGATGATCTAAAACTATTTTGTGCTTCTTTCTATTTAGATATAATTTATTTGTTGCTTTTTCTTAAATTTATATTTTCTGAATTTCCTCTATATCAAGGATGTCAGAAAGTGTATCTTTATTTTGCAAAAAAAGTATATATAATATGATGTAAACTAAACAGAAGCAGTAAATTAAACAACTGAGAATTTCAAGATTCAGCTGTTTGGAGTGGTTGAGCTAAATTGTTATAACTCATATCTAAAATCTCTCATTGTTAATCTTCCTGTTTTGTCACGCTTGTTATGTGACAGCCTGCAGGATGCTGTCAATTACAATTAGGTGAACTTTTCCGGCTCAAGAATTGTTTTGCACTGTTTTGCTGACAAGGTGAGATCACTTTCCTCCGAGCATCAGCACTGCAATTGTCTCCTAGTTACTGCAATTCTAACGATTGCACTTTCATATGCTCAGTTACTCAATCAGCATCAGTCGCGAGAGCAACATGAACGCTTCAGCAACTGCAAGCGGAACTGAGCACTTAAGGGAGCCGTAGCCAGTGAGGGGACGTGCATGGGAGGGAGGAATGACTAATAATAGCCACAAGGGGTGCACGGGTGCACGCACATGTGTATGGAGTCAGATACTTACAGAAGCGCATAATGTTATAGGTCTAATTATATATGTAAAATTGGATCATTCGCAGCTCGAGCTGCTCTTTGGGAAGTGCATTAAATGAGGAAGTTGCCATGCATTCAGAGATGAGGGGGATTTGCCGCTCTTTAAGTTTCACCACATACACACACACACACAGAGACATTCTTTGGAATGCAGCTCGAAAATGAATATGCATTTCCATGCAGGCGGCGACCATGAACATTTTCACTCAACAAAAGCGCTTTGATTAGGCGGGCGTCTGCCCAAGAGGGCGACAACTGGAGTGTGTATTCGGGGTACCATGTGTTTAGCGGTATTCGCCGTCTTTTGATTAATGCTTTAGACAGAGACAACAAAGCCACAACTCAATTGAACGGTGTCAGAAAGCAAGAAAAAATATTTGGATGCCACATGCTATGTGCAACACAAACTTAAAATTTCAGCTTGTGATCTGTGCAAGATTGCATTAATTAAATTAAAAGTATGATATTTTTATCATCCGTACGCCGTAGCCAAGTCTCTTAGACACCTCTAGCAGCTGACCCCCAACCATATCCCGTTCAGCCCCCATTCCATGCGTCCATTCGTCATGCCTGGCTGCCAATGAAACTGAAACATACCGCTACTTTTGCTTTTTTTAACTGCATGGACGTAATTAAGTTGGAGCTGCCGGAGGGGTAGCCAGCATCTAGCTTGTATCTACATGCCTGAAGCTATCTGCATGCAAACATTGAGCTATGATAACTATGCCATTGCCACGCACAGTGAGCGTCAAAATTGTTTGTACAACTCCTTTGTCACTCTTTGGCTTGAAGCCATCTCAAAGTCTTTTATAACATTGTTGCAATAATTGCCACTTCTTACTCAAAATGGTATTTTAAAAGTGTTTTAGTTATGGGAAACGTTACTTTAAATCACTTTGCAAAAGTCTGTTGTTAGTCACACGATCTCATTTATTTATGTATTTATCACATGGTGAAGTACACCACAAAGAAATTGCGCATTTGTGTATATCTACCTAAAACTTCTTCTTTTTTACCCTACTAACTGTGCTAATTTACGTTAAGAACTTATGAAAGCATAATTAATCAAGTGTGCACATTGTGGTCAACTACTATTATAAAGCAACCCACGAGTAAAATTATTTTTTGTGAGAGCAATCCACCTCCGATAAATCATCAAAATTAAGATTACGCAACGTTACAGCTAAAATGACCACTTGTAGTTAGTAGTTATTTCTAAAAATTTGCGCAGCTTTCAAAATATTGCCAAAAAGCAATTTGATTTATTGTTATTGTTCGCAGAAGAATTGATTGTAAGGCAATCCTGGGGTTATTAAAGATAATTATATTACTTGCTTACCGATTATTTCGCTTGTAATGAGTATACGTTAAGAAATGATTTCAAAGTTGTTAACTGTCTGAGTCAGCTGAGGTATTCAGTTTGTTTTCCACCCAACATAAATATTAAATCGAATACTCCATGTATATAATTAGATAGTTAAACATCGGTACACAATCATTTTATCTATTATAAAATTAGGAAGTTAATGAAATGGTTCATTTATTTATCGATAGATATAGCAGGGTATGTAATATTCGACGCAGAGTACAAACAAATTTCCATGTTCTTTTTATTAATTGGTTATGCCACGGATTGTCTATGCAGAATGTTTGCCTTTTGTGTGTAGCTCTATTTGTTTAAGAGCTCAAAATGATTTGCTACACGGCTACCAATTTACAATCTCGTCGCAGTTCGTTCAACTTTCGATCAATAATATGGATTTCCATAGGGTCGACTACCCATTTTTTCGTGTGGCTTTCAGCTTTCATGCTGTGACCACCTTTCGTATTTCTATTCGTATAGTTATTTCTTGGATGTTTATCATGACGTGTTACCGCTAATTAACTACCCAAAATGCCGAGTTCTTCAATGCCTTTTGCAGTTGTCTTTGTTCAATTTGGCGAGCTTTGAAATGCAAATAGGCAAACACGCAAATGAGTCGCATTTAGTGAAGGGAAGTTCTTTGTTGTGGCACCACAACTGTGATGTGAACACATCACAAGCACGGGAGATATTATCTAATTAAATGCGTCAGATTTTGTTTACTAATTATTAAGTATTTGCCGTAGAGTTGAGTTAAGCATTGCAGTGATGAAGATACTGCAGATGCTTGACTTCAATTTGGCGGCAACCGGTCAAGGTGAAAGTTGCGACACCTGCAAACGAGTCCAAAGTCTGTCCGCGGCAACAACAAACAGCAACTACGACTACGGCACTAATCACACAGCCCACAGCCACCAAGCCGGCCATTTATTTTTGACAAATTAATTGTCTGGCTAAATAGCATTTTGCTTCAGCCAAGCGCGCAATTAAGTTGCGCTTTTTCGACTCTCCAACTCTCTGTGAATGAACCAAAATTAATGCATATATTAACATTGCGTTGGGTTGCACTCAAGTGGAAATGGTCATGCCGCCAGAGTCTGGCTGCCAGGCGTGGCAAATTAACTTGAGCTTCATTTGCAATGACATTTTGCAGCAAATCAACAGCGAGTGACATATGCGACGAGCACGCACAAAGGGGCAAGTCCCAAGTTGCAACTTGCAGCGACGTTTCTTGCTACCAAACGATTTCTGCTCCATTGAAGCATTCAATTCTGAGGCGATTCGTACTCGGACTTGGACTTGGACGCTTGGGCGTAGCCATGCTGCATAAACTAAATGATGCCACTCAACTTGTTTTTAGTTTTTTTTTTTTTTGTAGAAAGTTGCAGTTAGTTGGTTGCTGCAGCAACGAGGCCAAAGACTCTGCAGTTTGCGTTTCGAATGGTGTTGCAATGGCCTGTTAACGGTTAGAAAAGAACGGCATAGGCAACAGCTAGCCAGCATCAAAGCAGCAGAGTCATTCGGGTTTTTGGGGATTGTGTCATTGACGACGCATAAATAACATATCATAAAAAGCTTAAATTTCTTGTTGACTCTAACTTCGACTGTGTTCACAATGTGCACATTAGAAGTGTTTAACCGGTTTTCCGAGTAGCTAGCTACCTATCCATTGATGACAATCACAGTTACATTTGGGAAGAAGCTAAAGCCAATTTGTTAAGCTGAAAGCTAAAAATATGTATAAATATATTGACTCTTGGTAGAATTCGGGGAATGCTTTGAAAAGTAACCTGAAATTATTCGAACGGCAGGTGAACAGTCATAACTGAGAATGTTTCTTAGTAGTGAGTCAATGTTTAATCGCTATTCAAATGCTAATTAACTGTTAGATGCTATCTGGCTATTTGCGATCCCATAAAGTATATATATTATTGATTATATATGAAAATCTAGTCTGTGATATCTACACTGTCTCACAGTCATTCTTTTCAAGGCAAACTTGTGTCTAAGCTCTAATCTTTTGCGGTCGATTTCTTACACTATTTGTATTTTAATAAACAATAGGATTGTGGTGCAAATCTCAATAGTTTTTAGAGGTACACATGTTGCAAAATTTATTACAACTTGTTGAGCAAAGAAATCGAGCTAATGATATATACATAAATACATGTATACAAAGTATGGTGCTAATTTAATGGGTTCCTTTTACTTAATATCCAAAGGCTCATTAATCATAATGACGAACATAAAAAATTTGCCACATAATTTCTTAATATTACATCGACTTAATGCAAGCCAAAGACCTCTTAAAAAGTGCAGTTAAGCGCCAGCAACAACAACAACAACAACAATCAGCTAGCAATGGGGCGTTGCCCTGGCGTAGGCTTTAGGCCCGTTCAATTGACGTGTCATCCCCAAGTCCATCATCATTGTTGTCGTCTTCGTCGTCATTATCTTCTTGTGCCTATTCCGAGGAATGACAATTTGCAAATATCTCTCTGGGTGCATCATTTATGCAGAAGCAGTTGCTGCTGCAACTTCCAACCAGTTTTCAACGGAGCATCGGGCAACTGGAATTGCAACTAGTAACTAGTAGAATAACCGGCAACTTGTAACTGGCAACTGGCAACATTTAGCGTTGACTATTAAGGTGAAACGCCCATGCATATTCAGTGCCATAATCTCAACGGTATTTTAATGCTAAATGCTTACTGACTTTGGCGGTGCAGACACAGGTCAAAAACCCGTTTTTCCGGTAATGACCTTCAGTGTTTGCTTTATTATCACCCCCACAGCACACACAGCAGTGGGCTGGGGCTACAACACTGGCAAAGATTGCGGTTCACGTACTCCATTTGGAGATGTTGAAATTCTGTTGAATCCACATAAGGTAGGCAAACCGACTTCCTTAACATGCGACGCATACAATTTGGAGCTGTTTTTTCTATTTTTTTGTTGCTGTTATTTTGTTTTTGGTAGTTGCTGTAGATCCAAATCACCATTTGGCTATTCTTGGTAAGTAACAATTTCAATGTGTGCTTATTATGAAGCCCAGGGCCATTAACTCTACACGAGAGGCATAGAAAATGCCAAACAATTAATTACATATGATTTCGATGCCGAGTACGAAATCCAAATCCGAATCGAAATCCAGTTCTTACATTATCGCGGCATGCTTTAATTGCAGCCCACTCGCTGTGCTGTCACTCACAATGTTTATGATCACAGCCACGAATCAAGTGCTAAATGAAATGTATGTCAATTAAACAGCCGTTAGCAGCAGCACAGAACTAACCAATCGACACGACCCAACCCCTTCCGCCACGTAATCCTCCCCAGTTTTGTTTATCTGCGTTCTATGACTGCGCATTGCATGCTGTTGGAAACCAGAGTTAATTAAAAAGCTCCACACTGCAATTAATTACCCAGAGAAGGTGTGCGCTTGAGTCGCTCCAGCGTCCTCTAAATGGGGGTTATATTCCCTAGTCCCTAATGAGTCGATCAATTTTGAAGTAAGCATTTGGAAAAATAGTGGCTAGATCTCCAAATTTGTAAATTGTTTTGATATAATTTTTGGAATATACAGATTTGTGTTAAATATTTTGAGTCAGCCTTTTACAAACATACTAAAAACCGAATCAATATAGCAGTATATATTTATCTATCAGTCTGAATTTAAGCTTTAATCCCAAAAAAATACTCAGATATTTGTGCTGAAATTGGCTGAAATACACACTATTCTCGAGCTCGTGTCCGCTGTGGATGGCATGCAGTGTTGAGAAACAATTAAAAATAGTGATATTTTTATAACTGGTTGTTGAAATACACCCTCTAAATTCCACAGCTACACCTATGTGTGTCTGCATAAAAACCAGTTTTATAAATTAAATAGCTCTTAGAACAAAATGCAAATTTATGGAGTTGCATGTTTGATTTCTACTCGTTATGGCAGTTAATTGTGGTTGTCTACAATCCAATACAAATTGGGTTGATATCAGCTATATGAAGGGGCAGTCGGTTCAACGAGTCATAAGAACAAGGTGATCCATGGCCAGCTATTAAAAGTGGTAAAAGCAAAACCACTTGACATGTTAACCTTGATAATAGCTTCTAGTTTTTTTTTCTATTCTCACCTAACGTTGGCACATTGAAAGGCAAAAAGCCAAGTTTTCGAGTGCATAAGCTGGCTGCAACTCGGTCAACAGCTCTGTAGAAGAGTGACAATAAGAAACTGTTCTGCTCGTGAGGCTCGATTACAACGACACCGAATCTTTGGTGTCGATTAAATGCCCCCAAATGCCAACACTTCTGCGCCATGAGTATAAACTATGTCTTACAGCCGGCGCGGCTCGTTTTGGCCTGGCTAAAGCGCAGAGCCAAGAGCAACAACTGGTCGCTTGGCAGGACGGGTATTGCCAACGGGAGTCATGAAATACGATCGGAACGTGCATCGAATTCGGGTCATTGTTTATAGCTGACTGCCAGCCTTGGCGCCATATAGTTGCGGAGGGCTGGTGGGAGGCAGGGCTTCTTAACATTTGGTAATTCGATTTCAAATAACGAGCGCTGGCCAAATACAAAATTGCAATGGCCCGCCGGGCATTGAACTGTACTGACTTCAGTTGTAGTTATTGCAATTATTTTTGACAATAACCAAAGTAATGTTTTTTCTCTGTGTATTGCTTCATATTTTCCAGGCAAAACCATAAAAACTAAACGGGCAGCAAACGTGTCAGGAACAAAGTTCGCGCAGGTATGAAAACTTTTAAGTCAGCAATAATATTCCCATTGAAATTCACAGAAAATGCAAAAATGCGTAACCGCGTAACGATGCTTGGTAACAGCTTGCAACTAGGCTGCACGGCACGCCTTCAGCGCCCACGCTTAACTATAATTTACAACAAAGTGCAAATGTACATGCAAACACACATATTCACATGCATTTGTGCATAATTGAAGGCAACAGCGATTGCAATTGCAACTGCAACTGCGATTGCAATTGAAGACCTGCCAGCACGCTGGCATGTAAAGCACTTGTAATTCGAAGCGACTGCCCCTAACAATGGGGGGGCACGCCGACGGCTGGCAGGTGAGAGAAGTGAAAGGGGGCTGACTCCCAGGCCAGGCAGCTATATCGCAAGACCGGGAAGCACTGCCAACTCCCATTGTAATTGTCATCGACTGCAAATCGCATGCAAAGATTGCAAATGCATGTTGCCTTACAGCTGCTGAGAAATATATCGTTTGCTGCATATTTAATTAAATACCATAATTGGCCCCGCATTAAGAAAATGTGTGAAACTCTTTAAATGACAAGCAATGAACTCAAAGGGTAAAACTCAATCCTTTTATTGGAGTTGGCAACTTTCACATAGTGTTCAACTTTTGCATCTTCGTAATAACTCCAGCAGAGTTATACAACCCAGCAAAAATGAGTGAAAAGGGTATTTGTGTAATGTGCTTATTTATATTAAGTGCAATCTAAACATATTAACATATTAAAAGATAGAACTTATGTATTGCTTTTCACTTCATAATTAAAAAGGCAAATTTTGTATCCAAATTGTGATGTAATTATACAGAACAGAGGAGCAAGCAGTCAACAGAAGAAACAAAATGCAAGTTTCTGACTTCCCACTTTGGCTGTAAGTTATAATAATATTTGAAGCAAGTTACGCCTTTGCTTTGATATTTTTATGAAATACCTTACCCCCACTCTAATCATAAATGTGAACACAAATAAACACTTAAGTGGGAAGAGACAGTTGAATAGATTTTCAGTTGGAAAACAAACAACAATAAAGACGAGGGAACAACAGCAAATGGCAGCTGCATTCAAACGTTTAGTCTGAGAGATTTGCTTTTGAAATTAAAGACGACAACAATAAAACTTTCCATTTCTAACAAAATTACACTCCACGCCAAAACAAAGCTACACAAATTTATCTCGTTATCCAATGTTTTTTCTGTTTTGTCTTTGGTTGTTGCAGTAAAAATGTATTTTGAGTTTTTGAAGGCACAAAATTTGTTACATCCAAAAATATATTTGTATCTATTTGTGTGGCATGCCTTTGCGCAAGATGAACACGTGGTGACTAGAACCACTTTGTGGTAGCGTTAATGGGGCATATCTGATTATTAATTAATGCCGCTGCTAGTTTTCATTATGCAGCAAATCATTAGGTGTTAAATGCCAAATTGCTGGCCATTTAAATAACTTGATGCCAGTCAAACATGCAACGAGGTCTTCATAATCCATTGATGCCTCCAGTTGGACAGCATTGCGTTGATTGACAAACTGGAAAATTGTATTTGCTTTGTTGCAGCTAGGCAAATTGAGGGATTCATCAACAGTAGCATCTGCTAAGCAAAAGCTGTTGACAATGTGTTGAATTTAATGAAGAAAAATGTCATTCGCATTTTGTGCCGTAAACTGTCAGCAAGCCCCCCTATTTGTTGTTATTGTCTGCATTAAAAGTGCATTAAAGCAAATTGCACATAATGTACGAAATTACGAAAAAAAAGCAAACGAAAACAAAATCCAGGCAACGGCGCTGTTTTTTGCAGTGCGTGTGAATTGAGGCGCGATAAAAACCGCCTGAAAAACTCGCGCCCAGTGCAACAGTTGCGACAGCATGCTGTCAAGCTGATAATGTCTGGGGATATTCCATAGGCCGTTAGATAGCGAGATCTCTTTAATATCGCTACCGCACTGCCTTAATTGAAACTGTCAATTGAAATTCCCCTCTCTCACTCTCACTCTCTCTATCTCTCTCTTCACTCGCCATTTTTGGCGTAGGCGATGTGACAGTGAAAGTTTTAGACGTCGATTCAACTATTGGTTGCAAAGTACAGAAACACACACCGGTAATTAATGCCAATTAAATGTCAAGTTGGTGGGCGTGCTAGCAGCAGCAACGGCAACTCAATTGTTGACCGCCCCAAACTTTGACTTTCAAATGCTGGCTGCACTGATTAATTATGCCACACCATGTTGCACTCGCGGCCCAGACAAATGCAATTCGAGATCGAGCTCGTTTAAGGGGCAAATGCAACGCTAGACGCTACGACGATGGCAGCTCAATTGATTTCATTTCTCACGAGCAACGTCGCGACGTCAGCTGTCAGGCTCGTGAGTTTGGTTGACTAGTTCGCCAGTCTGCTTGCCAGTTGCTTTAATTAGGCGCAGGCAAACAGCCGGCATCTGGCAGCAAAAGCCACTCACCCCACAAATGCAGTAAGCTCGCCATGTGCACTTTCTACTCAGCTCTGCGAAAAGGAAAATACAAAAGAAAATTGCAAGTTGCCGGCGGGTCGATGGGCAACAGCAAAATCAGCAACATCAGCAACTGCCTCAACATGTTTTGAATGTGCTGTAATCACACACACAACAAACTTATATATGATTATTTAATGCAAAACCTTTTGTTGTTTTTTTTTGTTTTTACCTACAGGTTCATTGCCCAAAAGTTGCATTTTATATTTGCCCTGCACTAGCTGGCTGCAAAAACTCCTCGGGCTGCCAACACGCTTCTTCTATAGACAATAATTGCTACCTGTGGTTTCTTATCTCGCTTTCCATTGAACTTTGAACTTGTCCAGCCTTGCAGCGTTTGACTGGCTTTCTTTTATGGCAAAAGTCTGTGCAGCTGCAACAATTACCGCCAATTGCCAAAAGCTGCTGCCAAGCTGCAGTTCATTCAGTACATGTGCTCGCTTGTCCTTGTATGCGCTGCGTATACGTAATATTTGAATTGCTTGGCAAACCTCGTACCCAATATTGTTGGTAAAGTCCCGATCATTTGTACATGATGTAAACAAATAATTGCATTTGGCTAACACTAAAATTGGCACAAATACAAAATTAAAATGAAATATGTCTTGTTAACTTGGGATTTTGCTGATTTAGCAACTAAAGCTAAATTTAATTTACTGCAAAAAATAAAAGCTAAACTTTACAAACTCTTAGTTTAATGACTTTGACCAATATTTTCCAACAGACAAATACACATTTACATTTACTCATATACGTACACATAATTAACTTCCCAAATGTCAATAAACTACTATTTGTCTACTTCTATTTGCAAATTCATTGTCTTTCTGTGTTGTTTGCAAACACTTTTTGAACTTTGGCATACAAATACATTATTATACTACTAAATACGCATACATGGGTACATAATTATAGTACAAGTTTTTCCATCATTGATTGGGCTGCTCTTTCGTGCTCAAAATACTTGTTATGATTTTTAATGCTGTTAAATTTTTGGCCAAAAAATTGGCAAATTGTTCTCTTGTGGCATTTATTGACTTATTGACTGAGTCATTCTTTTCACCTTGACTAAGATGCCTAGTTGGCGTGGTTGATTTTTGTGCTGTGTTTTAATTTCACATATGGTACTCTCCACTATATAGTAGTTTGAAAAATGCATGTTGTATGATGTATTATGTTCAAAGACATTATAAATAACATTTAGCAGACAATCACACTCAGAATATTCAGTTCGGTTTTTTACGACTGCCTTATAGCCTCGGAAAAAGAGTTTAGCTATAAAAAAGAGTATAAGGCTAAAAAATAATCATAAATCTTTTTATAACACGAGAGCTAAATATTCGTGGAGTTAGATTTAGTCGTCGCATTGGTGACATTGTTGCTGGGCGTTCATTATTTATGGGTTGTACGTAGTCAAGACTTGAATCTGAACCGGTTGTAAGACTTTTTAAAGAGCAAACAGCTGAGCACAAAGCAAACAATTGCCAGACTGTGAACTATACACGATGCTTGATGCTAGCGGAAAGCGCCCCAAAGCTCCCAGCTCTTTGCCAAAACCAAAAGCCACAATTTGGAACAGACGACTCGCAGCTGACAGCGTGTGCTGCTTTTTTGCTGCCTTACTGGACTACCACTACATGAGTCATGAATTTAACCTCAACTGGTACTGCAACTGTCTTGGGCAGGTCGGCAGACAGTTTGACAGCCAACAAATGGCGCATGCAAATTTGTTGCATGCCACAAAACAGAGTCTGTGGACACTTCAATTTACAATTTGTATCTGTGAAAAATATCCCACGCAACAGGTTTTATTACTCCTATTTCCTTCTGTATTCTTGAGTTTTTTTGTTGGTTTTTTTTTGTCATTTTTTAAGTTTGCGACAGCTGTTTTTTTTTATTAGTTCGGAACTCTGTCAGAAGCTCTTGAAGCACACATAGTTTCTACGCAACATAAAATCTTTTTATTGCACATAACGCAAAATTAAGCAAAAATTATATAGTCACACCCAGCAAGAGCCCGGATAACACACTTGACCGGGCAGCCAAGATTGGTTGGTGTGCGTGTGTGTGGCCATAAATTAAAGTTATGATCTCCTGTGGGAAGCGATACACAAAGTTGAAATACGATGCCAGCCTCGGGCAAGTGACACATTTCACTCTTCATATTTAGTTTTTATTTTCGGAACTGCGCTTTTAATGAAGCAACATGTTGCGGCAACACATGTGCCTTTTGGGTAGTAGGAAGAACAGCAACTGGAATCCGAACCTGAACTCGTTCTGGAACTCCAGACTCCATGCGGTTGTTGCATGAATGAATGCGTTTTCATTTATTAATTTGCAGCCTCTGTTGCTCGTGGCAGCTCTTGAGCTGCTGCAGCTGCACCCACAGAGTCGCCAAGTTGGCGTCTCTGTCTCGTCCCTGCCTCTTGCGTCATGCAAATGAAACTGAAGACGATGCCGCGACATGGGAACCTAACCTTGAAATATTTTGTTGCTGCTACTCAGTCATATAAAACCATATCAACAGGCCGACAGTACGTTCTTCTTCACAAACCTTTACATTAATTAATGTATGCAAAAGTTAAAAGTAAATATGTAAAAGCATTCAGCTACTACATCTATGCACACCAGCAGACATCAAACCAATTAAATGAATTTAAATGCGAATACGTTAAGGTACTCAGTACTCAGATGCTTACAATTTTAATAACCTAAAGTTAGTAATCCTGTGCGTTGCAGATAAGTTATGTAAGAGTAATTAAGGTAACTACAAAAGAAGAGTTGGAAGCTTATGATTTCTCTTTACTCTGAGTGGCATCTTGAAAGAGTAGCAGCTAACTGAATGGCCACAAGAAATGATTCCCTTAAAGTATTATAATATATCATGGGCTAATTTGTTAGAAGACTATATAAGTGTAAAATACAATATGTACGTCTGCCATTGGATTCTGTAGCGAAAAGTAAAAGCCACAAAACAAAAATTATGCTTAATAGCATGATCAACGTGTTCTTTGGAATTTAATTTCAACTCTCTCTCTCACACTGCTATTAATAATTTTAAGGTTTCTTTAAACTCAATTTGTGATATGAATCTTTCTACATAATCGTGATAGATTCGTCTTGTAAACAGCTCCATTAAACAGGTAGTTGATGTCTTTCAGAAATCTTTAAATTACCTTCAGCATGCATACTGTCTGCAATTCAAGTCGAGTGCACGTCAATCTCGATAAACATAATTCTGCACAATTTAATTGTCGGCTGCTGTCGGCTCAGTTTACGTTGATGTTGCTGCTGCTGTTGCTGTTGTCCATGGTATTATGGTCGCACAAGTTTGTTGTCTTACCTGTTGACAATATCCCGCTGCCTGCCCCAACATCCGGCCAGTTCAAGTTCTCAAAGACCAACTAATGGTTAGCTTTTTGGAACGAGTGCCATTTGGCTAATGATATCTGTTGTGTTTAATTGCATAACCATGACTGCCCGCTGGTGAGCACTTCAACTAGGAAATTAAACGGTTTATGTTAATTAATGCCTGAACTATAATTTGCCTGCTGTGTTATTGTTTAGTACCTAGTTGGCATTGGGCTGTGTCGAAGACAGGCCGCGGACAGGTCCCAGCTGGCTAGCAAATTAACAGACGCTTAATAAATGCAGCTAGTCCTCAGAATACTCTACATTCAGTCAGTTAAAACCATTGATTTGTCTATGACTAAAAAAAGAACTTCAATATATTTGTGCTTTGATGGAGAAATAAATAAAATAAATAAAAATAAAATAAAATATTTACTTGACTTTCTCAATTCTACAATTCCTTCGAACTATCGCATAAGAGCGAAGATTTATTTAAAAAGAAGATCTAAGATGCCGGGACTATTTATAAACTGTATGAATAGGTTATTTGTTGGCTCATTTAAATATCAAATGGCAATTAGCCATCCATTTGCCGCTATATACATTTAAAACATTTCAAATTTCGACTTAGAGCTCTGCACTTTGCCAACCAGAAATTTAATAGTCAATTGCCATTTAAGGCTTAATCGAGGTAAACTTAAATAAAGCGGCGATTCGTGAGAGAACCTTTCTAATCAGAGTAATCGAGAGCCAGCTCAATTTCCATGGCTCCGAGACGGCTTTTGTTTTGACTCTAATTGCCACTCTGCCTTTTATGGCCAGCATCGAGACGTCGACATTTAAAGCAGCGCCCACAACATCCGCTCAGGCAAAGCGGCCCAACCCCAAATAAACACTTTAATCTCAGGAATTTATTCATTTTCATACTATGATTATTTGTAGACTTTTTTCAAATACTTTTGCACAAATATTGAGCCAGTCATCGTCCATAAATTGTAAAAATATCTGGCCCAAGTCAAACATTGAGTGAGTTTCCTCTGCGTAGCTAAGTGAATAAAAATAAATTTTCGAGTGCTCCCCCATTCGGTTTTGCATAATCCAAAACACAGAACTATGGCATGCATACCGCAGGTGTATATACAATATGTATATATATATATTTATGTGTGCTATTTACTTAACGATGAACATATATAAATAAACAAACATCAAACTAAATGGGAAATATAAATATGCAGCAGAACAAACGGCAGCCGTCGACGCGGCCACGCATAAATTTCACGTGTAAATGTGGAACAAACTTCTGGCACATCACGGATCTTTGATTTAAATATACATAATCTTTGCTCGTCTCTCGTTTTCGATTTTAAACTACAACGGAAACTTCTTGTGGTGTTAATTTGTAGAGCTGTGAATTTTGTAAGGCTTGCAGCTTGATCGATGGCTTTGACTTTTGATCCAAATGGGATACCATACCACTAAGCAAAGCATATGGTAGAGCCACTTCTCGAACGCTAATGGAGCATTTGATGGGATTATTTATGCCTCAGCTGTTTGATGCAATCAACAGTTCCAACTGCATGAACATTTTATGTTCTTTCTGTTCTTTACGACCAATCCGAAACTTGTTTATCGGCAGTACATATACAAACAGCAAACAGACATACATAAGTATACCGAATTCCATAAATGCCTCACATTGACTCTGTAGATTAGCCCACAGGCGGCAATGACCAAGTGCAACCAGCGACCAACAGCCAAAAGAAAGGATGGAAACAATTATGAGCCGTCGGGCGAGAAGAGAACTTTCTGCTGTTGTTTCTGCTGCTATTTGTTGATTAAACCTGTTGACCCCATTCCAACCGTCGCGACGGTCAGTTAACTGTTTCGTTGCCTGCAAGCGACAAAGAAAACAAAATTTATATGCCAATGATCAGATTAAAGCAAATACAAAGAGCCGAATGCAAAATAATAAAATGACTTGACGGCATGAAACGGGTTTAATGCCGGGAACGGCCGAAAACACCAATACGCTTATATATGCATATTCCCGGGTATCAATTAAATGGTGCGGAACCCAGCTGACCGACTTTTTTTCCTACAAGTCGAAGTCAACTGCTTGGCTAACGAGCGGACACCAGTCCTGGCTGGGCGCTAGATCCGTGAGTTTGGAGCATGAAATTTATGCAGATCTGTTTGTGTTACATTTCTGCGACAGCAAAAACAACATTCATCGTGATATCTCTTTTCTTTGTGCCAATCGCAACGTTGGCAACAGCATTCCTTATGGCGATAGTTCCACGGCTAAACTGGAAAAATAGCTGCAAGATGTTGTTGTCCGGTCGCCTCACCGTTTGTTGAATATTGACAGCAAACGCTCCCCTTTTGGAGTCGAGTTGCTGCCCATTTTTATGGTCAAATAGCTGTACAATTTGTTGCTTTTCGCATTTTCCTCAATGTATTTCACTTTTGGTCTAATTTGGAGGAACTTGTGCCAATTGTTGATCCCTTTTATGATTTATGCGCAAATTGGAAATAAATCGTGAGAGCAGTAGCTCTAAATGCTGGCCTCCACTTGATTAGCAGCTGGCTGAGAATTGGCACACAAATGCAGTCACGTTGTCTGCTTGGCCATAAATAAATCGACAATCGATGCCGCAACCGAATGCAAATGAGTGAAAGAAAACTGCAAACAATTAACAGGCAACCAACAGCAACAAGAAATTTATGTGTAACACAGACAAACAAACGCGATATGCAAAAGCAAAAACTAAAGCACGGCAGCAACATTTGCCTTGCCAGCCACACAATGTTATGCAATTGTGTATGTGCTGTGATATTGCCCCTGCAACAAGCGTCGCTTCTGTGTCCAGCTTACAGCTCGGATGCCAATTGTATTTGCGAATGGATTGCACAAAGACAAGATTTATGCATATCAACATTTAGCCCAAAACGCTGACCCAAAAACTGCTCTGACAGGCGATGCAAAAATCAAGCGTACCATTTGCAACCGCAGCAGCAGCAGCTGCTGCTGCACGCCAGCAACATTTAACAATGGGTCAACTTTCGTTCGCGTTGGTGTTGATAAATGAGCCCCAAGAAGCTGCAACTGTGGCTGTTGTCATCTTTTATGTTGCTTTGTGTTTTAGCGTGTATGTATTTTGTGGGTGTTGTCGTCGTTGTCGCCGTTGTCAGCAACTACACTTTCCCAATTAGATGCCGCCACAATATTTTGTTGGTTAAATTCAGTTGCTGGCACAGCTGGCGTTAAAGAGGGCTAATGATTTAAAGACATAAACGGTGCATTGTTTAGGAGTCTGTTTATTCCTAACTGGTACAGAAGAAACGCCTCGAAAATGAGTGTGCGAACTGAAATTACGAAACTGCTTCCAGTTTTGCTTTTCCTTTAAAATACTATAAAATTCTCTAGAATATTCTTAAGGAAGTCAGTCAATATATTTATACAGATATAATAATTTAAAACCGGCTTGCCTTCCTGTGTGTATATAGTTGAAATGTGTATATAAAGCGTTTAATTTTACTATACTTTTTACGCTTTTGGAAACTTGAAGTTAATATCCATTTACAATATCCATGCACATGTAGTCAGTCACACAAACATTTTTAGAAAGTAATTTACACCAACACACATGCGCCAAGTTGATGCGCAAACATAAACAAACTAACTAACAAACAGCAGAAATAACTAGGAACAACAACAGCAGCAACAGCAATATATTACCCAACAGTAATCGGAGACACAGTCAAAGTGCAGAGAAGATACACAGGCAAACACAACTTTTGTCAAAGACTGTGGACGAATACAAAAAAACAAAATACTCTGTGATTACCCCTCACATAGTGCCTGCCCCTCTTGCAGCTCATGTCCAAGCAACAGCAACAAGCAACATCAACAAGAGCCCACAACGATGTCGACAAGCAGCAACAACAGCAGCAAAATTTCAATAATTTCATTATCAAGATGAAGATTGATTGATAGTCGCGATGGTAAATGAATGTTTGACTGCTTGGTGAAGACATTGAATGACCGCATGGCCACTTGGCCAATTGGTTTTGCCTGCTTATGGAGTGGGACGCGTTAAGGGAAGACGACTAATGCAAATTGTCAAGTTTGACTACTGCAAATTGTTGCCGCTCTTATATTTACATTCAATAACTTTCGATTCATGCCGCAGAAGCTACTGCATTCATGTGTATGGCAAATAACAGTGAAAGTTGATTGTTGGCTTGGCCAGTGCAACAGTAACAACAACAACAACAACAGCAATTGCTGGTAGGGCTTGCGCAATCTCCACTGCAATGAAAGTTTTTTTAGTCAGCCTTTAAGCTTATGCGCTAATAGCACAACAATAATAACAACAAAATTCAGCATTACTCATTGTAAACTCATTTTCTTTTTCATTGGCAGAACATGGTGAAATAAGGTAGGAAGCAAAAAAAAGACGACAACAGCAACAGCGAATCACAACAACGACGTAATTACGCAACAATGTCATCCTCGATTTGTGCGCACTTTACGCAGAATGCGTGGAAGAAGGATTTGTGCTCGAACTGTTTCAAGTCCAAGGATGAGCACAAAGCAGCCGCTGCTGCAGCAGCTGCTGCCGCCGCCGGACAACACAGCTCCAAGCCGAGTGCCCTCAAGTCAGATAATAGCCACACAAAGACTGATTACCCCAACAAGCACAAAACGCCCGCCAAGAGCATCATCAAGAAGGCATTTGGCGTGCGGCTCACCACAACTAGCATGACTAGCAGCAGCAGCAGCGGCAGCAGCTTTAGCAAGTCCAATGGCAGCAGCAACAGCTCAAAGTCAGGCAAGGTTTGCTTTCCCAAGCAGCTGCACGAGATCATTGGCTATGGCGGCGAGTGGTCGGAGGATGACGACGATGATGATGATCATGACTTTATGAATCTGGGCAACGAGCACGATGACATGGCCATCACGGAAACAGATGATGAGGATGCCGTTGAACTGAAACGCATAACGCGCGCCAACACAGATTTCAACATGAACAATGGTAATTTGCTGGGCGATGCACAGGATAACATTAAGAAATCCTTTGCTGCGCTGAAACTGGGCGCTCCACAGGTGGACAAGGAGGGCAAAAAGCAAACGTTAACGATCAATGTGATGCCCTTTGGACAGCCCACAAAAAAGACAGCGTCCAAGGCGACGCCCAGCAAGACAACCGAGTTGTCCAAGACGACAACAACCACAGCAGTTAGCACCAGCACAGTTATAGCCAAGACAGCCACAACCATCAAGAGCAGCGTAACAAGCGCATCCACCAAGAAGGTAACCACAACACTCACACCAACTCTGATAAAGAGCACGCCAGCAACATCGTCGCGCGACGGCAAGGATAGTCCGCCCATTGAGCGAGCAATGGAGAAATCTCTGCTTGATGAAATCTCCGAGACGCTTCAGCAGAAACAAAAGCAAAAACAGAGCGAAATCAACACAGAAACAGCACCAGCAGCAACATCAGTCACAACATCGACAACAGTTTCAAGCAGCAGCAACAAAATCAAATTCGAACTGGGCTCGCTGAGTGACGAGCCAAAGCCATTTCTCGACCTTAAGAAACCGATCGCACGTAACGCACCCATAAGCAAGGATCAGAGCAAGCCCAAGGTGAACGTCTGCCACAAATACTCCGACACTGACAGCAATTGCTCCGACACGGAGAATGGGGTTTCTGCCTACTACGATGTAGTTGAGACGCAGCTGAGCTACGAGAATCTGCCCGATGGCAAGTACAGTGAGCAGGTTGGCGTGGCCAGTGCCCAAGCAGAGGGCAGCAACACACATTACTCCAGCTCCCAGTACATAACGGACATGTTGCTCAGCTCGAAAACACGAGCCGCCAGCTACAATCTACACGAGGGCAACTTCATGACCAGCAAGATCACATCGGATGGCTTGATTGTAACCAAATGCAGCTCGGACGACGCACTTGACTCGACGGGCAGCAGCTTTGACGGCAGCTCCGACGAGGAGAACACCTACAACATGATTCGCAGTGAATCCGACTCAGGCATTGGCATCAGCATTGGCAGCGACTACAAAAATCAGCCCAGCGGGGCGGCAAAGAACAACAACGAACAGCGCTCGCTGGTTGAGAAGAAGCTCAGTGCCAGCACCAATAACTCCGACTACGAGGACATCCAAATTAGCGATCAGTCTGGCAACCAGACGGCAGCAGTAAAGAGCCGTGAGCTGCATGGCGAGCCAGACGGCAGCGCCGACCCAGACAACAAGCTCGAGCAAAAGAAACAGCCACATCAGCAGCAGCAACAATCGCAGGAGTCTGGGGCAGAGCGATGCCACAACAAGTGCCAGCGCTGCCAAAATCGCCGCCACCACCAATGAAAATCGATGCACGTCCATCTTTCTTGCATGGCCTGAAAAAGCCCGAGCTGCCAGCTAAGCCTTTTGTCGGCAACAACAGCAACATTAGCAGCAACAACAATTCGCCACTAAAAACCTTTATGAGCAAGCGTCAGCCCAGCTGTGCCGAGCAACAATTTATCACTCAGCTACAAACGGCCATTTCCAAATCGAGTGAGAATTTGCTATTAGCGTCGTCAGTCTCAGCCGCAGCAGCAGCGGCGGCGTCGGCGGCAGCGGCAGCAGCAGCAGCAGCAGCCGCTGAGTCAGCCAAAGATGATGCAAAGCTAAAGAAAGGCAAAGCGCCTAATCCGCCGCCGGAGCCAAAACTGAGCGCGCCGCCTACGCCGGAGCGCGATTACAGTTTGGTAGTTGAGTTCGAGCAGGCAGCCAAGGCGGAGGCGTCAGCATCTAAAGCAACATCTAAAGACGCCAATGACACAATGCCAAAAGCAGCAGAAACTATAACCACAGCAGCAACGACAGCAACAGCAGCAACTGCAACAGTAGCTGGCAGTGGCACCAGCAATCTGTACACCAGAAAGCCACCCGTGGCTGCTGCTGCGCCCGTCATTCGCGAAAAGGATAAGCGAGAGCGTGCAGTCGTCAATCCCAAATTTCGCAGTCTCAACACATTTGTGATGCAGCGCACCAATGCGGCTAAGCAGCTCCAGCTGCAATCTGCCAGCTCCGTGCTGAATCTCAAGCAGCCCCTAACACCGGAGCCAACGCCGCGCAATCAACGCCAACTGTCCATGTCGGAGGAATGCCTGGCAGCTGCTGGCTTAGTGGAGCAGCCAAACAAGGCTACAAAGTCACCCACTGCCTCGCCACCACAGAAGCAAAAGTCAAAGTTCTCGATCAAAAAGTTTCTGCGCATGGGCAGCAATGGGAGCAGCAAGTCCAATGAGCCCATCTCCAAGAAGGACAACAGCGTCTACACGGAGATCTGCACGGGCGATGATGGCAGTGTCATTGGCAAGCCGCGACTCGTCATCATACATCCCATTGACATAAACCCCACGGCCGTTGAAGTTGTCAAGGATATCACAAAGACCAGCGATGCTGTCTCGGCACAAACTGTGGCTGTGATCACCGCCAAACCGCCAGCTCCACCGCTACGCGCCAGCGAAGGACAGCGCGCCCATGAGGCCAATAAGCCGGCTCGCCCACCGCCGCCCAAAAGCGCTGAGCTGCGACGCAAGCAGAACACAGAGCTAACTGCCACGCTCAGCATTAGCAGTGTGGATTCCACAAAGATTTCCGGCAATCCCAATGCCGGGGGATCCATCAAATCTAAAGCGGATAATGTTTATGCCAATTTGGGTGAGTGTTTGCTATAGGTTAACTAAGTGGGTAAATAGAACGTCTCAAATCCATAAATTACACTGAGCAACACAATTTTGTGATCATCTCAAGCAACATATTCTTTCAAGAAGAATGTTTTTTAGTATTTTGCCAAAATTGAGCTTAGTCAAGAAGATCACAGATTAGAAATATCCGATAGATTCGGCCATAAAATACCCAAATACGAATACAGTGTCTGCATTTTTTGTTTATTTTGTGAAGCAGTGTAAAAAGAGTGATCAACGAGTGTAAAAATTCCAAGCGCCTCTGCATTTGTGGGTGTATTTTAATCTGATCGTGTTCGTGATTGTGATTGCGATTGTGATCCACTTCCAAAAGAAAGCGCAAACAGATCACGTTTATTGGCATCGCCCAAAGACATGCCGCGGCGCCAACTCATGCGACCTTCAGAATGTGGGTCTGAAAGGTCTCTTCACCTACTTTGCGACCAGCGGCCAAGTAACAGCCACAGGCAAGGCATGGTCATAGCTTCAGAAAGTACTCAAAGTAGAACCAAAGCAAAACAAGTTATGCATTTCAATCAATATAACGGGCACACAGAAATCCAAAGAAGCCATCGGCGCTTCTTAAAGTTGCCATAAGCCAGGCAGGCTGGTAGTCAGGTAGTCAGATTAAAGTAGGTTAAGTGTGCGGGCCAAAGCTGTAGATAAAATATGTAGTTTTACAGATGAACAGGCAGCAGCACAAACGCAAAAGCAACAACAGTAACATAAAATCGAAATGAAAACAAACCAAAGCCCAAAGCCAATGAGGTAACCACATGTGAATGTTTAGTCCCAGCTCCAAATGCCACTGAAAACTGGCGAAACGAGAATTGCTGCCAGAGAAAGAGTTAGAATCAAAGACCCATTTCTTAGCTGACATTTTGTGGTCAGGCCAATGTGTTGCGAGAACTTGTTACACCTGCTGCGGTTGCTGCTGCTGCTGTTGCTGTTGTTGCTGCTGTTGGTGCTGTTGGTGGCAGCTTTTGGCAACTGGTGAAGGGGCTGTCGAGCTCATCAACTAAGCTCAGTTTTTTATTTTTTTCACATTTTTTTGCTGTGGAAAAGCTATTTGCTAGACTTCTTAGCCACTAGGCACCATTACGCGAATAGTAATTTGTGCATGAATTTGGGTCAAAATCACAATTAGTGTCGCAGGTTATACAGCTAAAGCTAACAACAAAAAAATGGCATTTGGCATTGTTATGGCCATGAAACTTGGCCAGCAAAAGTCTTGAATAGATCATATCTACAAATGCGCATCGAAATTTAACGGATTATGCACTTAAAACAATGTTGAATTCAATTCAATTTCTTCTTGTAATATTATAGTTCAACAAAATCTAAAACCAAACTCGCTGTTATTCACTTTAAACCATGAGCATATTCAAAGAGTATTTTAATTTAAGTCTGACATCAATTTAGAAGCTGAACGACTTAAAGAAGATTGAATATAAACAAATGTTGACAAGCAATCTCCTTAATCAAATCTCTTTCTCAATCCAAAGGCGAAATTCGCTCTTCGATAGCGCCACGCAAGCCGGAGCGAACGGCAAGCATGAGGGAGCGTGAGGCGCAGCTGGAGCTAGTCCGTAAACGGGGCATACTTACCGATACTATCTCCATTTGCTCGTCAAACGGTGAGAATGTAACGGCCGATCAATCCAAGGGGAACATCACCAATCCATTCGAGTCCAAGCCGCCTTCCGGTACAACAAATGCAACGGGAGGAGCAGCCACAGGGCCAGCTGTCAATAGCCGCACCAGCACATTTGAGCGGCATCAGCCGAAGAAAGCTGAGACAAAGATGTCCATATCCAGCAAGCTGGAGATCTTCGAGCAGCGCGCCCACGACGGCACGGACACCGCTCAGCGCAGCAGCCTGAAGGATTCGGTGCGCAAAATTAACAGCACCATCGACAGCTATCTGAAGGACAAGCGCGACTATGAGAACATGTACGAGTTTGTCAAAATGGGCAATGGCCCAAACAGCAACAGCTCAACAACGACGACAACAACGGCAACGGGGACCATAACAGCAACGCCACCGGCGCCACCAGCACGGACTAGCAACATGGATCTGGCCTCTGTCTCCGGGCAACGACTCAATAGTCAGTCTAACAGGCGCAACAACATCTACTCGGATACCGCCTCAATAGCCAGCTATTCGCGCAGCGAGTACGGTCCAGTACGCAACTACGGCCTGAACAATAGCTTTGGTAGGTCAAATCAAATTCAAATTACTTCTATGAGAGCATCTACGCTTATCATTATTCAATAACTCAGTTATTAACTTATTTATTTACTTTTAGCCAACATTCCACGCGTCATCTCGGCCTCGTATGCGGGCAGCGAGGTCGGCGAGTTCGACATCTATGCACCGTATAGTTACTACGGCAGCGAGGCTGGAGGAGATGTGGCGACAGACATCAATGACAGCGTCTGGGGCATGCCTATGGTGAGTTTGTTGCTCAAACTATCTGCCAGTTAACATTATAAACATTTTATTATTATTATCTTAATGATTTTAGGGGAACAAGTTCCGCAGCAAGGCCACGAATCGTTTGCGCATGCGCAAAGGACGCAGTGTCGTGCACAAGACCATCGAGGACAACTATACGGCCGTTGTTGTTGCCAATCACGAAGCACTTGCCCAGGTGCTCGATCAGGTAATCCGTATTATGTAGATTTTGATCATACTAGTCTAATTTCAATCTCTACTCTTTTCTCTCAGCTACAACAGACGCCAGTTGTGCCCGCTGCACTGCGACCGCTGGCCAATGCCATCAACTTGCGCTACGAGGACTTTACCATCTTAGATGGCGCCCAAGCATTTGTGGTGGGCAAGAAGGCCTTTCATGCGGCCTTGTGGACCACATCTCCCGTGACCTGGCCCTATCAGCAGACTGCAATCAGCTGGCGGGCGTTGGCGGCGAGCTTAGTCAATTAACTGGCGGTGTTTCCGATGTGCTGAATCCCATAACAGAATTTTGCGATATTGTGCCCAGTTACCAACTCCCATTGATGCCCACAACGGAGGTGACTCTGCTGCAGGCGACAATATCAGTGTTGCCACGACTTCAGCTGGAAACGCTGCAATCGATTGGAGCCATACTCAAGGGAAAATCCCAGGTGCTAGACAAGAGCAACTTCAACTTCCGCGGCTCCATACCAAATCTTAACAGTCTAAAGGATGCAGCTGGTGGCAATGCGCTCCGCAACGTCGTCTCTGTGCAGAATCTGAGCACATTGAACGAGGAATCGACGTCGCCTGGCAATGCGGCGGTGAACGATGCAGAGGAGAATACTCCGACTTGTTCCAGTGCCATGCCCGCCTTTGATGATGTGATGACGCGCGAAGTGGCATTCATTATGCTGCAGCTGGTCAATGGTATGAAGAATCTTCAGGCCAAGGCAATTGAAGAGACGCCGCTAAGTCTATCGAATGTCGTTCTTTCGAAGGACATGGAAAACAAGGATGCGCAGGCGCGACTCTGTGTCTTACAGGGGTATGCAAATATATACAATACATAATTATCGAGTCTTATGCACTAATACGGATCTCACTTATCTCGCAGCAATAACAACGACGATGAGGAGCCAATGGGCACACTCTGCAAATGCGCCCATGGTGCGCTGACCGAAATGCTGCCCGCAACGAAAATCACTCCCATCCTGGCCGATATATTGCAACAGGAGCGAGCCGAGTCCCTGTCCAAAGCCAAGTCGGTGCTGGAGTTTGTACTCTGGGGCCCATCGGATGTGGCTCTTTCGGGCTTGACAAAGGAACGTGAACTGGCGTTGCAGCGCTGGCTGGATCTGGAGCGGGCTACAGTTCTGCATGGCCTGGTGCGCACGCGCGTCGAGCTGACAGTTTACGATGAGTGTCATCTGATGTTCCTCGTTCGCTCAACGGCCAAAATGATGAACGATGCGGCCAAAATTGTATGCAGCTACCAGCAGCAGGCCGATGCCTGAGGTGCATCGATTAAGAACCCTAATAATATTTATTATGCAAAATTGTCATAGGCGTTTAGTCCTTTGAGTTGTAGTTTAGCTATACGCAATACTTACATTCATATGTGGGGCTTAATGATCCCATACAAACATGTTATATACATATGCATTATCGAAGAGTTGAATTTCTCGAATACTTATTATTGATTTAATCTAAAAACGACATAAACGATACGAAATACATTTATCCATAAATTTGTATACACTTCTTTGCGTTGGATGCCAAACGAACATCGCAAGCAAATTGTCTTGTAAAAACTCTGTCTTCAGTGAATCTTTTATTAATTCTAGTTTACTTATAATTGTAAGTTATTTCTGTATGCAACTATTTATACTTACTTACATTATTTACTGATAATACTTACATAATAACTATTGAAAGTATAATTCGGTTTGTCAAAGTAAACATTGGTGTTTGTTTAAATATCCATACGTACAATATTGTATACCTATCTATATGCAAATAAATAAACTGCAATATTTCCTAAAACTTTTATTTTGATGCTTAAAGAGAATATGGTTAAAATATCGGTTTTGTATAAAAAGGAAATCTTTTGGAAGGACATCCAAACCGTCCTTGTTACCCAGAATACAAGGCATTTGTGATTTCGAATCATTTTTTTCGTCATGCGTCCAAATTTGTACAAGTGTTTTGGTTCTTAGATAACCCTATAATCCTTGAATGCAATACGATAGAGCTTGCTCTTCCGCTTCTAAAGCGCCATTTCCAAAATTTGCAAGGATATTTTCCAGTTTGAATCGTATCTTATCTAGTACCCCTGAAAGCTTACTGTAAGATCTTAGATTTTCTCGAAGAGTATTTAAAGTCTATTTATTTTTGCGCCTACGCGTATACTTTATATTTGGCACGAAATATTCTGATACAATTAAGTATTCTGATAACAAGTGTCACAGAACTGAGTGGATGTAGCTAATCTACCTTTCAAGTTTGGTAACCTTAGTCTAGTTTGAATTTGAATTTGCGAATTGCTCAAGCAGTACTTTTTATGATAATTGTTAAGATCTAATTTACTTTCTTGAGTAAGGTTCTTAAACGATTCGAGTTTTCCTTGACTGAACCAGCGTAATGACGAAGTGACTGGACCATACAGTGCCAATAGCTACCACATTGACAGTCCAATTCTTTTGAGACAACCCATTTTAAATCAATGAAGAAAATATTTTCAATTAAATTATGTTAAAGCGACACTTTCAAATGAGATCTCTGTGTACTCAGACACTTATTAATTCTTTGCAAATCTTTGAATAGAGTAAGTAGATATATTTATGTATTTTGCTTTTTCAATGGATGAAAACTAATTTTGTATCCTTACATAAAGAGTACATTTTTGACAGCTCTATTATCTCCCGCTTAAATAGTATACTATGCTTAGTAAGTTTTTCTTGTGTACTGGGCAGTATGTGAAGTGTATTTTGATAATGATGTAGAGATTACAATTTATTGTAGTTCATTAACAAGAATCGACACATAAGGGATATGATTCCATTGGAAATCAAGATATGGATATGCCTCAAATCAGATAATTGATAATGTCGACAAGCATATGAGTAGCAGATGTTGTGGCGATAAGTCAATAATAGATTTATAGAGCCCCAGCAAATTGTTTTGCAATTGTTATTTATATATATACATATTATATACAAAATAAAAATTCTTTGCACACCGTTTGCATTTGGCTGGCATTTTTATGACATTGCGACTCTAGACTCTATGAGAATCCTGGGAGTGGTATGTACTCCTACAAATATACATATTCATTTCATTGTTTATTTTTGTATTGCACTCAAATTGATAACAATAACATTCGGTGGCATCTGAAGAGCTGTCGTAAAACTCTTCAGCCGATAATCGGACCCCAGATAATGCGTGGCTCTGTGAAATATAAAACCTGTGCCCGCTTACCAGCCGACATAGTGAAAGTGAAATTGTTGAAACATGAAGTACGCACTCAGTGTGGCCCTCCTTCTGGCCATTGGCCTCCATCAGATCGATGCGCACGGCATGATGCTAAATCCCCCAAGTCGATCCTCCCGCTGGCGCACGATGGCTCTGCGCCCCAGAATTACAACGACAACGAACTCTTCTGCGGTGGCTTGTATGTAAGTGCACGCTTGGATGAAGTCTGCTCCTAACTTGTACTCGAAACAGAATCTGAAGTATATACGTTTTTTATTCGTATCCTTGGAATTACAATTTACCAGTGAGAGCCGATTAAATTTGTTCGAATAAAGTGCACAGCGACCAGAAATGTTTATATATCAATCAATATCCTCGGAACATTTTGCGTTTGATATCCAAACATTTAATTTTTGTAGTCTCAACGACTTGCGATGCCATATTTTATATGCAAAATTCAAATTACAAATTGTACAATTCGATTGACACTTTGCAGACCCAAGCCAATAATGGTGGCCAGTGCGGCTTGTGCGGCGACAACTTTTCGACGGGCCGGCCTCGGCCAAACGAGATTGGTGGCCAGATTGGCGGCAGTGGTGTCATCACAAAGAGTTATACGGCAGGAAATGCAATAAGTGTGGGCGTCAAGATCACCACCAATCATTTGGGTCACTTTGAGTTGAATCTGTGCAACTTGGATGCGTTTGGCAGTGAGTCCGAAGAGTGCTTCAGCCAGCATCGCCTGCGCTTCCCCGATGGCAGCGACAGGCTGCAAATTGGCACCCAGAGCGGGGAGTTCGATGTGACCGTGTTGCTGCCCCAAGGAGTCACCTGCCAGCATTGCGTCCTGCGCTGGACTTATGCGGGCGGTAAGTGATCTTATCCGTTAACATTTTAAGCTAATATAAAACTGAAATGTTCACTTAGCCAACAACTGGGGCATGTGTGAGAATGGCACCGGTGCCCTGGGCTGTGGTCCGCAGGAGACCTTCAAGAACTGCGCCGATGTCAGCATCCACTGAAGGAGTTGTGTCCAATGTTGAGGCTTCAATGTTTCTTTAATCCCTCAACATTTTGTACTGAACTAAAGCCAAATATTTAATAAAACGAAAGCATTTAAATAGCCAACTTATGATTTGAAAATCCTAAAACGTTTTTAAAGATTAGCTCCAATCTCTTGTGCTGCATTGAACTGCTTTCAATGCACTGCTTGCAATACACTGCTTGAAATGCACGATCCTAGACACAAACCACCACCACTAATTACCGTTCTTGATTTCTTATAAAATATCTACAAAATTTGTCATTTCCTTGGAAAACGTTGGAGTTTTAAACTGATGAATTAATTCTAATTCTAGCCTGTTAAGCTCTTAGTCGTTTTAACGAATTTAAGGATGCTTATCAAGTATATGATAACCCTAAAATGCAATTTTTTACTGTGTATAAGTTTTTGTATAGTTATGTTTTATTTATACTGTTTTAATTATATTTGAGTTAATAAAAGTCATTTGTATCCCTGCTACTATAAATGATTATAGTAGTTTAAGTTTCAAGGGCATTGCTGTGGCAGATAAGAAAAGACTGATTAGAATGGGACGGTCAGTTACATTAAACACTGTAAAAAGGTTGACCCACTCCGGTTGATATCTAACTAACAATGTCATTAAGGTTTAGAGTTTAAATCTAATAACGGTCGCTTATCATATCTATAACAAATGTGCGTAGGCAAAAGTGATTTGTATGAACAGTTTATATTCCATATTCATTTTTATTCGGCTTTTTCTAAAATTGCTGGTAATTAACAATTGACGAGAAACTTAAGCACTAATAAACAAATCTAGGCTCAATTAGTCTTATTGTATGCTTTAAAGGTTTTCAACTTTTATTAAAGCCTTGAACCAAGAACCATTTGTTTTGGCAATGCTGTAAAGTCTACGTTGTATCCAAGGCTGCAAAACAATTTAACCTGGCTTATAAATAACTTCTTATCAGCAAAATAATCAACTTCTGAGAATATAGAGTGAGATCTCAAAAACGTAACGTTTTAGTTGCTTAAGTTTGTCTTAAAAAAATTTTTTTGTAGAAATTAAAAGAATTTCATCGATTAATTACAATTATTGAATTTGATGAATTCTGTAGACAAATATTAAAAAATGTTATAGTAAAAAACATAAGGAAAATAAATTATAGCACTAAGGTATAATTTTAAATAAATTGAAAAATTCAATATTAATTGTTGAAAATTAGATTTGTCAGAAGTTAAAGTTTCTTACTAACCAATATACCATATTCAGTTTTGTTTTTGTTTTAATGAGTCAATATTTGGATTGTATTTGTATGTGTCATTGTTGTTTTGGTAAATAAAAAATAATGCCATTTCAGGGAATAGTACAATAAGTCGCCAAAATTTCGGCAACAGTCAAATCAAAGTTTATGATAAGACTGATAAGAATCAACGAATTTCTGCAAGGGTGTAGAAAGATTTCGGGAGGCGAAAGATAGCTGTACTTAATTTTTATATGATCAATTTAATATTAGATAACAATTCCAAACAAGAGGAAAAAATAAAGCTTCCTAGTATTTGACAACCGATAAGACCAACCATGCTGAGCTATATAAGCCTAAGTCCCTGCAACGGTGAGCCCAGTAAAAAGGAAAGTGCTAAGCATCAATACATCATCAATCAAAAAAAAAAATAAAAAATCATCAATCAACTCAAAATGATCAATATTGCCACATTGGGAGTGGTACTGTTACTTTGCTGCCTCATAGGGGAGATCAATGGCCACGGTATGATGTTGAGTCCAGTGGGTCGATCCTCACGTTGGCGTTACGATTCATCGGCTCCCAGAAACTACGATGACAATGGTCTCTACTGCGGTGGCTTTTGGGTATGTTCTTCCAAAAACCCATTTTTAATGAAAAGAATTGTTTCTATGGAGTATTCGCACGTTGCAGAAACAAACTCAGAACAATGGCAAGTGTGGCATGTGCGGAGATGATTACAGCATGAGTGTGCCACGACCCAATGAGCTCGGAGGCAAATATGGCAGCGGTGTGATAGTCAAGAGTTATGTTGGCGTCAGCTCGGCTGACATTAATGTACTCATAACGGCCAATCATATGGGCCACTTTAGTTTCAAGCTCTGCAACCTGGATGAGTTTGGCAGTGAGTCGGATGAATGCTTTGACAAGTATCCACTGGCGTTTGCCGATGGTGGCTTTAAGTTCTACATTAGCTCCCAGACTGGCAGCTACGATATGGTTGTGCAATTCCCCAAAGGAGTCAGTTGCAAGCATTGCGTACTCCGTTGGACATACACTGCGGGTAATAATTGGGGCATCTGTGACGATGGCAGCGGTGCAATGGGCTGCGGTGCCCAGGAGAACTTTATAAACTGTGCTGATATCAGCATTGCGGGCTCAGCTCGGGCCATAGTTGAGCAGGCCTCGGCGCAGGAGGAGGTGCCTGTGCTGGTGGAGGAGGCTGCTCCTGAAATAGAGGACTGACAAACAAATTACTAATCTCAGAATCGTTTAAATACGTTATTCAGCAGTAGATTAATTTTGTTTATATTACGAATGCATGTTTCAGTTTATTCAATAAATCTTTTATAATTTATGTATGTATATGCGCCTGTGTCTTGTATGTATATATGCATGTCTGTATAAATCTTGTTGCATGTCTTCTAGTTGTTTGTGTGTGTGTGTGTGTGTGTATGTGTGTGTTGCGTGTGTGCTTGAGTGGCTTGGGCGAGCCTTCATTTTGGTGGCTACCCCGTGCATCTAATGACTGGAGCCGGTTCCATAAAATGCAAATATCCTGCAAATTGCAAATTGAGTTGTACATGAAAATTGTGTGAATGCGATTCGAAAGCCTCTTTCTGAAAAATATGCAACGGTCGGCACACAATATCTCTGTATTAAATAATCGATTTTAAATATTTGTATGTACGCTAATGTATATGTATATATGCATGTAAATGTGTATGTATATATATATATATATATATATATATATAGATGTATATATATATATGTAGATGTATATATGTATATGTAAATGTATATGTATCTGTATGTATGCAATATTTGTAATTTGTTTGTTCGCTTAAATATACGTTCACAATAACTGCTTAGTAATTAGGTTCACAAATAAGTTTGTCTGTTAATTTTTACAAAGCGTTCAGGTCGTTGGCAAATTAAATAATTGTTATCGATTAATTCATTTGGTAATTTCGCTACTTGCATTGAACTCAAAATGTTTTTTTCGTTATTCACTTTAGAAATGTGCATTTACTTAACATAAGCACATTTCAATGCATTTGCGTCTATATTTGTAGTTAAGTATATTTTTTTAACAATTAACCAAACAAATCGCAAACAACATTGTGTAACGTTTTTGGTTTTATTCACTATTATTATATATTGTATTTTATTTAAAGGATTGCCACTAGAAATTTCATCAAATTGTTTCTTTTCGTTTTTCTCTTTTTATTTAGCTCTATGTAGACTTATGAATTTTTTTGTTTTTCCTTTTTTGTTAATTAAAACTCTTGTAACCCCAAACTACTTAAGTACGTACTTGTCCAGATTAAAAACTATAAAAACACCTTGACTCATTTCTTTGTATTCATTTTAATAATTATTTTTGTTGTTTGAAACTGTGCGAATTGTTCACAACTGAATTGTATTTTGTATTCCATTATGCATGTATGTGTTGGTTACGAGTTAAAAAGCATTTTAAAATACAGTTTTTGTTTTTGAAAAAATATAGTACACACATACATAAGGCTTATACACTTTCAAATTTTGTCTCTACAATAATTTGTAAAAGCACGTTGTAAATTTCACACAATCTTTTGTAAAGTTTACTCACATGTTTTTTTTTCAAAGATTTTTCTCTTTTTTTATAAATAGCTAAATATTTCATCTTGTTTTTCAAAAATGTAACATTATACAACACTACTTGTTTTATATACCTGAATTTTAGAATTTTGTATCCGAAACGCCATTTTTGGTTTGAGGGTGTCTTTGTGTGTATTTTTTCTTTTCTTGTTTTGCATTGTAAAAAATTTTGTTAGGTCGAAATGGTTTGGTGCCAAAAGTTTTTGTCGCCTCCTTGTATACATTTTGTATTGTGTATTGTACAAGTTGTCAAGATTGGTTATAAACTAGTGTGTCAAAAGTTTTGTCGATTTGCCAAAATATTTGCGGCTTGCACATATCTTAATTGACTAATTTCAATGCCGACAGAGTTCTGGAAGGATATTGACTGGATTATCTCATAGTTGGTTGATGTTTTTTTTCTCGTATTTTGCTGTTTTTTTTTTTTCTTTTTTGTCGGGTTTGGGTCTATTACACTAACTTGTATTTTACGTATTAAGTTTAAACTTGATTTTTTGTTAAGTCATTGGCACAAATTCGCTATCTGAGTTCCTGTCTAACAGTATGCTTAGTGGGGTGTTATTATAAAAGATTAAACAGAAGACGCAATTGGGATTGCTTTATTTGAATTTAGCAACAAAAGGCTCAAATGTTGGTTGTTATATGTTGTTGTTGTTCGAATTTACCAATATATGCATCGCTACAATAATTTCACACGATTTGATTTGCTTATAAACTTTGTTTTATTCTTTTTATAAACATTAACACGCTAAAATGTACTCTCTTTTATTATATAAAACTTTGTTTGCAACTATATTCATAAAAAACATATAATCTAAATGAAACTATATTGTAAATTATAAGTAAGTGCGGCTTTAAAAAGTTGTAATCAATTTTTTTTAATAACTAACTATTACACAAATAAAAAGTGTGTGTGTGTGTGTGTGTGTGTGTGTGTGTGTGTATGGAAGTTGGCTGTCATTGAAACAACTTATGGAAAACTGACATTCATTTAAACAAAGTTTAATATTATTGCAAATTTGTAATACATAAAAAAACTATAATTTCGCAGCTTTCATTTATTTTATATCATAATCATGCTAAAGCGGATATTTTTTGCTTGCACTGTAACTATGGCCAACTGAACTGAACAGAAAAAGAACTGAGCAAATGTTATTTTGCAAAAATAAAAACACATCGCTTGAAGTTTACCACACATAAAATAATACAAAGTTTCTGGCATTTTTCATCTTTCGCAAATTGGGACATTGAATTATTGATCAATGTGTTGAAATTTGTTTAAAGCTTGTTTAATAGCTACTTTTACAAACTAATAATATTATTGTTGAAAGCCAAATGATTATTTAAAACTAAACGCAGTCGCACACTCTATTTATAAAATAAAATAAAATAAGCGAAAACTACATAGAGACTAATTGTAAAATATATACTTGTAAATATGTATAATAATAATAATAATAATAAAAACAAAACATTTATAATTTTATATGTATTGCAGCAACAGTGGAAGACAGTTTTATGTTTATCAATTTTTTTCTTTCTGTTTCGATTGCAATTCTTTTCAATTTTGTTATTGTTGATTTATTTAGTTGTTTCTTGTTGTTTGTTCTTGTTGTTGTTCTTCAATATTTATTTAATATTGCTGTATACAAGTTAAAAGAAGAAGGAAACAACGGTCTAAACTAAACTATGTAATTATATAAATTAATTTTGTTTATTCAAATTAAATAGACAACAGTATTAAAAAGGGCCAAAATAATAGTAGAATAATAATGTACATACAATTTTAAAAATCTTTTCTTTCTTCGAAGAATATTCCAAAAAAGAGAAAAAAAAAGCCGACAATTTAAAAGCATTTTTACGTGCGGTTTTGTTTCAATGCGAAAACCGTGATGACTAAATTTATATATGTATATATGTATAGTACAAATACAACTACAATTTCTCCATACAGCTTACGAGTTGCGTTATCGTATCGCTATCGTTATCGTTATCGATTTGAATTTTCTTTTTATACAATTTTTGTTTTGGTTGTGCTAAATACACTTCAAAATTAATGTGCAATTTAAGTTAAGTTTAAAGCTTAAGCGCTATTATTAAATCTTTTTGTTTGTTTTTAATAGTATTCATTGTGATTTGCTTGCTTATTGTTGTTGTAGTTTGTTGTTTCTTGTTTGTTTTCCTGTAAATTAATAACTAAGCCATTACACAATGGGTTCATAATGTATGTTCTTCATATATGCTTCAAAACGTTCTATCTTCCAACTGGTAACTCCTTCGTTTCTGGATTTATTAAGCTGCTTAATAAATTCATTCCTCTCTCTTCCTCTCTCTCTCTCTCTCTGTCTCTTTCTCTATTATCTGTCTGTCTCTGTTATGCTTGTAACATATACGACTATTGTAATTAGAGTTTTTGTAATTTTTGTTTCATTTTCTTTTTCTTGCATTTTCTATCATTTTCTGCTTGCTTTTAATATAATCTATTTTTCTTGTTGTTCACATGCATCTCATACATGGTACGGTATCTATGTGTGTGTGTGTGTGGATTGCTTGTGTGTGCGCCGCTGCAATTATTTTGTTATCCTTAAATCGTTTACTAGCTTTAAGTAATTTGTCAATCGCAGCTAAACCAATTCGTTCACCTCCTGATCCCCTCCTGTCATCCTCTTCTGACATCCTCATCCCGGTGTCCTTTGCCTCACTTGTACTTGTTATCATGTTCATTGGTTTTGTTAAGATGATTCCCCTGTTGCAGACACTGCTGTTGTTGTTGCTCAGCGAGTTGTTGTTGATGTTGCTGGTGCATACCTGTTGTATAGTAATACGGAAAAACATCTGTACAATGTTTTCGCAATAGAAAAAGAAATCAAATTAAACGTTTGGGAAACATAAACAAAAGGATTCCATAGTGGAAATTGAAATGTAACGAATTTGATTAACAAAATGTATCTATTTAGTTTACGTACACAACAAACTTAAATTGAAAATATTCTCAAGTGTTGTTAAATGATTGCTGTAAGTATTGAAAAACAAACAAAATCCAAATTGCATTGCATTTATCGTTATTCTTTGTTGTATTTTTTGACAATATTTTCATAAATAGAAATTATTTTTATGTAAACCGAAATTGGGTAGAGAATAGCAATGCTCAAATAAATACGAGAAATTTGTTAAGCAATTTAATAATTTTTCTATATTGTTCATTATTTCAAATATGTTATATTAATAAAAAAAAGTTTGATTTGATCAAAAATTAATTAAGAAGAGAAATATGATGATTTTATAACTTATAAATATATATATTTCAAAAGTCAAGAAACTAAGATAAAAAGAAATATTTTTAAGACAAAAATGTATACATATCAAGTCAAAAACTACTCTTTCTGCTTATTTGTTATTCAATTTAAGATATAAGAAATTAATTGTGTTGAACAAAATAGATAGATCAATTTAAAAAATCATATTATTCAAATGAATGGTAAACTTTTAGTGATAAAAGGGGAAATCATTCATTTCAATTGTGAATTTAATAAATAATTAGTCAATGTGCTCGGAATCAGTGTTGGTTTTGAAGGGTCAATTGATTACTCATCATTCCAAGTACACCAAGCACAATTCTAGTGATGGACACAGCACAATCTCTACACTTCGGCCAATTACCTGACGTTGCTGCAGTTTGGGCAGTCTGGTTGGCGATCAGTGTCGCCGACGAAGGGTTGGAGTCGGAAGGCGTGTTGGGACCGGCCGAGTGGGGTGTGAAGGGCGGATGACCCATGGCCTTCTGTCGCACCTCGCGTATCTTCAGCTGCAGATCTTGCTTACGTGGAAAGACATCGATGTGTTTGGTCTGTGCAAAGAATCATTGATTAAATTCCATTTGAGTATAAATTTGGTTTTCATTGAGTGAGTCTGCAATACGCACCTGGAACGCAATGGTGGCCTGTGAGGATGGAAAGACGCCGTGTTCGGCGAACAGTTGCATGACTAAATTGCGACGCGTTTCGAGAACCTTGCGGTGTCCCTTCTCGCTGGCATCGGAGCGTGCGCTCTGCAATGGCGTTTTTGGTGTGCGCGGCGAGCGACCCGTTTGATCCGCCGTCTCAAGTTCTGCAGCAAATTGAAGATTAGTTCCAGATGCGCTGTGACAACAACTAATTGGGCTAATTGGTTTACCTCTCAGATCGTTGTTGAAATCGGCGCCAAAGAAACGCTGTGTGGTTGTTGGCGGCGCCGAAGCGGGCTCATCAATCGAATCATCTTCGCACACTGAAATCATTAACCAAACATTAGAATTGCAATTGCCATCATCTTTTGTTGCAAGTGTGAACATACTCAGCTTGTGCACTGGCGGCGCCACTGAATTCTTTTTGCGATAATTGGTGCCATAGACACGAGGCGGCGATGTCACAGCAATGGCGCTGGGTGACTGACAATCCTCTGGCTTGAACTGAGGCAGCGCCTTGTACTTCTTCTCAAAGTCCACTTGCTTGAGCACGCTATAATTATTAGTTGTTGGATTAGTTGTCATGGCGGCTGTCAGTGGTTAAAAGGGGCTTTTACTTGTTAATTTCATCACTCTTCTTCTTGTGGTTGACCACAGCGGGCGCCGAGGCAGGCACACATCTTATCGGCGATTTGGCCGCCTGACCGCACAAATTGCTGTTGTTGTTGCTGCTGTTGTTGTTGCTTAAGGTCGTTGGCGTCAGCGGCTGCAGCTCATCGCTGTTGGGCGTCGTTGTCGATGAGGTGGGCGTGGGCAGGGCCGAGCTGAGGCTGCTGTTGTTCACATGACCAATGACGGGGAAGAGGCGGCCATCTCCATCAGTGTGGGCGAGTGCAGCTTGCGTCCAATATGCCGACCATTGCTCGACCCATAGCCACCACCACCACCGGTGCTGCTGTTAACCAAGTTGTCCGATTTACTTTGAGCTGCAATCCCAAATAAAAAATAAAAAGAAAATTAAATTTTGTAAAATTTACAAAAGGCATTTGCGTTACTCACATAAATTCTTGCGCCGCTGCAGCGGTGCACGTCCCAGCTGCGCTGGCGTTGGCGCCAACACAAACTGCTGTCCATCCGTGTCCACATCGACATCCTCGTCGGCATCTTCAGCAGCTTCGCAGCTGCGCTTGCCAGACGAATCAGACGCTGCACTCAGATGATATGTGGCCGATTTGGGCGTCGAAGGCATCGATTTGTACGAGGGCGAACTACCCGGCTGCTGCTCTTGGCCGAGACTGCTGGGCGCATAGCTGTGCAGACGCATCTGCGTCTGTGCACCAACTGGTGGCAGTGGTGGCGGCGGCGCTCCCTGCACTCCCACCAGCCCATTGCTGTGCTTCTTGAACAGATAGGCGGGCGCAAATGCCTCCAGCTGCAGCTGCTCCAAACTGTGCGCGTTCTGCTGATGTGGCGGTCCCAGTAATGGATACTGCAATAACCAAAAATGCCAATGACACCGTTATAAATAGCACAATTTGAGTTCTAAAACTATTAAATACGCATAAATATGGTATGACGAATACAATCGCATTGTTTTCAAAAGTGAGACATCAAATTTGGTACACCAGATCGGAAGTATGTTGACATATTTTACACAATTTTTGATTAAAATTTAAAATTAAAAAATATGATTTGCCTGCTCAAAGTTCATTTTATCATATTCCATTTAGCACAACTGTATTCTGTAAATTGAACATTTGTTTAATGGGCACTTTGTTGTCAACAGTCAAGATCTGGATCGCGATTATATCATTAATACTTTGTTAAGCAGAATCATAAATAATAAACAATAAATATATAAATATTTAATAAAGATTATTCAGCAATTTGGATGGCTTGTTGCACTCACCGGATGTCCCATGGCAAAGTACATTTTCTGTTGTGGCGCTGGACCCGCTGTGCCCAGAATTTGGGCTGGCGCCGAGGCAGGGGGCGTGGCAATGCTGGCCGCATGCCCCAAAGTAACGGACGCTGGTGAGTTGGGCACACAGGCCTGATGGGCTGCGGATGAATTTGAGTTGATCATAAATATTGTTGTCGCATCGTTTAAAATGCTCTTGTTTTTATTGTTGCTGCCATTGTTGTTGTTATTGTTGTTGTTATTATTGTTGTTGTTGTTGTTGTTATTGTTGCCGCTGTCAACAGTGGCTGTTATGGTTAGTTCATTGGGCTTGTTAGTACTATGATTTGTTGCTGACGGCAGCGCCGCCTTGGTTAGTACGGTCAGTGTGGGCGTGGTCACTGTGGACGTTGTGCTCAGGATGCGTGTGTTGCTTGGCAGCGTGATCTTGTTGCAAGCATTGATGCTGATGAAGGACAACGGACGCAATGTTGCACCCGATGTTGAGGATGCAACATGTTGCTGATTATAACTGTTTACATCGGTGATGAGCAACATTGTTGCTGGCTGCTGCTGTTGTTGTTGCTGTTGTTGCTGTTGTTGCTGTTGTTGCTGTTGCTGCTGCACTCCAGTTGCCGTTGCAGTTGCTGTTATTTCGATCAATTGTTGTCGCTGCTGTGGCTCATCGGCGTTGTTGTTGTCGTTGCTATTGCTGTTGCTGTTGCTGTTGTTGTCGTTGTCATCTTCGTCGTCGTTGCCATGCAGCGTGTCCAACACTAAAGCGTCATACAAAATGGCCGCACGTCCCGTGGCTTTGCTGGCATCTTGCAGTGTCAACAATTTGCGTATTATAGAAGTTGTTGTTGTTGTTGGGTTGGTGTTTGTATGATTTGTTGTTGTAGTTGTTGTTATTACAGCAGCAGCAGCAGCAGCATTATTGAAATTATTGGAAAATTGAATAAGTTGCTCGTTACTGTGACTGATTGCTGATGATGATGTTGTTGTTGTGGCTGTTGTTGTTGGTGTTGGTGTGTTTGGGTCTGTTGCTGTTAAACTTGATGATGTTAATGTTGTTGATGTCTGAGGAGCTTTTGAGCTTTTGAAAAACAATGGCGGCGGTGTGTTATGTTGTTGTTGTCGTTGTTGCTGTTGTTGTGGTGTTCTTTGTTGTGTGCGTATAATGGTAAAATGATTGCGCGGCAGCGACGCTGTCGTCGCTATGATCGTTGGCGTTGGCGTTGGCGTTGGCGTTGGCACGCGCGTTATGACAGTTGGCGGCGTTTCGACGCGCCGCTGATGCAAATGCTTCAGCTGATGGTGTGGTGAGCTCGCCGGCTGCTGTGGTGTAAGCGAGCGCACTATGGTAAACTGTTTGCGCTTCAGCGGAGCAATGTTGGTGGAGGAGACTGCGGAGACTGCGGAGATTGTTGCCGTGGTGGCAGCAACAATATTATTTGTAGGCATTGGTGTCGCTGGCTTGGCAATGTCATCGAAATCTGTGGTCACACTGGCCAGCTCAGCCATAAACTGCTCATCGTCATCATCATCGTCGTCATCATCATCATCGTTGTCATCATCGTCGTCATGATCATCATCTTCATCTTCATAGACGTCCTCATCGACGACATCATCATCTCCTCCGTCATCCTCATTGCAATTATTGACGTCATCGTTTTCATCTTCCGCCGCTAGATGATCAGAGCTGGGATTGATTTTGCCTTGTTTCTGGTGGGATTCGAGTTGTTCTTTGGCTTTGCGGTGAAAGTGGTGATGCGACAGAGAGACGAATGGATTGATGGATTCATGGATGGATGGATGGACAGATTGATGGATGGATGGATGGCCGAGGTAAAAGCGGGCGATTGCATGTATGTGTTTAGAGTGTGTGTATTTGTGGGGGGTTTATGGGAATGGAGAGAATGTTTGGATTATGCGAGCGCGATTTGGAGAAATAGAGAGAAAGATGTTATATGCATAAAGCTTTCGTTAAAAACAAAAGAATACTTCTCAGATGAGCGTCAGAGTTACGTCAGATGCAAATGGGATGGAGGGTTGGGCGAAAGGGGCGCTTTGGTTTAATTTTGTCTTTGGTATACACAGATATACATAACGAATATTAACACAATATTAACAATCAAATTGTGCAAATCAAACTCATCAAATCATAGTATAAATAGCAATGCCAATTTTCAGATACAAATTAAAAGAGAGAAAATCAAAACAAAACAACAACAAAAGCGCTTCAATAAATCACAAAATAAAGTAACTTGTTAATAAAATAAATGTATTTGCATTTCTATATATATATATCGAGGTTGTTGTCTCGGCTAGAAACTCACCTCTGACATCTGTGGGCGGACTGCAGAGTGTGTGGTGCATGGGGGGATAGTGAAATTGCTTCTGGCTGAGAGCCGTCGCAATTGGCACATTGAAATTGAAGATGGCCCCAACTGCGCTGCTGGGCGGCGGTGCGCTTATTACGCCACCCGTGGACACCACCCCCAGCAGCACCGCCGCCGCCGCCGCCATTCAATTTATATGGCGATGGTGGCTCCTGTTTAATGTCCTCCTGCTTAATGTGTGGCTGCTGCAGCTGCTGCTGCTGCTGTTGCTGTTGCTGTTGCTCATCCGGTTTGCAACCGGAGGAGGAGCTGCTGCCCTTGGGACTGATGGGCATCGATTTGAAGGCGCCGCCTGTGCGTGCAAAGAGTAACAAAACAAAACAACAACAATGAGCAACTGTTGCATGGATAGGATGGTATTTGAATGTGTGCTTCGCTCGCCTGTGGGTTGGAATGGTGTTACACCGATTGGATTCTTGGGACTAGTGTAGTGCGTATACATGGGCATCTGTGGATACGGCAGCATGGCGCTCTCCAGCCCCGGGTGTGCCTTGATCGCCTTTGGCTTCAGCGTAATCTCACGCTCTCCCACGCCACTCGACGCTGGCGCTGACATCGCCTGGCCATTGCACAGACTCGCGTGATCCTCCTGCGAACGCTGTGTGTGTGTGAATCGAGCATTAATACTGGACGCATCCTTCGGAAAATGCATTATTTGTAATTACCTGTTCCGGTTCCGTTGAGGAATGCTGCTGCTGTTGCTTGCGATAGTCGTAGGGTGTTTCATCCATGTCCAGGTCGTTGACGCGTTCGCGGCATTGCAGATCGAGTTTTTTGGGCGTCGGCTCATCCTCGACGACGAGCATTTGCTCATCCTCATCCGAGGGCAGCTCGTTCTTCAGCAGCTTGCCCTTGCAACTGCCCTGACCACCCACCAGCACCGGTGGCTGGCCAGCGATGGTTGTGGGCGTATCATCGCACGCCATATTGTAGGTGTCAATGGTCAGTGGGATGATGTCGCCTTGCAGCTCGACCGCTTGGGCACCGCTGCTGCCGCTGCCACCGGGCGTGCTGGGGCACATGTCATCCTCCAGCGAATCGGAACCATCGACGGACACAAGACGCTGCTTGCCATCGCCGGTGGCATTCGTCGAGGCAGCCATCGGGCCGCCCTTGCCCGATGTGGACGACTTGCGTCGATCCTTGGAGCACCATTTCCACTCCGGATACAGCTGAAAATGCGCATCCTTCATCGATTTGGCCAGCTCATGATACTGTGCCTTCTGCTCCGCCTTCAGAGCATACCACCATTCACCCAGAATCTTGCTAACCGTGCGATTATCCTGATTGGGATGCTTCTTGTGCACCACCTTACGATGCTTCTTCGAGAAGATCATAAAAGCGTTCATCGGCCGACGAATCTTCTTGCCAGCCGCTGCTGCCGTCTGCTGCTGCTGCTGCTGTTGTCGCTGTTGCTGCTGCTGCTGTTGTTGCTGCTGCTGCTGCTGCTGCTGCTGCTGCTGCTGTTGCTGCTGCTGCAGTGCACTTAGTGACTGACTGCGTCGCTTGGCTGCCGATGTGGCTGGTGCACCAGCAGCACCATCGCTAGCATCATGGCACTCTTCCAGTTTGCGTATATTGCTGTTGCTGTTGCTGCTGCTGTTGTTGTGGCTGTGGCTGTATGTGGCCAGACGCATTGCGGCTGTTGCTGCCTTCTTTGGACCACCGTTGGACATGGCTGGCGCACAGGGCGTCATCGGCTCAAACACATCATCGTCCAGCTGATCATCGGGCTCATCTGCCTCATCTGCTCCACTGATCGAGCCAGCTGCGGATGCTGATGCTGCAGCAGTTGCTGCTGCTGCTGCTGCTGCCGCCGCGGCTGCTGCCTTTGCATCGTTCATAGAACAGTTGAGTGGCTTGCCTGGCGATGCAAGCGGAGCAGGCACAATCAAATGATTGTTGTTGTGATTGATCGACGACGGCTGCTGCTGCTGCTGCTGTTGTTGCTGATGATGTGTGGCAGCTGCGCTTGTCGGCGGCAAGGGAGCCGCTTGTTGCTGCTGATGCTGCTGCTGATGCTGTTGTTGTTGATGGTGCAGCATGGCCACGCTATAATTGCTGCTTGTGGTTGTCACCGTAGTCACAGCGGTCGCTATTGGCGCTTTGGTCATGGTTGGCATTTGCGGCAGTAGCTTTTGCCACGTGTAGCTAGCCGCATTGTAGCCTAAAAAAGTTAAGCGTAGAGCGGGCAAATGATTAAAATGGCCAAAATATAGATTTATCCAAGCAAAGGAATCTCAACTTGACAGCTATCGCAAAAAGAGATCCCATTCCAATCCAGCCTTAACCAAAGAGAACAATATTTTTAAGGGAATGTGTAAAATGCACTTCAAGTTCCAAGTTTTAAATATGTGTTTAAGGATATATACACTCAGAAATATATACCGAAAGAAGTCTAAAGATATTTAAGATCCTTCTATTGTATTGCATTTGTTTCAATAGGATTCAAGATATATTTGATACACCCAACTAGCAATCTGAACTTTGTTTCTTTGATTCTCGAATTGACTGACAATAATACTGTTATTAAATATAAACAATAAAAGTTCTGCTCATTTTTACAATGTAAATATTTATGAAGAAAATGTGGATTCTTTTGGTTTACGTCTAAATTTGAGAATCTAAATAGTTGTTTCTTAGCTTGGCTTGAATTGCATCGATAATTGATAGTTGAGTGCCTAAACACGAATCAGTTATTAAACAAATTCGCATTTCTGTTTCATAGCTTTCGCATCCGAGTATCTGAATTAATAATTCCGATTCACATGCATTTCACACCCCACATAGAGTCCTAGAGTCCTACAGTCCTGTTGTCCTGCTGTGAACTTACCGTTTTTTGGCAATGCCTTGTCCTGGGCCGTTGGCAACGCCACTGTTACGGAAGTGGGCGTGGTTGGCGGATGCGGATGAAACGAAACCGATGTGGGCGGAAGTGGCTGCTGATGTTGCTGCTGTTGTTGCTGTTGCTGCTGTTGGCCAACGGAAACAGGCAATGAATTCTGCGCATGAATCTGCGACTGCTGTTGAGCAGCAGCATTCACAATAACCGGATGAAAAGTCTGATGGCTGGCCGTGGATGCCACAACATGTTGTTGTTGCTGTTGTTGTTGTTGACTTGCCGTCGCTGACTGTTGCAGCTGTTGTTGTTGTTGTTGGCTGCTTGAGATGCGTATGACGCTGGTCGCGTGTCCCAGGCTGCTGCTGGGCGGCACTGGTGGCGCTGGCAGCGCATTGAGATGAGCGGCAGGTGGTTGTTGTTGCTGTTGTGGCGGCGGTGCATGCATCACCAGCGAAACGGCCGCCGTTTGTGGCGGTGGCGGTGGCTGATGCTGCTGTTGTTGTTGTTGCTGCTGCTGCTGCACAGCTTGACTGCTCTCCCAGCCATTGTTGTTGTTGTTGCTGCTGTTCGTGTTGTACAACACTGGACTGGGTGTTGTCTTCCACTTGCTGTCCAGCGGCACTGCAGCTGCAACAGCAGCAGGCACATGTTGTTGTTGTTGTTGCTGCTGCGACTGATTCGCAATGGGCGTAAAAAAGTTTTGCCTGTGATTGGACACATTGATCGGCGAGTGGGTGATGGCATTTAGCGGCGAGGCGCCGGCATTATTCACGGGTGATGTATACGAAGGCGTTGCAGACCGCGAGCTGCTTAATGACACTGCAGTTAGAAAGAGAGTTTGAGAGAGAGAGAGACAGAGGGAGAGAGTGAGAGTGTGAGTGAGATAGATAGGGGGTAAATTGCATAGCATAAACAGAATGCACATTTATGTTGATTGTTTTGTTTTAAATTGTGATTAACATTACATAAGCACTGTAAATATAATTTAGCGCCCAGCTCAAAGTCCTGGAACGCATTCATTTCGCTGTTACGACTGCTGTTGTTGTTGCTGCTGCTGCTGCTGCTGTTGCTGCTGCTGCTCCTTCTGCGCTGCTAGCTACTGCGAGCTGCCTTCTTCTTGGTGAAGAAGAAGCACTTTGATTGGCATCACTTTCGGCACATATTTTCGTATTTAATTTTGCTTGAGAAAACTTTTTGTCGTCGTTGTCACATTCGTTTTGTCTGCTGCATTCGCATTGGTATTTACTTTTTTTATACATATGTTTTTTTTTTATTTATTTTTTGCTTTTGCGCCGCGTTCTGTTTTCTGTCTTCTTGCCTTGCCTTTGACAGTTTTCAACATAAAATGCGACGACGACGTCAAAAGAACGGCCAGCACTTCAACGGAGCGCGGCCAGCGACAGCATAAACTGAGCGCCTCTCTCACAATCGTCGAGAGAACACTCTCTTTTGGCTGGCTTGCTCTCTTTTGCGCTCGTTCTCTCCCTCGCTCGCTCACACCGACCATGTTGTTTACCTGTTGTGTTTGCAGCTGTGTGACTGTGTGGGTGCTCTGAGCTGTGTCTGTGTGTCTGCGTCGGTCTGTCTGTCTCTCTGTGTATGTGTGTGCATGTGCATGTGTGTGTGCGCTCTCTCAAGTGCATTTCTGTTTAGGTAAAAACGAATCAAAGGCAGGGCAAATAACAAGAAAAGAAGAATCTGTTGCGCTTCGCACGCAGCGCGCTTTTGTTTCGGCTGCGCTGCATTGTTCGTTTCAAGTGGCGGCGTCGTCGTCGACGCAACGGCTGCATCGATCGCTGTATGCAGGTGCATTGGAATGCGTATGCGTCGATGCTGACGTCGACGTCGACGTCGACGTCGCTGCGTCTGTGTCTGCGTTTACGTTTAGGTTTGCGTGTAAATCACGCTGCGGTCACACTTTCAAGTGGCTAGCTAACGTTGTTGTTATTACTGTTGCTGCTGCACGCACACGTCAAACAATAGCACCCCTCATCGGCAAATGGCCCCGAGAACACCTTAACAAAACCGACGACCTTTGTCCAGAGAGTGTGTGTGTGGCTGAGTGTGTGTGTGTGTGAAAGAGAGAGACGATGGTCAGCAGCGGCGCTGCCACAATAAAACTTTATGATAGGCATTTTTATAAAGAATTCGAAATGCATTCAGAAACAATGTGAAAGTCTGAGCTGCATCGATCGCTCGAATCCCCTACTTATGGCACTTTGAAAGTTTGAAGGTTTTGCATGTTATAATAAATTCTCTGATATATATTGGATCATAAAAGTTTCGTGCATTGATCAGGCCAATTATTTCGAAAGATCAACAAAAATAAAAGTATTCAAAATTTGTTTTGAAATCATCAGATTATTTTCTTTTTATCATATGAGATTTTAATATTTATCTGTGATTTGAAATGCATTAAGTTTTCTAAGGTGTAGATTTCAATTATGATGAATCAGAAATTATGATTTGCCGTATTTAGTTGATATTGTAAACATTTTCAACTGATTAATCAAGAGTTTAATATTTAAGATATAAGGAAGACATCTAAGCAGTCAAATATAAAGTCAGTTTTAGAGTAGCGCACTTAAGAATCACGTATGCCGTAAGCTAAACGCATATTTCTTGAAGCGCCGTTAAAAACAGGCCAGAACTGGCCAGGCCAGGTCAGAGAAAGAGCCCAAATCCAGTCGAGAGGCTGCGCTATTGACGGTTCCTGTAACTGTGTGGGTAATTGCGTGAACAAAGATAGATTAACAGGCTAAAGCTGGCGCTCATTTGGGCATTGAGAAACGCAGCCAAATTCAGTGCGAGGGTTTTGGGTTTGGGTTTGGCTATGGGTTTGCTGGGAAGGCCAGCCTTGAAAATGAATGCGAGCCAAACTATGAATAAATTTCAAACAAAATTTTGATTGCTTTCACGATACGAATGAGGATCATTGACAGCAACAAAAGCAGCAACAGCAGCAGCAGCGGCGGCAGCGGCGGTGTCATAAAAAGTCAAGAGGTGTGAGTTGCACGTACCTAACATGGCTGCCACATCGGTCTCTTCCTGATCATAGCGACCGGTGACCCGATAGTTGGGCGATGTTTCCGAATCGCGTGAGGTGTCCTCATCGTTCTGTGTCTTGCTGCTCGAGCGGCTATCACTAAAAGAGAGCGATAGAGACAGAAAGAGAGAGAGAGATACAAATAAAAGAGAGTTAGAAAGAGAGCAGAGATAATTTGTTGTTGCTTTTTTTCTTTTTTTCTTTTCGTTTTTATAGGCACCTGAGAAAACGTCCCGGCCCCGTTGATGAGGGCTGCGCATTGTTGCCCTTCTGATTCAAATGTCTGGAACAAAAGCCGCGCCGCTGAGATTCTTTCATGCACAGCATGCAGAGACGTCGCCATTGCTTGCCATTGTACTTCTTGCGCACTCCGGATTCCGATTCCACAATGTCGCCCTTCTTGAAGCGATGCGGCGTCGTTGCCTGAGATCTGTCAACGAAAAATACTTTTCCTTAATACACGACGCACACACACAAACACATATTACAAGCACACACACACACACACACACACACACACACACTAGCATACATAATTATAATTAATGGATTGAGTTTAAGTCAGGCTCAAAATACTTGAGCTAAATACAAAAAAACAACGAACAACAAACAACGAACTCAGCCGAGGCCGGCAGCGCTGAAAGCTTTTGTAGTTGCCCGTAATAATAAAAAATCAAAGCGAGGCAAGCTCAGAAATTCGACAAAGCTGAATGCGACTAGCATGGCTAGCATGCTGGTTCCCATTGAAAAATTGGGAGAGCATTTTCCATTCAAGTAAGGTCAATGATTCGTAATCGTAGACATTATAATGCATTCCTTCAGCAATGTATCGCTGGGAATTTAAGCTTCATCTGAAACCGAAATACTTTTAGCTTTTCTGTGTTTCAAAATTCGATTTGTTTCCTTCTTAGATGCACATAAGAATGCTCTTAATTTAAATTAGCGCTTCCTGTTTAGTCAAACTTGCATCCTTGCTAAGAATCATCTCAAAAATATAGGGTATATTTTACTTCTATTCTTTTTATTTTGACATGAAAACCAAAGCTTTTTAATAGCTTTTTCGCTTGATGAATTGGCAAGGCAATTGTAAAAGTGTTTCTTCTTTGATGTGCATACCTTGGAGTTGCTGGATGAGATCGTGGTGTCAGCCTCTGATCGAGTAAGCTGGATGTGCTGCCGCGACTCTGCATGCTGCTCCGCTTGCTGCAGGCGCTCATCTTCTCCGCATCCACATCGCCAGCGGGCGGTGAGTAATCGATGCCGACGCGCTTCAGTTCATCATCGGAGTCGTAGTCGTCGTAGCTCCGCTGCTGCTGTTGCTGCTGTTGTTGTTGCTGCTGTTGTTGCTGCTGCTGCGCTGGCGATGGCACATGCATTTTATGTTGTTGATGGTGCTGCTGCTGCTGCTGTCCGTTGCTGCCCGGCGAGATCACAATATCCGGCAGACCGTTGGCGGCATGCTGGTGGTGCGGCTGCTGGTGCTCTACATGCGCCAAAGCCGGCGGCGGCGGTGGCACCACACCGCCTTGAAACGGCGACGTGGCAGCCGCCCGATAATACTCTTGTTTTGGGAGCTGCTGTGGCGTGCTCGTCGGCAGCTTGCCATCGTAGCGTGTGGCCACAAACGCCTTGGGTTGGTATAATCCACTGCCAGCACTTGCCCCTGCGCCGGATGCCTGCTCCGACTTGCGTTTGCCATTGCTGCCGACAGCTGGCGTTGCTGTCGCTGCTGTCGGCACCAGCTCGTTCAACTCATCCCACCATGGCGGCAGCAGCAGACGCAAGTCTGCACGACGCACCACTTTTGTATTGGGCTGCAATGAATTAATGAACAAACCAATTTCAGCAAATTTAGTTTAGCTTTGCCAAATATTTGACTTGGAAACTTACCAACTCATCATTGGCTAATTGCACGGTGTATTGCTTGGTTCCCTGATTGATGTCCAAGAGTATGCCCTCCACATAGACACAGTCAACGGTGCGTCCTTCGAGATTTTGGCGAACACAGACGCGCGCCTCCAGCGTGATCTGTTCAAGCAGAGCCAATGGATATATTTATTTGTTGACTTCATTATTTATGATAAATCAACAATAGAGATACTTACATCCGCCATGGGTGGACTGGCATCGAGTATCACATTGTAGCGTCCCTGTTGCAGCACATCCTGATACAATTGCTGACCAAATTCGGCGGCATCGAATTTCACGAGTATTGAATGGGGCGTATTGGCCGTAGGCGTGGTCGATGTCGATGTCGTGCTTGCTACTGCCTCCTGCACTTGCTGTATCTTGCCGGGGGCATAACACTTGCCAACTTTGGCCAGGACACGCGTATTAGTCCATTCGCTGAGATCGAGTAGAGCAACAGGCTCAGCAGCGTGTTGCTGCTGCTGCTGCGGCTGCGTATGTTGCTGCTGCGTGTGTTGCTGCTGTTGCTGTTGTTCCTGTACATGTTGCTGATTGTGTGAGTTAAAGCTAAAACGTGGTTGCTGCTGTTGCTGATAGTAGAGGGGCGTGTGTGTGCGCAAATGATTGATTGCTGCATGACTGTTGTTGCTGCTGTTGTTGTTGTTGTTGCTATTGTTGCTGCTGCTGCTGCTGCCGACAGCAACATGTTGCTTGTAAGTACTGGTCGCATTTTGCAGCGGTGATGCGATTATAATACGTTGCTGTTGCTGTTGATGTGCTGCTGCTGCTGCTGCTGTTGCCTGATGTTCTCATTATTGTTGTTGCTGCTGCTGCTGTTGTTGCTGTTACTGTTACTGTTGCCGGCGCCTGCACCAGCACCAGCAACTGCACAATTGATTGCTGTTGCCGGACTGACAATCATTGTGCGCAAAGACAACGCATTTTGCTGCACAGCAGCAATATTGCGATTGGCAATCGGATCGCTCTTGTTGCCATTCGTTTCGGCGGGTTTCTGTTGCTTGTACAACGTGTGCTGCTGCTGCTGCTGTTGTTGTTGTTGCTGCTGCTGCTGCTGCTGCTGCTGTGGCAGTTGTGGCTGCTGTTGCTGTTGCTCGACTTTGTCCAGCTCAGCTGGATCAAATTTACGCTTCTTGGGATGCTGGCGCGGTGGCTGCGATGGCTGCTGAGGTGTTGCTGCTGTTTGTAACTGTAATTGTGGCTGAAACAACACATGTTGCTGCTGCTGCTGCTGCTGCTGTTGTTGCTGCTGCTGTTGATTTTGCTGTTGTGGCTGTGTTGTCTCAACTGCTGCTGCTGCCGCTGCTGCTGTGGTTGTTGCTGTTGGTATACCGGCGACTGCTGTTGCAGGTATAACCATTGTGTTGGCGGCAACAACAAAATGTTGCTGTTGCTGCTGCTGTTGCTGCTGCTGTTGATGGAGATGTTTATTTGTTATGACATAAGTTTCGCCAGCGGCAATTGCTGCAACTGTTGCTCCAGTGTGTGTTGTTGTTGCTGTTGCTGTTGCTGCTGTTGTTGTTGCATTGGCAGCGCTGAGCATCTTAGTTGCTGTTGCTCTCCTCGTTGTGATCGTTCCAATTGTAGCAGCAACATGTGTGTGGCTTATTGTTGTCGTTGCTGTGTTCTTGTTGCTGTTACTGTTACTGTTACTCTTATTATTGCTGTTGCAGTTGCAATTGCAGTTGTTAATATTGGCTAGTGTTGGTCGTTTTATTGCATTTGTTGTTTATATTGTTATTATTGTTGTAGTTGTTGTTGTTTTGTTGTGCAACGATGTCGCCCGCAACATCAGCAACATCATCATTATTGACATCGTCGCCTGCAAATGGAAAACACGAGAGAAAATTTGCATTAATTAATTTGGCAAGAGAAAGCCATTTAAAATCGTCGTGCATTGGCCAAAATGCCATTTCGCATAATTAGCACAATTCGCATCCTGACAATTCCGACAACTCTGACAACCTGGCGCTATAACTTCGGCCACGCCTCCGGGCGGCGCCTGTCTGCCTTTGCCCCGTCGTCTGTCGACGCAATAAAATTCAATCTCGGACCAAACTACATGCATTCATACATATATCTATCTATATATTTAGTATAAACACATATATACATTTGCATATAACTTGTTTCGTCTGTGTGCGACGTCGACGTCGACAACGGAAACATTTTAATTTACACAGCCGTCCAGGCGTCTGCTTGGTTTGGGCTCCTGGCGTAGGAGGCGTAGGCGTTTTTAGCAAAAGCATACAAATAAAATTCTCGTATAAATGATACTTGATAAAATTGTATGCCAAAGCCGCCCATCAACTCATCCAAACACGCTCATACGTCATATGTACACACACACACACATACACATACATGTGCAGTATAAGCGCAGTACAGTTGCATACAAAGTCCAAATCATCTGGCAACCCCAAAAAGCAAGAGCAAGAGGCGAAACAGCTAACCGAGGCCCAGTTGCCAAAAGGCAACAACACGCAGACGTCGAAGACAAAAAGCTCAGCACAGTGGGTCACTTTCGTGTTATTTGTAACAAAAACAATACTTAAAAGTGAGCTTAATTCTTAATATGAAGCTCCGATAATGTTTGCCAATTAATTCTTAAATGTATAAATACAATTTAGACAAACTCATCAATATATATATAACTAATTAATATATATTGTTGATCAGGCTCAACAGTCGACCTTCTCTTATTTTATATCAAGTATTTCTGTCAGCAGTTCCACTGTGCATCGCAGCTGCCGCCTCATTGACTTTGACAAACTTGCGCGTCAGACCCTTAACAGCCCATTCCATCCTCACCATCCCAAGCCACCCCACCACGACAGTCACCTACTGTTCCCTGTTCCCCACTCAGGTGGCATGGTATGGCAGCCGTCTCCTATTTATATTATGCGACTGCACGTTAACGTGGGAGTCTATTAAGGCGCATGGTTATCAAAAGGGACGCAATTCGACGATTCTGATTTCGTGTTAATTGGCTGACAATCCCGTCTCAATCGGGTTCAAGATAAACGTGCTGTGTAACGCGTCGAGGCAACAAGTCGCTAATCACACGATGATCATGATAAGAAAATTATTATTTCCCGCGAACAACTAACTAACTGGTTGGCAATTTGTCGTTAAATACTGATTAAGCTGCTAACTAGACGCCCAATTAAAATGAACAAGTAAAAAAGTTGCAGAAATAACTATACGTTACAAAATATATGTAAGGCATCAAAATCTTTTAATTAAACTTTTTTTGATGGTTTAGCCTATTTCTTAATATATATTTTTTAATTTTCTTAAAATATATATATATTTTTGAAATAAGTTTCCACATCTTTCCCAAAGCCTGCGAATCTTACAAAAAAAAAGTATTCCCGTAGAAACTGGTAGCTTCGTCTTCCTTCAATGTATATGTATTAGTGCAAACCCTGACCCGCCCACCCCATTAAAATTCAATCAGTGTTGGCTTAGGATATGAACGCGGTTGCACATAAACTGTAGCATACTCACAGGCTGCTCGCGTATATCTCTTCGCGCGCGTGTGTGTATGTGTGTGTGTGAGAATGTGCTTGTGTGCTGTGTGTAGGCTGCAGCGTTGCCATATTTCTTCAAACCACTGCAATTCGGCTATCATTCATTTCACACAAAACATCATCTCATACACCCCCACCCCTCCCCCTCCTCTTTCTCTTTCTTTCTCCCCCTCCTTTTCGACGCCTATGTCGCCGTTTTGTGTGTGGGCGTAATTGCGGGAAATGACTGCCACGCCCATTGTGGGCCACACGGTAACAGCGACAACAGCAACAAAAACAATATGGCAAGAAACTTTTAAAAAACAGAGGGAAAAAAATAAAGAACATAGCAACAGGAATAAAGCTTTGCTCCCACTGCTTTTGTTGTTGTTGTTGCTGTTGCGGCTGTGTGCGGAACAAGTGCAATGATTGCTTTATTTTTATATTATTTTTTTCTTTTTAACGTTTTATTTTCGTCTTTGCCTTTTTACAACTTTTCTTTTCATTACTGCAATTGCTTCGGTTGCTAGGCTCAATCGCCTTGCAATATGTATATGTATTTGTGGGTGTGCGTCTGTGTGGCAGAATTTCTCATTCTCTCTTTCTCCATCTCTCTCGCTCTCTTGTTGTTTTTATTATTATTGTCATTGTTATAACAGGACAAGCCGTGACCAAGTCTCTCTCTCCTGATTCGTTGGTCAGTATGCTGCTCAGCGTGCACACAGTTTCTGCGGCCACTGTAACACACAGTAGCGTCCACAAAAGTGTTCACAGCTGTTAGAATCTCTTTACAAAAGGAAAACTGATTTTGTATTGAATTGTTTGTAAACAGCGCAAAGAATTTACATCAATTTAATAGCATTAATTATGATTTTTATTATTAAAAATAAATACAAAATAATTACCCAAGCTATGTAGATTCATGTTAAGCCTTAAATATCATAAATTGGGTACTAAAGAAAATACAAAAAAATACTTTCCTATATACACAAAACTAGTAAATTGCTAAAAATCAAAACAGAACAAAAAACAATCAAAATAATGACCACGTACAGGGTACTTAAATGTCGAGCACTCTCAACTAAAGTAATTCTGCTTGCAGTTGGTATTTCCGCCTGTTATCGCTCTTGGCAATTATTATGTGGTTCGCAACTGCAGTTGGCATGCTTCCCATCACTGTTTTTGTTGTTGTTATTTATTGGCATATTCAGTTTTATGATGCTTAAATTCACTCATGACCGTTACAAATGTTCGATTGATCTCAATGCAGTCATGATAAATTCTGAGCAAGAACTAGAGAATAAAATGCATACACATACACATACTATTACACATTTGCTAGTATTTGTGAATGCATACGTGCATAAACACACACACACACATACAAATATTTGTTATGATATGAACCGCACGCGTCGTAATTAGACTAGAGAGTTCTTTGAACCTTAACGGTAGTTAGTTTTGCATTGTGTTTTGGCGCCAAATTCAAAACGGAATCGAGGCAAAGTAGCAAAAGTGTAAAATGCACTCAGCAGACAGACGCAGGCAGGCAGGCGAAAACACGAAGCAAAAGCCCAAACTTAGTGCAGACGCTGTCGTTCTGCCGTCTGTCGTTCCTTGCACTGCAATCACTGCTGCTGCTGCAGCTGCTAACGCGCTGCCCGCACGCACTTACATTGACATGCATACACACATGCATAAATACAAAGCAACGGTAGCACAGTCTGCCTGTGCGCTTGGCTGCTGCAAAGTCAGTAACCCCACTCGTTGACAGCAGCAGCGCTAGCCCAGAGCACGCGAGTGTGGGGGCAGGCAGACAATAGCAAACGGTGGCAGAGAGAGCGAAAGAGAGAGAAAGAAAAAGAGAGAGAGAGCGTGCGCTCAGCTCAGTAAGCATGCGAATTTATGTGCTGATTTTATATTTTTTTCTTTCGTTCCTTTTGTATATTTTTCGATGTTGTTGCCAACTCGTCAGAAGTCCTCCCATTCTCCATAATAGCAGCAGCAGCAATAGCAAAACTCTTAGTCATTCAAGGCATAGCAAAACGGAAAAACTGCAGCTCAGCAGCATCAACATCAAGTGAGAGTGAGTTGGATACTGAGAAGGGGAAGTGGAAGAAGAATCTTCTGCGGGTGCTGCCGAGCCACACACACCTAACAGCATCGCAGCGCAGCAGCGCACCCACCCTTGAAAACAGAAAAAGCGACAACAGCGATGCCGCTCATTTGCGTAGAGTAAATGCAAACAAGTCGTGCGTTCGTTGTTCATCCCATACGAGAGCCTCACCACACACACACACACTCGCGCACGCATGAATGCAATTCGCGACAGAGGCGAACAGAGAGAGAGAGATAAGTTACATTGGCGCGTGTAACTGCACAGCAGTGTTACACACAGTAGAGGTCATAAAAATTAGAGCACATACATATACAATGCTTTACCCACACTACAACAGACCAACTAATATAATATAAAACTATTTTGTTCATTTTTTGAGTGATTAATTGAAAACATATGTGTTTGTGTACACATAGGATTTTATTAAAACCATGCATATAGATTTAATTAACCACCACTGTATGTCAACTCGTTGCCTATGAACGATGAGAATGCATGCAGTTTGGCTGTTGTTGTTGTTTTTGTTGTTGCTGCTGCTGCAGCCTTTACACATTTTTAGCTTTTGCCTTAGCATGGTGTAAATTATTCCTATGCGCTATGTGTCTGAGCTTATGTTGTAGTTGTTGTTGCCAACTGAAAAAGAAGCAAAAAAGGAAAAAAACTGCGCAATATAGAAGAATGGAAAGACTGCTGACTGTGGGCGGAGGGGTGCGCGCGCATCAGGCAGGAGAGCAGATTGGGGGTCGCAGTGCAGCCGCCGTCTGTCGTGCTGCGATGCTGTTGAGTTGTAAAGTCGAGTGCACTGAGAGACTGACTGAGAGTGTGAGTGAGTTGGACTCTATACATGTATGCACGTATGCAAGTATATGTGTGTGTGTGTATGCGAGTTACTATGTCGTCTCCGTGATTGTGTAGGTTTGTTGCCTGCCTACTGCCTCTGTCTGCATGGCAACGAGAAAAAATGTTGAGCAAAAATCAACGACCAGGAGGAATATGGTTGGTTGGATGATGCGAAGTACGAATTGTGTATACACGCGAGGGTTATTTAGTGACAACGGTCGGGGTGCAGATGGAGGGGGAGCGGAGGCTCTGCTGCTGATGATGGTATTAGGTGTGTGCTGCTGCTGGTGTGCGCATTTTTCTGATTGCAAAGCCCAAAGATGAAATGACAAAGCTCACAAAAAACTAAAAAAAAAAATCATAATGCAAAAGGCATGACAAAATAAAACTGCTGTGGCCGAGAGGAGTCTTAAAGAAACCCTCCTTTCGAGAGCAGATTTGATGTACATCAAATACATATGTATTTACACACAAGTATGTATGTGCTTATACATATGTATCATATATGTATGTATATATTCATGTTCATCGATCAGTCTCAAATTAAAATACACTAAGAGTCATCTTTTTAAAACTTGAAGTGTTTAAGTAGCTATAATTACGAGCTTTTAGCATTAGCATAGTCAACTTGCGATAACAACAAAAACAAAGAACAATAATAACTGTATTATTGCCATGGTGCCTGCCTGTTTCTTCTTCGTCTTGGAGATTTGCTATGCTTGTTGTTGTTCTCCCTTGCTTTTGCTGTTGCCATTCGTTGTGCTATAATTGGCATTAATGCATTATTCGATTAATTTGCGCTGATGATGTTTCATTGAGGCGCACACACACTAATTAAAATTGTTTGTCCTATCCCGAGCGAAGAAGATGCGAAAAACTCATGAAAAAGCCAACTGCACATTATTTTACTCACTTCTCTCTCTCTCTCTCTCTCGTTGTCTTTCTTTTTCTTTCCAGTTACCAGTTACGAATTGCAGGCAATGCCATTTGGTACATAGAAATTCAAACAGCACTCGAATTATCACACTTGAATGCTTGCAACTTGGCTATGGATGATAGAGAACACAAGTGTTTGTGTGTTGTGTGTGTATGATTTGAAATTAAACATGTGTGTATAATTCTCAATTGTGATTCAGTTGAAAGTGGTCAAAAAACTACAACAATCTAAATTCATTTTTGTCAATGGAATTTTTATACACAAACATTTCTGCACATTAACTCTGAAATCGTAGAATCTTCATTTTTTTTCTACAATACTTTGATTCCAAAAATACAATATACAAATATTCGCGATCAACAACAACAGCAGCAGAGACACAAAGTTAAGCGCAATTGTGTATTGAAAATCGGGCACTTCAATTACACAAACGGAAGCCGATTCATCCATCAAATAATTCGAAAGCGTTGCAAAATGTATTAAAATGTTACCAAAGTCGGTGACGAATCGAACAGAGGCATAACAAGAATATCATGTTGAGGAGAAGGTAAATATACATACATATATATATATATATATATATATATATATATATATATATATATATGTATAGAAAAGGCACACAGCAAGAAAGGAACGTTGCTATGCAAAAATATGGTGCATAAAATTTGCATTAAATCATTTCATTTGCCCCAACTGAAACGTCAAACGGTAGCCAAAGCCAAAGCCAAAACGCCCAACAGAGTGGAATGTGTTGCAAATTTCAATGCAATATGCCCAACGACGACGACGACGACGACGACGGCTGCGATGGGTTGGTTGAAAGAGAAAATGTGAAAGAGTTAAGCGCAAAAGTATAAAAATAAACAACAAAAAAATAAAAAATAAAACGACCGGCAAGAAGTTTGAGCATTTGCTTTGGCTACTGTTCTGATTGCTGGAAGCTGCTGCTGCTTCCCGCACGATGCTGCGGGCGTCGATGCCCGTTGTCAATAGCTGCGCGCCCACAAAGCCTAACTGGAGCCGAGGAGAACTCATTTTCAAGCACCGCGTGTGTGTGTGAGAGAGGCAAAAATAAATGTTATTTGTAAGTGACGACAGGAGGAGCAACAACAACAACAACAACAACAACAACAACAAACAATGCAAAGAAATGCAGCCAACATCAGAATTGCGAGTGATGAAATTGATTTGAAATAGAACACAACTCGGATTAATTTCCCATTGCCCCGCGAGACGGCAAACAATAAGTAATAAATTGATAGCTAAGCGTTCGAGTCATAATCTATCTGAGAGGCGAAACATGTAGAAATTTTTAACTGTTTCATATTTAAAGCTTGAATTTTGTGTTTATGCTTAGACTGAAAATCAATTTTCATGTTCATAGGTAATATTGGATTGATTTTCAGGTTTGTTTTCCAATGTTTGGTATAATTTTAAATTTCAAATCTAAATTGTTCGTAACCACATATCGAAGATAAGGTACTACAGTGAGCTATAGTGACGTTATCAGAGAAACGAGTGAAAAAAAGAAACGATTGAAGGCAACACTGCTTGCAATGCAGCGTTGCACATTTGCACAATGGACTTATGCAATGCGAAGCCATTAAATATTTATGAAATACAAAAAAATAAAAAAACACACACACACATTGAGTGCAATAAGTTTGATAACAAATGGATTTGGTATTTTTTTATATATATACCCTAAACCCAGTACAAATTGGTAAAAAGAGTATGAACAAGTTGAGCAAAAGAATGTAACAGACCAACGGAAGCATCTACGAGCCTATAAACTATATATATATTCTTAATCAGCATCGGTCTAGCCGTAAACGATAAAAGCCTGTATCTACCGTAATTTTATAGGCAAACTTGGAGATGACTAAAGATCGGTTAATCTTGGCTACACCCACCCTGTTCTTCTTTGCTATCTGATATCAGCTGGTAGTGCTAGGGTATCAAAGTATTTTGCAGTCAGCTACAACCGACTGCAACGTTCTCTGTTGTTTTTTTTCTTCGAGTTCTTGGTTTTTTTCTGACAACATGCAAATTGCATTTGATTGAGCTCTAAATGTAAATTTCTTGCGCTGCTGTGTTTTGATTTCATTGTTGTAAATGCGTGCAGTTTAAATGAATGTGCACCAGCATGCGAGCATATATTTATTTTGTGTGTTTCCATTCTTTAAAATTGATTTTTACTCTTTTCTATCGAATATTTGTCAATGTGTAGAATTCGTAATTTTCAAAATGGACGACGCCAAATCTGGGTGGCTGGATGAATCGGCAAACAGATGGACAAATGGATATACGAATGAATGGATAGATGGATGGATGGATAGATGGATGGATGGATGGATATAAATATACAAACTGATTGATAGATGGATATAAATATACAAACCGATGGGTGGATGGATGAATGATGCCATATTTATTTATTGTGAAAACTAAAAGCGCAATTCAAATGCAAAGTGCGAAGTGGACAATGTCGTGGATTATATAGCATCAATATGCATTATCGGGAAACTCGGCAATATAGCAACGGCAAAGCAATAGGAATAATTACGATAATTATCGTAATCGACAATTGCGTAGATATAGATTTATTACAAAAATCAAGGTTTTCTTTATAAGAATTTCAATGAGATTTAACTCGTTCAAGATTATTATTTATGTATGTAAATCTTTATCGGGCATAGGGGATATGTTGAGCTTCAACTATGCTACTAAATTTGTATTGTATACCAAATGTATATTTCTAATATTGACATGTATTTTTATTATTTGTTAGGTTTCTCGAACTAGGCATATTATACGTTAACTCTAGAAAATATAGACAATTTCAATATATAAATATAGTATTAACTTTTATACAAAAAGTTCGAATGCTATAGCCGATAGATAATAATACTATTAATCTTAATTTACTCAATATGAAAGTAACAAAATCTGTGTTCTCCATGCAATCTGAGTTATTTGATCAGTTATAATTCAAATAAATAGGTTCTGCGTATTGTATTCGAGAATTTATATTCCAAATTTAAAATACCTAACACTGATAGTCTCTTAGAATGGCTTATTCATAGGGAAGGATGGAAAGACATAGGTAAATCGATTTGGCATTTGATGCTGATCAAGAATAAATATACTCTATATAGTCAGGGATGCTTCCCTCTGCCTGTCACCTCCCTTTTCACAGCTTTTTTATACCCATTTTGCAATTAGGTAAATAAAAAAAACAGTTTTTTAAAATTTAAAATGCGGGGAAAGATGTGAATTTCTTAGGCACCAGCAACAGCTTTTAAATATATCCATATGGTTGCTTCGATGTTTTGACTAAACTGTATCCCTTTTGCATAGTTTAAGTAAAGCATCTTGTTGGCGCCTTAAATGCTTGCACAATGCTAGCATTCGGGCAGATCCCAGATGTCCGTCCAAGAGCATTTGCATAAAATTGATTTTCTTTTTGTTGTTGCCAAATTAGACCAACTCGAAGCGGGATGGTCGAGACTGGACCAATGGTCCCTCGGGGCCTGTGAACGGGAGGGAAACTTGACAGCTGCCTGGCTTAAGGATTTTCCATTGCCGCTTCCGCTATGGCATTCAAATAATTTATAATTGGATGGACTTATTAAATTGAGTGAGACATGCCGTGCTCGACAACATTTTCTATGTCGTCCACCGATCACAGTTTATGAATATGTTGCATATGTTTCAATTTACGCTCAATAAAAAAAATCAATAAAATCCGGCACACAATCGCTGTTGCCACGCCCCGCATTAAGTCACGGTTCAACTTTATTATCAACTTTGACTAACAATGCTAATGAGGCCCCTCCCCGCCCACATCTGAAAGTTGCCTCGAAAACTTTCAAATGTGCGTGTTGCTCTGTGTGTGCTCGTATGTGTGTGTGCGCGTGTGTGTGTGGTGATATGAGTGTGTGGGTGTTGGCCAACAAGCTAGTAAAATGATAAAAGTTAGTGCTTTAGAAATTGTTTGTTGGGTAGCCTAATGAAATCAATGGAAACGTTTAATGGAAAAAGTCTCGCATCGGTATTTTTATACTCTGTTACCCAAAGGTAGAAGGGAGCTTGGAAATCGATAACTTCGATAATTGATCGATAATCGATTTAATTTAATTTTGCTGGTGACGTCTTTTAAAGACGAGCGGCAAATATTTGACGTATATATATAAATTGGAAATGCGTATATCTTGCACAGTTTTTGAGCTTCATAGATATTCATAGATCATTGAAAAAACTTATTGTACACGCACCGAAAAATTCCTATTGCGCATATCTTCCACAATTTTAAGGTAGCCAAAAACAAATGCCTTTCGAAGATTGGTAAAATATTTTAATACGTTGTATTAATATAACAAAAATAATAAATTAATATATATATAGCTGCAGAAAAGGCTCCAGTTAGTAAGGGTCCACAATTAATTGAAGGTTTTTTTATTCTAAAATTTACTGTACTTATATATTATATGTATATATATATAAATACATCCAATGTGTTTACTAGTTAGTGTACGCACTTAACACTCTGATAATAATTAATGTTGAAGCGAGAGCAGTATCAAATGTTACCAATCGAACATAAACAACATCAAAAGAGTTATTTGCCAATTTAACAGGTATTTATATGCAGCCAGGCTCGCCTTTGACAAAATATAAATGCGCAATAACCTTAAATATAAATCAAACGCCCCGCAGCCGAAAGCGGACCAGCTAAAAAGCGTGAAACCCTCCAAGAACTCACATCGCAACATCAAACAACCCACACACGCACACACATGTATATATGTATATATATATGTATATATAAAGCTTTCTCTCTATGTGTCTTTCTATCTGTTACACACTCGCATGAAGCTCATTTTATGGGCCTCTGTGTCTACATGTGTGTATAAAATGTCAAACTTTATATGCACAGAACAAAATGGTTGTTGGGGTAGCTTTGAACATAAGAGAAAAAGAAAAGCATTTCAATCGACAAGAACAACAACCAGCAGCAAAGGGAGACGAGGAAGAAGAAAATTGTATCTTTAGAATTCTTTCTTAAGTAACCGCATAAAACGCTTACGCAGCAGCCAAGCTTAGCAGGCTTCAGGGACGTGCAAAGCGAGTGGCGCGGTGGTAGGGGCAGTGGAGGGGGGTTTAACTCGGATAAGAGTTCCATTCGCAATGATTGGGGTTCCCATCGCAAACTAAATTCTGACCACAAGTGTCAAAGGCAGACAGGCGACTCTCCCCTCGCTGTCGGGCGAATGAACTGTGAACCACTTCGCCCTCTGTGTTAACATAACGGACCCCAATTGATTTACACACCACACCAGCAATCCATATATGTAAAAGAAAATATGATAAAAGCGTGGCAAGGGGAGAGAGACAATTAGGACATGGAAAAGCGAACATTTAAATCAGCCCCATCAACTGAAAGCTGTACAATAAGAAATATGCATAAGTAGTAATGTCAAATCAAATCAATTTTATATATATTAACTGGATCTGTATCCTGTATCTTAACAATAGTGTCGGCAAACGGGAAATAAACACTATCTGTCTATGGACTATCGACTATATCGACTCGACTTTTAACGCTATACAAGAATACATACTTTATGGGATCGAACACGCTTTCTTCTGTTTATTAAATAATTTTGCACAACTTTATTATACCACTTTTCCAATTTGTAATCAGTCGCCTGCTCTTGACTAGATTTTAACAAGAATTAACAAGTCTCCTGCAAAGCGCTTAACATTTCGGGACAAAATCATAAGAGCCTCTCCATACTTAATACTCTTATATACTTATGTATAAGTTGTCTGAACATTTAAGCTTAAATTCAGAGGAAAGTCCTCCATTTGTCATACACAGCAGCTAGTCTGAGGCAAGGTAAGTGTATGTGTGTGTGTGTGTGCGTGTCTGTTAACCAAGTTAACTCAGCACTCAATTGCCATAGGTGGCTTTTGAAGCGTCATTCGCAATTGCCTAAAAATACCACACGCGATGGTTCTAGATATTTAATGAGCCCTGTTCTAAATGATGTGTGCATAGTTAATATACAATTAAGTGGAATGGTCAGCGGTAGAGGTTTATCAGTGGTGCAGGCTCAAGTGATAGGTCAGGCTCAAAGTAGGTCACTTAGTGGCAAGATAATATGAGGGCAAAAAGAAGACCATAAAGAAAATATATTATTAAGTTATTTGAGAAACATAAATATAAAATAAACTAGTTTCTTATCACAGGTGAATCATTTTTATGCGGATCATTTGTTCCCATATTTCAAATTAAATTTTGAGGCATAAAAAATAGAATTTATATTCGTTGCCATTAAATAATAATGCAATATATTTACGCAAATGTTTTTTGACTACAACGAAAACCAAATAAATAATTTTTTATATACTTGAAGATGGCACAACCATTTTTCAGTGGTCTCTCTGGACGCGGGTGTCTCATTTAGATATGCAAGCGATATGTGAAGCGACAAAGAGAGAGTGAGAGAGAGAGAGAGCACTTTATACAAAGCATTGCCATTGCCAGCTGAAAGGCGACATTCTCATATAGGCCGACGCTCAAAGTCAAAGTTTGTAAAGGTAAATAGAAAATCGAAATATAATATCATGTAAATATTTGACACCACTTAGCAAATGCCGTCTGCGTATGGCGTACTTTGTTCGACTTGTTTTGCTTTTTGTCTGTTCTTGTTTATTGTTTTCTTCTTTTGCTTTGCTGACCTGATCTACACAAGATACACGAACGTAAAGCTGTGCGAAATGCGACAAGGAAAACATAACAGCAACAATGAACGCATGTGTGTGTGTGTGTGTGTGTGTTAATCTGACTCGCCTAGATATATGCATGCATGCATGTGTAGGCACAGCGTCTCCCTAGGGCTTGTCAATCTATTTATTTGACCACATTATAATATAGAATGAGAAGCGAGCAATGGGTCACAACCCACCCCCTCCCCTCCTCTCCCACTCTCCCTCTCTCTCTCTCTCTCTCTCTCTCTCTGAACCCCCTACATTAGAGTGCCTGGCGTGCGTGTTGCTGTTTATATAGTCACTAATTGATGGTGGCTTATCTCAAATTTCAGTTGCGGCACTAAAATAAAAAAGGGTTTGTTGTTGCTGCTGTTGATGATGAGTGCAAAAAAGGAGGTGAGCCAGATATTAATACACAAGCCGAAAGAGCGGACAGCAAAACAAAACCAAAAGATAAAAAATAATCGTATATGGCATATAGATGTGTTTTTTGTGATAATCATAACACACATGTGTAGATACCTTATTCTTTATAAAAATAAATATGATAATTCTATCGAATTATTAACAAATATTACAAGCTGTGAAAAGTTGGAACACCAGTATTTGCTTAAAACAAGTCGTTAAATGTAAACTCTTAAAAGCGAAAACCCTTTTGAATAATACTAACAATATTCTATATCAATACTAACAACACTTGTATTGATAAATAAAACACAATATCCCTTAATGATTTGCTCCAAGTATTTATGATGATTTCAATAACCAAACCGGAAGAAATAATTTTTGTCTTTTTATTTTTTATCTTTACGCATAGACCTTTTTTAAATGTATAATTTTTGATAAGCTCATAAAAATACCCAAGTAAAGAAGAAGGCTACAAAAAAAGGCCTTGCTTATTTTTTCAGCTTCAGGGGTTTTGTTTATGCGTGAAAATAGACTAATATCAAAGGCACACAGGATTCAACGAGCGATGGGCTCAAAAAGGTCAAAGGTTGACCGAATATGGACCGATTGCTGGTTTATGTATGTATAAATGCACTTTTTATATGCAGATTTTGACACCTTCCAACAACATTATTAAAAATTATCCATTGCATAAATATGTGTTTGTTTTGAGTCACGCCAAGCTTCGATTACACCACAAAAAGAGACCTTTGTCACAACTTATCTCATGTGGAGGGGAAAACTTGTTTCACCCTAGTCGGTGAGTCAATAACAGTCTGTCAGGCAGTCGACGATCTGTCGGTCAGCTATTAGCAGTTGGTGCAGGCCGGCACCCAGACATTTAAATTGTCGTTTCGATTTCACAATCTGTGGAAATTGATCATCCGTTTAAATTCGTTTAAATACGAGTGGGCTGCAGTTACGATAAAGATTTGGAAATTGCCTTACTGAGAAACTCCAATAATACAGATGAGGCAGGTAATAGTAAGGAATTTAGAGATTTTCGATATCGTTTTTTACTATCTTTTTGATAAAGCCAACAAGTTGAGTTTGCCACAGTAGAAGTTGTTTGTACGGCAGAAATGAGTTTTTTATGGAAAATTTCTCTTGCACAAGCAAATGAAAAATGGGTTCACAGATGTTGAATGGCATTTGTTGTTTATCGACTTAACGATCAACTATAAAATCCGAAAATGCATTTGTTTCTTTTTCTGAGTTCGTAAAGGAATATAAAAATTATTGGTCAAGATTTTAATATTTATACGATTGTCTTCAGACATATCATTTTTTATTTATATATTTATGTTTGTGTTATAATAAACATAATAATATCTTGGCCAGGAAATTGCCCGCAAACAAATATAAAGTAAATTCTTCAAAATACAAGAATTCTATGTAAGGCATTAAAGATAAACCAAAATCGTATTTTTGCCACAGAATCAAAATGAATTGTAAAATGTTCAATTAGCTGCTTGTATAAGTTAACTAGCAACTATTTAAATTACCACAATGAATTTCGTGGAATTAGCTAAGGAATTTTTCGATTGTGTTGCAGCTTTTAAAAGCTTTTCGATTGCTTGCAACCCTTCAACAAATCCGCTAACCTAAAACAATAAAAACCGAAAACCCAAATAAACACCCACTCACACACACACACACACTTATACACATGTGTATGGGTAAATAAATAAATAACAATGTAAAATGACTATTTTAGGCACGTCGACGATTGAATACTCTTGCGAGCGGAGTCAGCCTGCCTATAAATAAATTTCAATAGCCCAATATTAATGAATTTTTGTTAGTTTTTTGTTGTTCCAAAACGTTTTTTGTTCCAAATTGGGAGACAACAAAATAGTTCATAAAATAACTTATCTTTAGAGCTATTGCTTATGTGAAATCTGTATGATAGCGGCTCGATTCTGCAGGATATACATCTTGGCATGAGGATAGCTTTAGGACAGAGCTAATGCTGCTGATCGAGGATATTTTCAACTTATGTCGGAGCTGTCTTGCACCACACAACACAAGTAGATTACCCTCGGCAAGGGTATCAGTAACAGCTACTGATGCTGATGGATCTCAGGCACATCATTGGTGCTGCCTACGCTTGAAAGCCAGCAAACGCATTAATTAATTTCATTGAATTTAGTTTCTTGTGCTCGCTCATGGCATTGTGTTAATAGCATAGATACCCATGGAGAGGGGGCACTGTGGTCGTATCAAAGTAACAACATTCTGTGTGTGTGTGTGTGTGTGTGTGTGTGTGTACGTGTGTGTGTGTGTGTAGGATGGCTTGTTATTGCTTGGCTCGCCTCAACTTTGGTATCTCGCTGCTCTGGCTTTGCTTGGCTCGAGGTTTGGGTTTGGGTCTAAGCTCTGGTTCGGGGTTGGGTATCCGATACCGGTTCGTGTTCATGTGCATGTGCATGCGTGGGCCGGCCGGTTCCTATAATATACATATACATATATATATATATATATATATATATATATATGTCTGTGTGTATAAATTTCCACAAGAGCTTGTGGCCCCACATCGTACTACAAACGTAGTAAATTAAAAGTGCAATCACGAAACCCAAGCACGCCGTTGGCAATGCTATTGTAACTGATTAGCTGGGTAAAAAATGTGCATGCGAAATAAAAATAAAAAGCACAAAATATTGTTGATGCATGTAAAAAAAATGCAAAAAAAAAGAGAAAAACACAAGCACTCACACACAAATTATGTCCAAAAAGCAAAAAAATAAAAGAGTCGACAAAATGTGCATGGAAAATCAAGGTTGCACTTGAGCCACATAAGGAACGTGCCCACTTAATGTCTTCAAAAGTATAAAAAAAATTCAATTCAATTTGTATACACTGCACCCGAAATAAACAAGTGAAGAGCATAATTAAAAAGAAGCATAAGCGAGCTTGACAAAGTTATATACCCTAGAAATATGCATGTGGGATTTGAAATAGAAACGGCTTAAAAAACAGGCTAGAAGCGAGCAAAGCTCTCTGGCAACGCGCTGTCGTTGCCATTATCTCGATTCTCATTGAGTAACAGAAGTCAGTAGCCGAGAACTCTTCATAAATATTATATTTATATTATATACGGTATATAATTAAACTTAGGATTAGAATATAATATAGGTCTAGGTAAATAGTTGATCAGTAAGCGGGTTTTCCCACAATTTTGCTTTAATCGAAAAAGTTTAATCATCGGCAAACAACAAGCAGCTGGAAATGTGCATGGCGCTTATTAAAAATCGGTTAACACTGCTTGGCAAAAAAAATATACACTGATTTGCAACTTGTACAAATTGTCGATTCTTCAGATTTAGGTGTGTATTTTTTTTTTAACGATAAGACTTATTGTGGTGGTACATTTTTGATGTGCTACAATTTCAAACTGGTTCAAGTGTCAAAAGTGCTACAAGTATATTGATTAAATATTGAGCTCAATTAAATTCTTAAGCTTTCAAACAAACCATTAACTTCTTGTGTGCGACGCAATCAATACAATTCACATAAGTATTTAATCCACTCGAAAACATACCTGAAAAATAAATTTAAAAAATATTTATGAGAAATTTTTTAATGGTAAATAAATCGAAATGTTTGAGCAATTAATCCCAAATGAAAGTCAGTAAGTCTTCAACATTTTTTTGTATTTTAATATACAGCTAAATCTTCATTATTTTTAATATTGATCTTGGCAAGCAACCCAAAGCAACGCAAAGCCTAAAATTATTTTCGTTTTTTGGTGACAGTCTGGCGGCGCCAATCATTTCTTAAGCAGGCCATCAAAACAAATCGCAAAATACCTTTTAAGGCATTTTTTGTATTTGTATTTTGTTTTGCTTGAATTTCCAAGAAATTTAGCAAATATCTTTTTCAGCTTATAATTACAGACTGTGTTTATTGTGTTAAACGCGTATTTTTTGTGGCTTTTTTATGTTTTGTTTATTTGTAAATTTTTGCAGCGGCAGCTGTGTGAAACTTAACACAACTCAATTTGGCCAAAAGACATTCGATTGGTTATAAGCACAACAACAACAACAAAGAGTGTGACTTGGAATTCTGTGTAGATATCTGTGTATAATTTATGCACACACACACACACACACACTTTCATATTCACATTCCCATTGACAGATAAGCATGTTAATCCAAACATGAACTTTGACTGATGGCGACTAAACGACGCCTTCTCACATTTGTTGTAGTTCACGATCTCCCCGCTTGTTGTTGTTATTGTTGCTGTTGTAGCCTAATTGAGTGGCGCCAACATAAAAAGGGGGGCAACAAAATTATTACTCGCCTCCTCTCCAATTCGACTCTTGTAAGAAATGGTGTTTTATAAAGTGTGCGAAAAATGTTGTTAGAGGCAATTCATATCAAAATCGAAACAATATGCAAAACCAAACATTAAAAATGTATTACTGATGCAGGCAAAGCTTATATTAGTTGATTAATTAGTTAAATACGACCAATTGGCTTAGAATTATTTAAGATTATTATGATAAGCTGTAATAATGAGAAAATTCTATTCAAAATATTGAAAACCTTTACATACAAATTTATATATTAGTTGTTTATTAGTTCTAAACTTGTACAATTTGCTTATAAACATTTTAGCTTAACCAAAGCAACAGAATTTGTAGAGCATAAAGCAAATAAACCGCTCAAAGGCATTTTTCCGGTATGTGAAAAAATTTGTTCTCATAACAAAAAAAAAACACAACAAAAAAAACACAAAATTCCCGGAAAAAAGAATGAAAATATTTATGTATTAATTTATTTATTTTCTTTGTAGCGTTTTGGCTTAATTTGAGAAGGCACGCGGTCGCCGCCGCAATTGGTTCGCCTTATTTACGCAGCATTAAAATGTATTAAAAAATATACACATAGACATGCACATAAATATACACACATACATGCATACATACATATGTGCTCGCCAGGTGGGTGGGCGGCTAGTTCGGATTGGGGGCCAGCAGCAACCCGTGAGTGTTGACGCGTGTGGAACGAGCGAGTGGCCGAAACCGAAACAAAAACAGACGTCAAAATAAGGCAAAGTGTGTAAATATATATATATGTATGTGTGTATGTTGTGTATGTATGTGTATGCAAGCACATAAGTACGTTTACTTATATCGACTACAAGCACACTCACACATACTCCCACAAAGATATCGAAGTGCGTAAGTGTGTGCGTACAACGATTAGCGCATGAATGAAAAATCGCACGAACATGGCTCGTATCAAGTATTTTTTTTTTTCGGTTTCATTTCTCTCTTCTGCATTCTTATCGAGACGTTTGGGTGTTGTATTTTATTTCGACGAAAATTCGGCGTAAAAATATACGTTATACGTTTGTATATGTACCCACCGCAAAGGTAAAAAAAGAGTGGTATTATCAAGAGTCTGAACTTGAGAAATGACATCTGTCTGTGTTGTCTAAGGCAACAAGGCTCATACAAGCCAAGTTTCTCTTGGATAGATTTATACTTTTTATTTTATTATGATTTAATCAACCATGCAAAATCCGTATTATGAATATCATTTTAGGGTATATAAAGAGGGATGCGCCGAAGCCGATCAAAAAATAACAAAGAACTTTAGCTGTAGCTTTGTCATTGTTGGCTCAGAAAAAGCTCTCGCACGTGCAGCTTTATTTTCAACAGATTTTCCATTTCATGTTTAACAATTCTTGTATCAAGAAGCACCACTTCGACACATTCACATGAGTAATAAATGAATACAAAAATAAAATAAGTAACAGAGTTGTTCCCAATTAGTCACAATGCTGGACTTAAAATATATATACATATATATTTATATATATAATACGTACGTCTACAGAATGTAAGCTTGCTGCCTGCTTATTTTCAAGAGGATTCTTAAAGTAATTTAGTTCGTTTTTTAGTTTTAGTTGCAATGCTTTACCGAATTTCGTATCGATGTATCGAAAAGCGACTTTTACATTATGTTATAAAATACAATTATAATTTAATTATTGTAAAATATTTTTATAATTTGTTATATTTTAATTCCGCAAAGAAAATAAAAAAAGTCCTTTTTAAATTTTAAATTTTTGCGTGTATCTATATCTTTATTGTTTTATTAATCATCTCGAAAAAAAAATGAAAGCTAATCAAAAAAAATCGACTCACTCTTTTGGTTACGTCTTGTTTATTTCTTCTGCTCTGACTGCTATTAGTTTATTATTACATTATATTTGTATTTTATATTATTATAGTACATTTTTATATTATAATATGTTTCTATAAATATGAATATAAATAGTTTTGGTGATAATTTTTCTTCCGTATATAAACATAAATATACATTGGGCTTTGCGGTGCAAAAGAGAATGGAAAATTATTACAGATAAAATGCATTTTTTGTTGTTTAATTTGGCCAATTTATAGATAGACATACGGCAGGCCGGGCCGGATGGCTGACGTGATTGTTAGATACATATAGTCATTGAGAGTGTGTGCTGTCTATCCCAAAACAAATTTATATACAGTGTCTCACAGCTTATTTCAGAGTGTGTCTAGCAAATATTTTAAAGTGCTATAAAGTTTAAACAAAGAAACAAATGCAAAATGTTTAAATGCCAATTTGTTTCACGCCATATCACGTTTGAAAAATAATCTTTAGTTTTTACTAAAATATTAATTAATTAATTAAAATTAGTTAAAAACTGAAAACTTATCCAAATTTCATGTCAACGCGTATTTCGTCCGGGTTTTGTGGCAACCAGGTGTCCATAATGCAACTGTTCGAAATAAGCTGTGACCATAAATTAAGGTACTTTTTTACATAACCCCATTTTATGGGTCATATGTTCATTTAGGTGGTTAATATATGTACCTGCCATCGGTCTTTGGGATTTTTGAAAAATAATGTATAATTAGTTTATGGCAGGCAATTAAAAATTTTGCTAGACACTGTCTGAAATAAGCTGCGAGACACTGTATATTCCCATAAACACAAATATTTCAACTGAGAACACGTAGTGCGTATCACTATGTACACGTTTTTTTTTGTATATATATAGACATATATATCATGTATTAGTATAATGAATATTTTATTCTATTTACTAACTTTGTTTCATCTGCAATTTTATTTTTATCTTGGCTGTCTGGTAGCTCAAAATAAGTTTCATGAATTAAAAATGAACGAAGTGTGTATATATAGTATATATATATATATATATATGTATATATGCTCATACGTATATCGTCTTAATTTATATAATTATTTTTGCACGTACGCTTCGCGTAGGTCGACGTTTGGAATATTTATTTTCTATTTATTATTCATGTTTATTTAGTATTTTATTTATCAATGTTGCTTAATAATTAAAGCTCTTTGGGGTAATAGAAATTTTTATATTTTGTATACTCTAATTTATAAAAACAAAATGTGTTCAATTCAACAAAAGCAAATTGACTTTAGTAATTATATCATGAATAAGTTTAGTAAGAAAGTGCTAAACTCGCTAAAAGTTCATATCTTAATTCATTTAAGCGCATAAAATCTTGCTTTGTGTTTCCAAGCGAAAACAGTTTAGGTTCCTGTTCCGGATTCGGTTCTGGAACGCAAAGTATATGTATTATTTCCAAATAGGTACCTTGATTTTTACGGTACGGCACCGGTACAAGACGAAAATTTGAAAACGACAAGTGAAAATCTTGTAATCGGGCAAGTTTTAAATGAAATTTAAGTTTTACTGAAAACTAAAAGATATAGTCTTTTTTTAAACAAATTGTAAATATAAAGAAAAAAATTAATTCTAGACATAATTGTTGAAAATAAATAAATAAAATATTCAAAATGTATAATTGTATATTTAAAATTGTAACTCTTAAATTGTCTGTTGTTTTAACAAATGTAATCAATTGTGGATCACAACAATCAATTGTAAAACACAACCCGCTTAAAGAAACACGCACACGAAAATGTTAACTCTATCAAATAAATGAAAGAATAAATCCTGAACCGAATCAAAACTAAACTGCGAGAAAACCAAATCTAGAAGATGTTCCCGACAGTCTCAGCACAATTTGTTGGCAATAACAACGATTTTTATATAAGCACTATAAGTAAAAAAGTATTTGTAAGTGGGTGTGTGTGTGTGTGTGTGTGTGTGAGTGAGTGAGTTAGTGTGTGTGTGTGCGCGCGAGCGTGTGTACTGGTTGGCGGTGCCCCACTCTCATTCCCTTTAAACAGCCAACAACTCGTTGCTTTTCAGGTTTTGTGTTTTTACGCGCACGTCACTAAAAGAATTTTTACGCGACGATGATGATCATGATATGAAATGACGACGATGATGATGATGATGGTGATGATGGTGCTGATGGCAACAACAGATCCCAGTGCCAGTCCAGAGTCGTGGAGCTTCTCCTCCCGGGCAAAATGAGGCGATGGCGATGCGTCGCGACGCGCATGTATCTAGATAAGCAGACAGGCCAGCGTGCCACAAAAACAAACCTGCCACGTAAACATTTACTAGTCGGCTAGTTGTTACCCTTTAATATATATATATATATATATAAATTTAATTTGTAAGAGCAGAAGTGTTCTAAAATGTAAGCATTTTGTGTGTGCATATTGAAATTTAACTTCCATCGAGATTTTTATTTTTATTATGCTGATAGTTTAACAAAGATAATTTTCAAAATAAAATTTAAAGTACAAGATATAAATTTGTCAGTATGCCAACATATTTTCCTAATGCAAATCAGATAGCGCAAACTCAAATATCTTGTCACATTTGTCTGTAAAAACTGCAATAAATTCATTATAATGAGGGCTTAACTGAGCTATAAAGCAATATTTAATAACTAGAGGATATCACCACTGGGCTGAGGATTGTTCTAAGATCAAGGAAACTATTAATACTTGCATAGCCACATCAATAGGACGATCTCAAATTTTTTTTACAAATGTTCCGATGAAGTCACAAAAAACCATTGAAAGAAAACCATCAATAAAACTTCATCAGCAACCGATATTCGTATGATGTTATTTGCTATTTTTTCTGAATGTAGCCAGCAAGTTGTTCTAAGACAGCCTAAGCAGCCCTATTAATTCTGAGGGCAGGGTATGACAACAGGCAACGGGTCGCTTGGGTCCAATACACATACACACGATGTCCTCTGCTTGTTATTGTTTCATTAATATTTGTTCTCTTTTCTTATTTTGCTGTTACATTTGGTTCTTGTGGCTGTTGTTGTTTTTGGTTGTGTTGCTTCTTTCTTGCCAGGCAGGCACTTTTTGCTGGCCGTGTGTATTTTTACGCGCATTTGTTTACTACAGATACACAACAAACAGAAACGCACACATGGCCATATATATATATATATATATATATATATATATATATATATATATATATATACACACACAAATGTCCAAAGTTTCCGATGTGCTGGCTACTGTATTGTATATATATACGCACATACATGTTGTATTTGTTGTTTGTATCTGCATCTATATCTCTTTGCCATTAAGTTTAAATAATGCTCAAATAAATAATGAAGCAGCAAATAACAACAATACCCAAGATGAAGAAGACGTGCAACAAATACGAGAGGAAAACTTTTGGGTAACACAAAAAGAAAAAGTATCTACGAAATACATATGCTGCACACGCGTTCTTCAAACAGATACTTTGGAGCATTTAGTGCATTTTGTGTCCATTACATAAAACCGAAAGTTAAAGGCGAAAACTACGAAGGATGAAAATACTTGCTACCGTTTTTGAGAACGGCGAAGAAAAGCAAAAAAGAAAAACAAGCTAACACACGGTTGCATTTTAAGTGGCAACACTGGGAGTGGGAGTGGGAATCGGAGGCAGGCAGGCAGGCAGGCACTTGGGTTTATTTGCTTTTCAAGTGGCACAGCGGGCACGGAGAGGGAGGGGGCATGCCTATCTGTGTGTGTGTGTGTGTAATTTGGTGGTGTTCTCTTAAATGTGCCTCATGCGCTTTGTTTACTTTAAGTTTTAACAGGTAGCCCAAAGCAGTAAATTGTTTAGGTCTCCCACTCCCCATTCGACCCCACCCCCAATTCACCCAACCGCAACCCGAAACACACCTGCCAACAACTAACGGATTCATGTTGTACTAAGGAACTTGAGCCCATACCCTAATTAGATGTTCAAACCTTACGAATGTCGGCATTCGGCGGCAATAAGGCGAATGGAATGCGCAGACAATCGTCTCAGACTCTAAGTGCTGCAAATGAAATAGGAATCCACAATTTGGTCAGCCAATAAAAAAACAAACGAGTTAGAATGCTCTAGTCAAGTGCGGGCTCGAATAGGAGATACTCTGGAAGCAGCTGTTAAATAGGCAATTTCAGATCTAGAATTATGTGCACTGGACATGATCTCAAATCAAGTCTACGCATATCTGGGAAAACATACGTCAATCAAGTAAATACATGTGTGCTACTAACTGGAAATTAACAAATGCTGGAAGTTCATTGAAAATTGTCAACCACAAAGCTGTTACACGCACAACAACAATCCACAAGATAAGCGCTATCGAAAAAAGAGAAATAGAAATAAACACAATTTCAGAGACAACTACTAACTACTTACTGCATACAGAATAAGAACGTGCGAGTTCCGCGAACTGAGTGTGTGTGTATGTGTGTATGTGTGTATTTTGAGCTATTCCATTGATACTATTGTAAGTAGAACCCCAAAAAGAGAAAACGTGTCTACTATGATTGGTGCTTTGCTTGGGCTAGGCTAGGGTTGACACCACTTTGTCTTGATATAAAGTAATTTATTAAATGATTTATTGGCTACTTGATTGATGAAGTCGTTTCAAGTTGATTGCACGATAATTTTATTGTTACCCGTCCCCCTACTCTGCCTCGCTCCAACCATGCATTGTTCACGCAGCGAGTTGGAACTTGGGTGCCAAGCCCCAGCACACAATCGAGCACCTGCCCAGTGGTGATTAATACTGAAAGATTAGTTCAAATCAGCAGGAAAGTAGAGGAATAGTAAACAAAAATGCGTTGATCGTATGATATTTAAATAAATTCAATTTTAGAGAAAGACCAAAAAGTAAATGCTCTTCCTTGCTGATCTTTATATAGTTATTTCAATAATATATTGTTATCCATATGAAGTAGTTATCTGGACAAAAGCCAGCCCAGAATGTCATTCAACTTAATAAGTTTACAAGTAATTTAATTATTTATAGCATCACAGTTTAATCAATAATAAAAAATGTGTGTCTATATGTGAATATGAATATTTATTGCCAGTTAAACGGGCACAAATATAATGGTGTTTGTATGGTTACTGTTTGAACTTCGGCACGAAACAGGTGTTGCATATGAATGAGACAGACTTCCGATTAAATGCATTATATCATATACTAAGGCCTGTTAATTGACTTAATATTGACATTAGAATGAGTTAGCATTGATATATATAGAAGCTGTTCAAAATTTTGCATTATCAGGGATAACTTTCGTAGATATAAATATATATGTTTTTTATATACTTTGTAATTATTTTCTTTTTATTTGTTTATATGTGAATAAAACTGTTGGCAGTTCGTTGAACTTTGGAAGAAACAAGTAATTATAGTTTTCTTAGACCTCAAGAACTGATATCACGAGTAGCCCGTAAATTAACATATTTACATATGTATATATAATTCGTTTTGGTAGTATTTTTTAAGCTTAACTGACTTGACCGTCAACAATACAGTAATATATATATAAAGCAAATTATTATATTGATTTTGTATCTAAAAATAATTTCTAAATATAAAAAAAAATATATTTTTTTAATTATTTGTAATACATATATTTCTTAATAAAAAATATTTATAAAAAGTGGATATGCAAAACCATATTTTTTATAAAATCCTCTCGCTGATATTCAAAAAATGTTGATAAACTTTGCTCTAGGACGCTTGCTAGAGTTCGAGCTCAAATTGCCGGATCTGATTAAATAGGATGCAGTGGATGAAGTCTCCAATAATAATAATAATAAGAATAATAGTATTAAAGACAACCAATTGAGATCTGCAGCCACACCTGATTTATGCAGATTGCCAGTTTGAGACGGAAATACAAAAAATTCATATGGATCAAAATACACTTGAAAAAGTTGTCAATTCAAATTGCCATTAAATGCATTGGTTGACTCACGTTGAGGTATTAAATACTTGTACATGTCACGGAGTGAACAGTATGTACCAATAATACACACACACACACAGACGCAATTTCAATATGTATGTGCAATTTGCATAAGTGAATCTATAATTTGTAATAGTTTAGTCACTGCGTAACAAATGTGGCTGTGTTAATGGCTTTTGAAGTGTTTACAATAAGTGTATATATGGCATATGCACATGTTAAGATTGATAACGTGTATGTGTGTGTGTATACTTTATGCACCCAGTGTATGACAATTGACATCTAAACAACTTATTAATGAATAACTGGCTGCTCAACTACAGTGACTACAGCGACAGTTTAAAGCTTATTACCGAGAAGAAATACATATACAAAATATATAGAAATACATATACATATACCATTGCCGGCACTGTAATGGCTTTAGATATGTACAGACATATGTAGGTATATTTTATTTATATAGCTATAGTTATGCATGGCACTTGAAATGGCAAATGAATGACACTGCTGCGTACAAATGAGCGAACAACTGTCTGATTGACTGACTGGCTGACTGACTGACTGGTTGACTGAGCGTCCAATCAGACAAACGCAACGACGAGTTGAGACTAATCAGGCCCCCATGCCATATATGTATTTATAATACTATGATATGGCAAGGCAACAACAAACTCAATAATAATGCTTTAAATGCCATATCAGCAAAGAGTATTGCTGACTACAAATTATAAGCGTGCGAGGGCAGTTCAGTCAGTAGCGATTATTGATGCTTAAATGTAGACACCTTTTCAGCGAATTTTTGTCTGCCAAACTTGCTAGAATTCGTATTTTTAGTAATTAGAGATATGCCCACAGCATTAAATACTAATTTGCCCAACTTGTTTGGCTTGTGGTTTCATTTATAACAATCATTGCATTAGACAAAATCAAGCATGATTTATTCTTTACACAATTTATAAACAAGATTTAAAAAAATCTTAAAGTTGGAAATTTAATTTAAAATAAAAAATAAATGAAAAGTTAAAAGTAGTTAAATTAAAAATGTGAAATGAAAAAAAAAAATGAAAAGAAAAAATGTTCAGTGGTCCAACATTTATAAATCCAATCAGACCAAAACTTTTTAAGCGTTAAAAGATGAGAGAGATAGAGGGCGAGAAATAAAGCCAGTAAAGAAAAAAGCTCTAGTCAAAACAACTCGATTAACAAATTTAACATAGGCACATTAAGGTATATAATGATAAGAAGTCAATGCTTATAATTATTTGTTGTTTTTTTTGTGAATTGTTATACACAATAAATGTTCATTTTGATACACTTAGCCTAATTTTATTATAGTTATATGCGTCTGATTAATTTTTGTTATTTATTTTTAATTCTTCGTTATCTAACACTTAAATTCATAAATAGCTTTTTATATAAGGATTATTAAGAAAAAAAAAGGTTGCTTCCAAGAATTCTATAATAGGTATACAAATATCAGTCGCAAACCTATTGATTCATGACTTTGTGATCGACCCAAACGCAACGTTTACACACACACACACACACACACACACAGACAGACACACCAATATTAACCGCAACTTTATAGACAAAGTAACAGCCGATTCTGAATAGCAACCAACAAACACAGGCACACACACATAATCGCACACTTGCACACACAATCACACCAACGATAATCGAGCAGAGTTGTTGTCAACAAGTTTTTGAGTCGACCGCTCGAAGCTCCACCGAATTAGCCACCCCCACCCCCAGCACCAGCCCCACCCCCGCCCCATTATCAAGCAACAGAGCCCCATAACCATGTGCGAGTTTCTTTTGCCGTTGCCTTTTAAGCATATCTTAATTTCGAGTTATCGTTTGGGCTCCCTTTGTATTTGTATTTGTATTTAGTTTTCGTTTCGTTTTCGGCGTTCGTGTCTCTTTATGTCTGTTTATTTTATAATATTTTATTTATTTATATTTGTTGTGACGTGCCGTGAGTAATAACTATAGATATCGCGAAGCGTATGCATATGCATACCTGTGTTAAAAACGTGTAGAAACCCGAATACAATTTTTTGGCACTGCGGCGCTTTAAAGCACGCACAACTCGGCCGAGACGCCCAAATAGTCAAGGAAATCTCCAAAGTGCTCTTTCAATTATATATGCTGCATAGGTATATATGTATGTGTATATGTGTATATATATGTCGATTTGTATGCGAAGAACTGATGATCAGTCAAGTTAACGAGTATGACTAGAGTAGCCATCACAATCAGTGAGGTTATTACCATTGTATCGCTTCATTTGATTTAAGGTCTTTGCATGGTTAATGATCGGATCGAGAGAGGTGCTCTAGAATCTCAATTATGTGTGGCGCTGGTGTTTAGTTTCAGTGAACTGAACAAGTTAGAAAGAGCCGACGTCCTTCACTATTCTATCTGATGATTAACATAGTGTCAAGTTTAATAATGAGGTTATTATTGCTATCGGTAATCGATTATTATCGATATTGGGTAAGCCATAGAGGTTACTGATACCATTTTGTTTTGTATTATATACTATATTTAAAGTTTAAACACTCTAGCTCGAATAGCCTCATACAAACAGACAGACGGACATGACCAGATCGAATCGTCTGTAGATGGTGATCAAGAAATATATATTTTAAGGGTTTAAAGATACTTTTATCTGTCTTTTACATACTTTTGCACAACTTTGTTATAGCCTTCTTAATCATGTTTAATGTTCTGATTGATTAGTGCTTCTTTTTTGATTTCCAATAAGTTGAGTTAAGTAGTACAAATTCGTATATTTCGCATTAGAAAAAATCGGATTACACTAGAACACAAATTAAGATGGGTAAGCTTTTTTCATTTAAATTAAAATTATAATGTGATGTATAAATTAAATACAAACAAATGTATACACACATGTTTAAATACCACAAATAACTGCATTAACTGTTTTCATACTGGGATTAAATGGGCTTCATTTGAATGAAACACTTTATAACACACCAAAGCGAATTGTTTGAGCCTGTGACGCCATTAGCATTTGTATATTAAATGCTAAATATTTATTTATAAGTTCCAATAGATAAATGTAGCTATAATACACACATGTACATCAAAAAAATCGTATGCAATTTGCTGTTGTCTGTTGCGAGTTGAAAAACTACTGAAAACAATAAATTTTATGACCCAAGCTCGCCTGGCTTTCATTCATTCCGCTACAAAGCAGATAAAATTGTACAACAATACACACAAACGTTTCAATGTGTGTGTGTATGTGAATGAGTGAATGATGTGTATTTCATTAAGAATGAATATATCGTATGTGTGTGTGTGTGTGTTTATGTGCTTACACATACAGACATACGCACACTTATGAATAGCTAGAAACACAGTTAAATATGCAGTTGATATGTGCTGCTCCAAAGACATGCATGCATATTATATATATTTAATGGACTAGCGTGCACTTACCGCAATAATCAATCTGGCAAGGATATAAAACAAAAAAAGCAGATAAATTCGTATCTAAGCTATTTATCTGCAACAGTTGCATCTGTGCGGCCAAGGCGCAAAAGCAACACAAAAGAAAAAGCACCCAACAATATGAAAGTATTAAAGACAGACAGACTGATAGCGCGACGCGACGACTGAGCGACTGACAAACAAACAGTGTGAGAGTATTAACTTGATTTTCAGTGTGTGCCCAACGAGCATCGAAATCAATACAAAATTCGATGTACATAAGCACAACACGAGTCCAACTACATACACATACAGACATATTGATATATATAAATATATATATATATTTCTATACACACCTATGCCTCTTTCGAGTATTTGTGAACCGGCGGCTTATCATTTTTAAATACAAATTTAAATTACATATGACTTATCAGCTTGTTTTCTTTCGATTGTTGTTCTATATTTTGCTTCTTCTTCTCGCGATGATTTTTTTTTGCGTTTCCTCCTTTACCTCTTCTTTTCGATTTTTTATTCACTAAATGTGTGTGTGTGTGCCTCTGCGGTGTTTACCTCGTCTACAGTTTTTTTGCCAGCCTTTTCTAAAGCTCTAAAAATGTAGATTTTCTCTTTATTTTTTTCCGTGTGTAATCTAACAGAACAATCTGCTAATCTGTGGAATTATTTTTTATAGCTTACTTCAAATTTGATGACTGCTTTTTTGCCTTACTGTATTTAAATACTATAATTAGATGCAGTTACAGACACACTTAATTATATAGTATTTAATACTTTTACAAAAGCTATAAATTTAGAACACAAGTAGCCAGCATGTGCATTATTATTGTATTTTACTTTTTCTCTTTGGCATAGATTAAGAAAAAAAAATCAATTGAAACCGGACTTAAAAAAACAACGAAAAATAGAATCAAGTTTTTAATTGTGTTTTTAAACTGGAAAGTGTTAGAAACTTATTAGATTTATATTTCAACTAATTAACGATCACACTTAAAACGAAAATAAATCAAACTAGCATTAAGTTCTTATCAATCGAAACTTCCATATTGGGTGTAAATTTACAAGCAATCATTTGGGAAAATAATACAGTTTGAAACACTCAAAATTCATTGTAAATATATATATATATATATATATATATGTATACATATGTATACATTATATATATATATATATATATATATATATATATATAGATGTAGAATGCGGATCTTATGCAAAACTGTTGCCTTATTATTTTTATTTATTCTAAATGGCGCTTCGCAATTTCACATTCCATCTAAACCGAAACCCGACCAATTCTGTTATTTCTTTTATCACACAAATATTTACCCAACACTTTGGCCCTCTTTCCACAATACATTTTCGCATACGTACGTACTATGTATGTATGTGTATATGTGTGTAATTCGGCAGCAAGATGGGCACAAGTTAGATATATAAACATGTGCAAGTACTAAGCGAATATGAAAGTGAAATCAGAAACATAAACGGAAAAAATGAAAGACATCTGTTTCAGTTCACAGTTATTTGGATTGTAAATCTTGCTTTGTTTAGCCACTTATGACATTTTAAACGGTAAGTTTAAGACTGGAATTGAACCGGAGACTGGAAAGGTAGAAGCGAAGCCAAGCAATATATTTTAATAACTACTTTTAACAATATGCAATTAACAAAAAAAAAAAGAAATAAAAAATTCAATAGACAATAAATTCCCAATTTTAAAGTTAACATTTTTGGTTATATCAGCATCGAGCTACCTACCAGCAGACTGATTTCCTGTATGTTTGTGGATTTTTATTTTTTGTTACAGCATATTAGTCGCCGACCGGTTTTGGAAGAGTACCAAATTCCATAATTTATGATATTGCTGGCAAACATTGAAAGTTTTTTTTTGTTGATTTTTGTTTGTGTTTTGTTTTTTGCTGAGCCGGCATTTGGAACAAGTTTTGCTTTTATTTCGTTGGGATATTCTAGCAAATGCGCTACAAACTCGAATCTCAAATTCGATAAAGAGACCTACTAATATAAAATACACTCACTCCTCGTTCGTATATTTCCCTCATTCAACTGAAACAAGTCTCCGATGCGTCGGCTTATCGCAACACACACACACACACACACACCGAAAAAAAGTAAATAAATAAAATAAACTAAAGTGTAGGGGCTCTTTTGAGAGTTGTGAATAATGCTCCAATGCTAATGAGGGCCGCGCTTACTCATCGCAGCGTACGCAAAGGGAGGGCATCAGGAGGCGGAGGCGGGGGTGGCAGGTCAGCAGCCAATAAAAGAGGCATAACGCATGCTTCAAATATGTGTATGTGTGGCAGCCGCATCAGCAGCAACCGCAGCGGTGGCTCAAAATATATGTAGATAAAAACAAGTAAGAATGCTCTAGTCAGAAGATTACTCCACCAGCAGATACCCTGGAGCCAAGAAAATGTTTTAAAAGTTCGTAATTTCCCTTGAGAGATGCGCAAATTAACTTATTAAAATACTAGGATTTATTTATGAAACTATCAAAATTCTTTTTGAATTTACATCTTTATCACGTTTGATATTTCGACACATGCGCGTTTACAGGGTATAAAAAGTCGTTGATGGGAACGAGCTCGAAAATCGAGATCGGGGCCTAAGCTCTCGAGTTCCAGTTCCAGTTCGTGTACGCAACACGCAGCGCAGCAGAGCAGCAGACAGACAAAGAGCAGCCTTTGTGCACACAAACCAGCACACATACACAATTTCTAATACGAACAGCCGAGCCGATCGCATTAGAAAAGGCCGACGCCGACGATGCCGATGCCGACAGATAGAACGAGGAGTAACGACAATGGAGGGAGAGCAGCGGGTGTAAATGGCCTAAGGCCTGTCCTCTCAGTTGGTGAGTGCAAACTTCTTGTTTCCTTTCTTGAATATTCCGGTTCTGACTGCCTATGTGCACATATGCGCATGTGTGAGTGTCGTGTGAGATAGAGAGAGAGAGAGAGAGAAAGAGTGAGGGCAACAGAGCAGAATAAAAGACAGAGCCAGACGTAATTAATGATCCCGAAAACGCTGACACAGCCAGCAGCGCTGCTGACTGAGATTGCTGGAGACCACAAAACGCATGTTTCGGTTTATGTTAAGTGGAGTTGCTGTCGAAACGAAAAACACAGGTGCGGATTAGGGTCAGAGTCAGCATGTTGAAGACAAGACGAGACGAGATGAGACTAAGGAGCAGCCATATATTGTGAACTTGAGAAAAGCTATTATAGCATTCAACTGCACTTTGCATGATAATATATTGCCTACAATTAATTCCAGGAATCACACTCAATTAATTGACCAAGTATCTAAATACAAGAATCGTTTTTACATTGAAAGAAACATATCGAATTAAGACTAAGTTTGCGGTCAACTGAATTCAAAATGAAACCAGCAGAGATTGCAACCAATTTTGATTCATCAATATATATAAAAATCAATTTTTTATATACATACTTTTTCAATTTCCGACTTCAAATATGATTTTTAGTTGAAGTTCTAGAAAAGGCAGAGAACCCAAATGGGACATTCCAGCATTTTGTTTAAATATGTAAAATGCGAAGCACAAAAAACAGGAAAAAAAACAGATTTCTTACAGACTCTCGGCGGGCTGTTGAGATATGCTATAAGAAGTTGTAATACAACTCGTTGCTGTAGTATTTGTAGAACAACAACAAAAACAACACACGTATCGACAATTTACACGTACTATAAAAACAACAAGAATGACAGGAGCTACAAAAAAAAACGGCAACTAACGCAATGTGGAACCGGTTCAAACATATACACAAGCGCGTGTGTGTGTGTGTGTGTGTGAGCATCTGTGCATGTGTCTGCAGCAGCAGCAGCAACAAATCCAAACAAAATGACCAAAAGCCAACAAGAAGAAGATGAGACAACGCAGTACGAAGAAAAAAAAGCACCAAGAAAAAGAAGAAGTGCGAGAGGCGGCGGCAGCGCTTACCAAATATGTGTATATATATGCATGTGTGTATATATGTATGGAACCGTCAGCGTCGCAAGCACAAAAATACAAACCCATGTGTATGTGTGTGTGTGCATAAGTACACAGAGAGCATGCGTTGGCAACATCATATAATCGTCGGGCTACCTTTTTTTTCTTCTTCTCTCGTTTAGTTCATTTTACGCGTTTTGCTTTTCATATTCTTGAACTTCAAAAAAACAAAAAAAAAAGAAATAATACAAAATCGAACAAAAAGCCAGCATAAAATAAATAAGAAAAAAAAGCAACGGCGCGACGTTGTCGGCAGCCAAGCTGTCAGACAGCTACTGGTGTTAAACGTACATAGTACACACACACACAGACACATACATATACATACCACACTACTATACTATAGTGTTGTGTAGTAAAAACAGCAAACACACAATGGCACACACACACACACACACATGCACACACAACGCTGCGTATACGCGACGCGTTGCTGCTTATCGACTGTTTTATTTTCTGGGGTTTTGTCGACTGCTGCTTTTGCTGTTGTGTTTTATTGTTTTTGTTGTTGTTTTCAGTTGTTGCCATCGGCTCCATAATGCAGCAGGCAGCAGCTAATGCTCAAGAGTGCTCGGATCTTGGATCTTGCGCTGATTGTTGACGACGATCCGCACTCTTTCGGCCCCCAACTGCCAAGTGAAATCTTTTTGCTGCCTTTGGCAACAGACACACATAAAAAAAAAGAAAAACAATATTCAACCCAAGGAAATTCTCAAAAATGTAAGAGCATGTTGGCTCACATGCTGCAGATACCCTATCTAGTTATGCTTAAGCAAATTTTGGACCATTATTTGCATTGTTGAAGTTGAAACATGTCCAAAAGTATAGGAAATCAAAATTTGTTTCAATTACTAAAAATGGTTTGTACATTTTTTCTTACATGAATGCTTTCGTTCTCTTATTATTTCTCTAATTTTCTAGGCTAAGTTTGGATGTACAATGTATATTATAGATGCATACTATTTATTATCTATTTATTTTGATCATTCATTGGTATTTTTAAAGTGAACTTATGTTCTTAATATTTTCACAAGAATTTTTGTTTTTCCAGATACTCTCAATTTTTTTTTCATTTTAATTTAGCCATTTATTATTCCTTAAATATCTCTTTTAATTTAGTTATATTAAATATTCTTTAAATATCTGTTTTTTGGTGGCTTCAGGTCAAGTACTTTTATTTATTTACTTACTTTTTTTAAATGCTTTATTATATTTCAGGTTTGTACAAAAAAATGTATATTTATTTTGATTTATTTTAAAATTTGCGAACTGTATATTCCCTAGATTAAACAACAAAATTAATTTCGCTATTTACTCTTTCGTAATTTCGTAATCGATTGCCATCCATTTATCGATATTTCTGTATTGCTAGATTGCTTTAATCTGAAGATTTCATATTAATTTTTAAAAATCTATAAGCTGTATTTAATCAAGATTCAAAAATGACAAGCTTACTACTCCAAATCGAAGATATCCATATTTTGTGGAAATCTAAAATGATCGATTGCCAAACAATATGAAATGGCATCTGGACAATATCATAAACTTGATTTCTAATTTAGTATGCCCCGCATCTTCAGCTATCTTGCTATGCATCATCATTAAGAATGCATCATTTAGTTGATTTACTACTGTCTGCGTCTGCTCTTTGCTGCTGCTGTTGGTTGGTGCTGTCGGTTCTTCTGTCGTCTACGTTTCACATTGATATTCTCTGTTGTTGTTGTTTATATTATTGTTGTTGTTGTTGTAGCTGCTAGCCATATGATGCCATGGGCCTTTGTTGGACACCAACATGGAGCTGCCCAGCAGCAGCATAACAGCAACAGCAACAAGGCTCATATACATAAGACCATTACAAATGCTTTTCTTTTCATTTTGTGTTTATTTATTTCCTCTTCTTCTGCTTCTTTATTTTTTTTTTTGTCTGCTTGATCTTGTTTTTTTGCCTCGGATTTAGGCAATTTCGAGTTTATTTTTTTCTTTTGTGATGGATTGATATTGTAGTTGGGCATAGATAAAGCTCTTTGTGTGTGTGTGTGTGTGTTTGTAGTCGTTGGGGCTTTTAAACTTTAATGATCTCGTTGTGTTGGCAATGTAAATGTAAGCAATAATCTGATGCAGCAGCGATTATGTGAGACTCATTTTGAAATAAATACACATAATGAATAACGATGTCTGATCCACCAGAAGACAACCTTTTCAAGGCTGTAAGCCGATTAAAGTTAACGCTTCAGGTTTGTGTAGAATTCGAAATAAATTGGTCTAGTCTAAGCTGTATTCGCTGTCTTATATATATTTCGAAAAATATAAAAAAAAATCATATTATATATCTAATAAACTCCATGGGCACAATTACATACTTTTTTCTTGCAGTGTATAGTTGAGCAACTTGCAGCAGACCAAAAGCAACATACTTGTCCTGCCATAAAAGGCCGCAACTGCCACAAAAAGAAGAACAAGAAAATGGCAAATAAAACGTGCGCCGTATAATAAAGCTAATGAAAACTATAAAAATAAGTTTAAATACACTACACACTTCTAAAACAAACAACGTATGCTTATTTGGTAGTATCATTTATCTGTTTATTATATTTTATTTATTCCAGCTTCAGCTCTTAATCAATAAAGCTCTTTCCAGGCGTGCTTTTAAACATCTATTGAAAGTAGAGTATCTTTTATATTCTTCTTCATCTTATGCAATGACGACATGTGTGTAAGTGAAACAAAACGTTGTTCTATTATTTGTTTTTTAGCGGGCTTCATCAAAAATTCCTAGAAACTTGACCACTTTGAGTGTTCTCCAATTTCAAACAAATTTCAATGCAGCATGTGGCAAATTATTGTTTTGCTATTGTTTTTCATTTTGTTGTTTTCCATATTCAGACTATTTGCATTGCCAAACAAACACACACACACACACACACGCACACATACACCTACACACACACACACACGCAATACAGACAAACCAAAGAGACTCAATTAAATATAATTACAGCAACAACAACAAAATCCAATTGGATAGTTTGCAAGTGAGACCAAAAAAACTCAAATAATAAATTTCAATTGAGCACGCGTTGAGCTGCTGCTCATGCCTCTGCTGCTGCTGTTGCCTGTACGGTAAATTGCAAACGACTCAGTGTCATTGTTTTTGTTGTTGCCAAGTGCGTTTTCGTAATTTGCTGGTAATTATCGCTCACGCACAATCAAATGTAAATTACAAACAGCGAGAAGAGAGAGGAGAGCGCAATGCGCTGGCAGAGCTGCAGCATAAAGAGCGAGGGCTAATTATACAAACACTTGCACACACACATGACAGGCACATGCATGTGTGTGCCTGTGTGCGTGTGAAATGCGTGAGCTGCACAGTGGTGTGTTGACTGGCAAACAATGGTGAACAGGAAATACAATTATGTAAGTGGCCTTCAAATGCATTTGTTATTGTTGTGCTAATTAATTTGATATTTATTATAATTTATTGCCAACTCAATGACAAAATTAACTTACATATATACATTTATATATATATATATATAGAGTATATATAGAGTATGCTAATTTGTAATTCAAAATTTGTATTGTGGGTTTTTTTTTCGGTAGCTGATGCCAATAGTTAATCTAAAATTCAAAATGTGTTTGTTGATTGGGTTGCTAGATAATCTGTACATTGTTCTGCTCATTTTTGAACGTTGCTTTTTTTTTATTGTCGAGCTGAAAAGCTTCTGTGGCTTTTGTTTTATGCGAAAATTGTTTAAAAAAAAGCACAAATAATAATGGGAGACTACAACAAAAGAACAAAAAATTAGTATTGTCGGTATAATTTGTATGTCAATATAGTAGTGAGCAGCCAACAACAACAACAATAGACAACATTTTAGAATAGCAACAGAGCTGTTGTGTTGTTTTTTTTTTTTGCTTTTGCTCTTTGATTCTCTCTGGCCTGACCAGCTACAACACAAAGCAGATGCACTATGGTCACTCTATTTTAGCAAACATGAGTGAACAGGCGAGCGCGAGAGAGCACGAGAGTATCACTATTTACGCGTGTTATACGTGTCTGTGTGCGTGTGAGTGTGTGAGTGTTTGCTGTAGAAATGAATGAAGCGAACTTCGCTGCCACTGCCGCAGCCGCAGCCTGTCGTAAGAGCAAGTGTAAGTTTCTATGCATGTGTGTGTGTATTTTCGCATGTTGAAAAACAAAGAGGCAAGAAATTTTCCAATTGGCAAATACACAACAAGAACATGGACACAGGGGCGGCAAACAGCGAGAGAGAGAGATAGAGAGAGAGTGGGCGAGAGCACACGCGAGAGTTTTGTGAGTGAGAATTTGCGCTTACCGTTTTACTTATTGACGTAGGCGTCCGTCTGATGCTGCTGCTGCTTCTGCTGCTGGCTGCGTATACTTTTGTTGTTAGTCTGTATGTGTGCGTGTATTTTTTTGTTTTTGTCACTCGTGTTATTATTTTTGCCCAGGGGCTGTTTGCATTGTGGTTTTTGTTATGCAAAATGGCATAGAATTAATTTTTTTGTAACACACCCGAAATCAAAAAACACAAATACTGCACATGTATTATAAATTTAGTATGTATATATGTAAATGTAATTTTTAGCTACAGCACATGTATATCATTTTTTATTTTTTTTTGTTATACTTTCATTTTATTTGCTTGACTGTGCCGCTCTGCTCGCGTAAACGGCAAAACAAGACGACTGCGAATGTCACAGCTACAGCGACGAACACTTTACCGTGAAAAATTTTCATTCATTGAGGAAAATTGAAATGAGCGAGCGAATGAGAGAGATAGAGAGCGAGTAAGAGCAAGTGCATGTGCGAGAGCGTTTGTATGTATGTCTTGTGCTCTCTCGAGCAGTGTTGCCAACTCAGCAGCAGCAGGAATAGCAGCGAAATGCTCCCAAAACGAGGCAAACATTTAGCATGCAATTTGTATCAAAATTAAATGTTGATCGCCTGCATACACACACTAACACATATATACACATGCACACGCATATACACATTTAATTTTTAGTACCACCGCCCCCGTTCACAATGGTGTGAGAGGCTTTTAACTCTGGTCACACAACAGACGGCGCGTCGACGTTGGTAGCGGCACGTGTGTGTGACTTGTGTGTGCATGTATGTTTCTATGCTGATATGTGTGTAGGTGTGTGTTTGTCGTTTGCTTGAATTGCTTTGCTTTGCTCAGCCGAGCTCTCTCTCTCTCTTCCGCTCTCGCGCTCTCGTTTTGTTACACGCGCATTTGATTCGTTGTTTAGTGCTTCGGATTCGATTTTCTTATTGTTGTTGTTTGTTATTTAAATAACTTATTAATTCAATATTTAGAAATTACCCACTGCCTTCGATTATTCTAAGTTGGCTTTTTTCTTATTTTCCCGCTTATTAAACACATAAATCAGGCACAACCGCATATAACAATCTTTTTGTTGCTACATTTTTCACTTGTTTTTTATTCGTTTTCTTTCTCCCTCTGCCTTGTCGCTAGATTCTTGCCACTACGTACGCTGATCTTGGTCGCTATATGCACTGCATCTGCATATGTTTCTGTGTGCGCAAATGCATATGTATTATTTTGAGTTGCCAAGCGTTAGCACAGTATTCAAATGTTGCTAACTTCCACCTACGAACGTATGTTCACACCACGAATGTCTCTAGCAAACTAAATCGTAGTGGCAACTCTGAGCAGCCGTCACGTCAACTCAACACGGGCTGAGAGGAAAATACCAAAAACGCCTCAAAAAATACTCGCAGCGTATCTTGCTGCGAAGCCCTGGTTAGTATTTATTGTCATCTTTGGAATACTGATTGCAAAGCTATTGAATCATGAATAAATTTAAAACTGCATTAAATTAATTAACTGATGTTATTCATTAACTTTATTTTTAAATGATAAAATATTATTTTCTATAAACAAGTGTTTTCATCCATCTGGCAACGCAGACAAACCTAACACAATTCGCGGATAATTTAAATTTTGCGATAAGTTGGTTTTTCATAAGGAAACGAAAAAGTTAAATTAATTACAATAGAAATACATTGATTTTTTCCATTATTTAATTGTTTTGCTGTCAATTTTAATACGCAATATAAATGTATAGCTAAGGATGACGTAGCATGGTCACCCCAAAAAATTTAATTTGTGTAATGTGTGACCGTTTTGCAAAAGCTCAAATATATCCAACTTTCAACGAACAAGAGAAAAATCGAACGTTTTATTAAAAAACATAATTGGCTTAACATATGCATTTATTATTAAAATACATTAGTTCAATTCAAAATTATACGCAGTGAAATAAATATATTAAACAAAAATATCGATGATTATTTTTCTTTGCACTGAAATATTTAAACATGTAAATGGATGTATTGACAAGTGACTCTACAACTGCGGCTTTAATCCAACGGCCCTAAGACTGTAATTTGTATAATTGAAAATGAATTTTAATTTTTCTGTAGCGACTAAAAAAACAAAAGAATTCGCTTATTCTAAAATAAACAGCCTCGAGTAAAGCATACTTGTATTTATTTATTTAAATGTGGACTAAGACTTTAATAAACATATGAAATTCATATTTATTTAGTAAGTTCAAATATAAAATGTAAACAATTGTTACGCGTCGGCTTGTCTTAAAGGGGCGGCTCCATCCAGCCAGTACTCCATTAGGCGTGGGTCTACCCATGCCCGCCGACAGTACAATAACACAGCACTAAAATCTACAGCTGATTTAACGGACGGTGGCAATCATTTATTCAAAACACAAAAAAAAAAAACGTAAATTTCGACGTCCAACGGTGGCCGCGCTGTTTCTGTGGGGCGAGATCATTTGTATTATGCCCCATTCTTTTTATGTCTGAGATCACATTTTATCCTAAAAGCATTTTTGGTCCCCTCCCCTCCATTCACAAAACTTAAGCCGTCATTTTAAATAGCCTTACGCATATTTAATGGCGGAATCTTAAGGCTAACATTTCATATTCATACGTATTTAAATATATAGTTATTAAAATACATTTCATTTAAGCTGACGAGCCCCGACAAGACTTTATTCAATTTTCTACGTCTTCAAATTGTTTTTTTTTGCGCAGTCTTTCGTTTGGCTTTAAGCATTTCACTAAAATTAAATTATTTTTTGGTATGCAAATTTAGTTAATCAAAAATGAAGGTGAGTTTTAAATCATTTGGGACACCCTAATCTACCCTACGGAGCTCCCGGGATAGTAGTGAGGGTATCTACTCACAAAAATGTCTGTCAAAAATTCCTGCACAAAAATATATATTGAACGTTCTCCCAAGGAATTTACCTATTCCAAATAAGTGTATAAAAAAGTTAGAAATTAAGATAACATAATAAATGTTGACGAACATTAATTTAGCAAAGATTATAAGTACAAAAAAATAAATAATTTACAACAAACAAAATATAAATATACAAACTATAATATACAAATTTGGCTAAAATTGTTGCGCATCACTATCAACGGCTGCGCATCACTGATGCAAACCCGATCAGCTGAGGGAGCTGGGCGTTAGGCCTGCGCACTGCTGATGGAAATAAATTTCCCACGGCGTAATTTGATTGGAAGGGACTCAGTTTTATTTGTTGTACCGTTTCGGTCCTTCCATCCTCTCGGTCCTTCCATCCTCTCTTTTGTAACTTTTTGCCGGTGGTGTTTTAATTTTGTTTTTGTAGGTTTTTATTTAAATTTTGTTGGGGTCTTCGTCTTCGTCTATTGTTGTGGCCGGTGTTGTTTTATTTAAACTTTTTGATGGGGTATTCGTCGGGGATTTTACTTTAAATATTATTGTTGTTGCCGGTGCTGTTTTAGTTTTGTAACTTGTAGCCGTCTTTTATTTTATTGCTGTAGCCGTCTTTGCAAAAGTTGGCTTACATTTTATTGTTGTTGCCGGGTTTTATTTAAATTTAATTGGGGTATTATTTTATTTACCCCACTTTCACTCCACAAAAAAACTCCACCCCGCACTTCTCGCTCCTTTTCTGTTTTTTTTTTACGTTTTTTCTCTCCGCTGACTTTCGACTGACCTCTAAGAAATCCGATCATTGCCCTTTTTATTCTTTCTTTGCCACTGCCCGGGTAATTATCTACCCTGTTGTGTCCATCTCTCTCTTTCTAATCGTAGCCTCTCCCTCTACTCTCTTAAAATTCAAACCCGTGGGCAGCTCCAACTATCGCTACACCGACCCCCGCCGCAACACAATCAAATAAAATATATTGTTTATTTTTCAACACAGTTTTTACTTTAGAAATGGGAAAAGCGACATAATGAATTCATCTAAAGTCATGTAACAGAAAGCATATCCGACCGCTTCAGGTATATATATTCTTAATCAGCCTCAAATACAGAGTTTATTCAGTTGAGTCCGTCTTTCTGTCCGAATCAACTAGCCGATCTCGGAGGCTTTACTTAAATTTGGAATTTAAGTTCTCTTGTATCAAAAGCAGATCAAGTTTATTTAATTTTATCGATAGTTTCTAATCCTTTGCAATATCGATACAAATCGATCTGCTAAGAATCAAATGTATTATGTATCTAATAGCTGTCTGCAGGGTATCTGCTAGTCGCGCTCGCTCTGTGCACTTGTGAGAGAGTCTATAAAATATATATTCTTCCATGCTTTTGATCTGCCTGGGAGCGCTGTCTCCAAACCAATCCACAATCAACTCACACATGGCTCACATAATGTTTGGAAAACGCGTAAGAGGAATGCAGAAGGCATTCATCAAATTTGCGCACAAAGTTTAGAAATATTAAACCGCTTATGTGACCGAGGCAGCTGCTGCTGCTGCTGCTGCTTCTTTCACATTTATTTTCACCCAAGACATAAATTACGCATACGTCATGTAAACCGTGAGAGCATAAACAATTTTACACCTTCTGTGCTCTGTTGCTTCCCTCGTTGTTGTTGTTGTTGCTCGAACTTTTGACTTTTATGAGGGCAAAGTCAAAGTGAGCCAGGAAGCAAACTCATTCTTGGGCATACCGAATAGTAAATACCCTTGCAGATGACAATCTAACTGCTGATATCTAAAACATCATTGAAAATACTATGCCAGCTATCTGATATAGTAGTCCGATATTGATGCTGATAATATATAATATTAATAATGATAGTTTCTTGGCAAGTAGTGCTTACAATATCTTGGTAAGCAATGAGAATGATCAAGAATAATCATTACGATATCGAATACATCTCCTTCAATGAGTTACAAACTGAATCACATAAATTAGTATACCCTATATATATAGTATACCCCAAAACATCGAATCCATTACGACTTAGACCCCAAGTTTAATGAGTCGCAAGGCGTAAATTGAACAAAAGCTGGCAAAAGCAAGAAATTACTGCAAAAAGTAAGCAAGGTTCAATTAATTAACGCCACGTTGGGCAAATGTGATCACACAAGGCAGATGTCCTTGCACATGAAACAATGGTTCGCAATGAGGAAACCCGCCTTGTTTTCTCTCATATTGTAAAAAGTAGAAGCGAATTTAAATTGAGGAATCCAGGGGAGCATGTGGCGGATGCGAGGCAGGTTTGATAAAGGCGAGGCTCGTTAATAAGGACCACTCTGCCCGCATCTGAGAAGGCGATAAAGTTCATAGAGCGAAGGAGACACAGAGAGAGAGTGAGAGAGAGAGAGAGAGTGAGAGAGAGGGAGAGAGAGAGAGAGAGAGAGAGAGGGGGAATTCAAACTAATTATGCGATGATTTGTATTTTGAAGACTTAATACAAATGATGTAAAAATATTTTTGCATTTCTTCCTAGCTTCAAATTATTATTATTATTATTACTAATAATATTTTAAGTAAACATTTTTTCAAATATTTTATTTTTATTCAAAGCAATTATGCGACTGTTTATATATTTTTTAGACTTAATATAAATCTTGTACTTATATTTATTATTAGATTATTTTTGTTCCATTATTTTAATATTTTTATTAAGTAGAAGTTTACACATTAACATGTTTATAATGATAATATTTAAGTATTTTTGTTTTACTTTGAAATATTTATGTTTATATCTGTCTTTTTATCTACATCTAGTTGGCAAAAAGCCAAAAATGCAGAAAATAATTTATATATAAATTGGATATAGATTAGAATCCAGCGCAAACTGAATAGTAACTAAGGGGCACTGCTTTTGAAGCTAAAATACTTTAGTTATAAACTATTAAATAATATTTAGCAATTATTTTCCCTCCACCAAAACAAAGTTTTTCAACGAAATGCTGGCAAAAATATAAAAAAAACGGCATGCAAAAGCATAAAAAGCTCGCAAAAGTGATTTGAGGGGTTGGCATGAGAGAGAGTGTGTGTGTGTGTGTGTGTGTGTGTGTGACTTGGTATTTAAAATAATAATCATAATTTGCTACACCTGTCATCAAGTTTTTATGTGAGTCGTTTACACTGGCAAACGACAACGTTTTTGCATATTTCTCATAAAAAGTAATTTGGAAAATTTTCAACAATAAAACATTTAGAATTAAAAAGCCACCAAGTGTCACCTTGTTTGTCCCCCATCCAGGCACCACTTGCTCCCTTTTTGGAGATGTGTTTTGCTCAACACATTTTTCGCATTTAGTTTTCCATAAAAATCGCATATTAAAAAACTAACGACCCATCCAAAGAATGTTATCACATGTTATCAGATTTGTGATATATATTCATAAATTGGTGAAATCATTAAGTTCAGGGTAATCAAAATGTGGAATTAGTTTGAAGCCCAAACTTATGGGCTTTTTTTTAACACAAAACATATGCTTTTTGATAGCATTGTTTTTTGGTTTGACAATTTCATAATTGTTTTTAAGGACATGTTCCAAATAAGCTCAACGTTTATTTGATTTCAATTTATAACCTGAGTTAAATATACAAATCAGCTTGTCTATTTTATTTAAATAATTGCTGTTAAATAAGATGAAATCAAACATTTTTTTAAATCAAATGTTTGAACGAGTTAAACGAGTTAAAATGATTATATTTGTACAAGCAAGATGAAATCTGATATGCACAAATCAATACCTTAACAAAGTTATTTAATTTTAATTATGTTAATGACAATAATAAAAACAACAGAAATTTATCTAACAATATAAACTACTGTTTAGATAAGCTGCAACCATTTAAATGGCTACATGTATTTCAAATGTGTTTAATTTGAAATTAATTATGCCTGCAGGCATGTATATATATATATATATATATATATATATACATATACATATATATAAAAGTATATGCACGCGTGTGTGTGTTTGAACTGAATACACTGACAGAAACTGCCATCGACACATTTTTAAACACGGAATGAAATTTGCTCTTAAAACTTTTGCTTGGCAAGGTTTAACTTTTCGGAAAAATCATCAGCATAAAATGAGTGAGAACCAAATGTGTTTTGACTAGTAAGTACCCTGGCTAATAATTCGTTAAGTTTGGTATAATATCTAAATATAATTGGCAATTGGTATACGAATATTGAATAGTTTTTGGACAAACATCAAGAAGAACTAAGACGCACGATTGAGTTTAGGCAGTGCTCGTTAATTAAAAACTGTTTGTTTCATAATTAAACTAAACACATTTTAAGGAAATTGCATAAAATGAAAATATAAAATGTTCATCTAATTAAAATGAGTGTAACAAATTTTAAATTATAATCCTTCTTATATGATGTTAATATATTACTGATAACATTTATTTAACTTATATAAAAAGCCTGAAGTACTAAACTTAAACTTGTCGCAGTGAGAAATCAAAATACCCCTTTATCAAAATAAACAAAATATACTTTTAAAAATAAGAGTAGTATATATAAAATATAATTTTAAAATGATGATCTTTTTATACAAACACAGATTGAAAGTTGGGATAGCTATAAAACAAAGCTATATATATATATATAAATATATATGTATATGTATAAGAATGTAGTCGTTGTTGTCGATTGTTAAAATGACATTCTTAGCTTACCAAAGATTTTCTTTTGATTGGAAGCAAATAAAAAGTTCATGTCAGATATTAAGTTTAATTATGAGCAATTGTTGATTACAAAGCGATATAATGCAATATAAAGCATAATAAAAATATAGTATAATAGTTCTCTTCTTGAGAACCCTATTTTCTAGACTATCAATGGGTTATCAATGTTCTCATATTCTTAGTTTTGAAATGGGCTGATCAATATTTGTTTGCACAATTTGTATACCCTGAACCCATTAAAAACGGGTAAAAAGGGTATAATGGTTTTGTGCAAATATATGTAACAGGCAGAAGGAAGCATCTCCGACCCCATAAAGTATATATATTCTTGATCAACAGCCCAGTCGATATAGCCATGTCCGTTTGTCGGCAGAGCACGCTTGCAGACCTGCTCACATTTTGGTGCAAAACTTTTAAATGGAAATTTTGCAATAAAACTGAAAATATTTAACAACTGAGTGGAAATGGCATAAAATGAAAATATAAAATGTATATCAAATTATAATGAGTGTAACCAATCTTAAATTCAAATCCTCTTGTTTGATGGTTTATTTTACACTTTGTTGGCAGCAGCGGCGAAGAACTTTAATTGATTATGAGTTGTTAACATGTTTGAATTTGGAGCTGGCTTAATACAAATAGCTTATTGTTAGTCTTAATTACATCCACATTAAGTTAAGTGCAGTTTGAGCAGCAGCAGCCAGCGTTACCAGCGCTCTCTTTGTGCAGCGCTCTCTTTGTGCAGCGCTCTCTTTGTACAGCGCTCTCTTTGTGTACCGCTCTCTTTGTGCAGCGCTCTCTTTGTGCAGCGCTCTCTTTGTACAGCGCTCTCTTTGTGTACCGCTCTCTTTGTGCAGCGCTCTCTCTCTCTCTCTTTCTCTCTCTCGATAAAGGGCGTTCGCTGATCGGTCGGCTGCTGCAGCTAATCAGCTGTTTCGCATAGCTCCAGCTTATCATTTCACCTTCACTTAGGTAATCGATCGTTAGTTACTCTTGTTGTGAAAAGGTTTGGCAGTTGGCTTCAAACCTTAATAAACAAAGCGTTGTTAGAAATGACTAAGCGTTTGGCTTCTAGTCTAAATATATTTGACTAAACATTATAACGGGAAAACAGCTTCGTGTTATTAATTGGAAAATAAGGCTATCAAAAAGCTGATAGCGAAAACACACTTCTTTCGAAAACAATTTAAAATGGTATTAGGGTTTTAGGGTATCAAAAAGAACCTTACAATAACATTGTGCGGCGTTCTCTTTGGTCGCGTTGCATGCAACACAAAACCAAACAACAAAGCATGCCAAAAGGATAGGGTGTTGGGCAGGGGAAAGGGAAAGGGACAACAAACAGCCCAGCGGGAAATTTTTTTAGTGTTTTTTTTTATTTTTTTATTTGTTGGCAATTTAATTGGAATAGTTTTTGGACAAACATCAACAAGCTGCAAGAGCAGCACCACCAGCTCCCAAAGGAAGCAGCGGGTTGCTGTCGTGTTGCTGTTTGGCTGCTGTGGGGTTGCAGTGGCTGCTAGCTAGTTAATATATGCAAATGCATTTGCATGCCACAGCTGGGCGAAGGTTGGAGTCACGGGGATGCAATAGTCCGTACAGTTGGGTTTGAGGCAGGTTTGCAGCCGGGCTTAATAATAATTTCATTGTCCTTTCCCCGCGACAAAGGCAACCTTGAGCAAAGGACATGGCTTGAAAAACATCCATTCATACGCAGGAAAAAAATTAATATATATATATACATATATATAAAATTAAAAATATTTTATTATTAAAAGAAAAAAGCTTATTGATTTTTTTCATTTCTGACAAATCCAATCATGAGTAGATATTGTTGATCTTAATTTCTGTTTATGATTTGTCATTTAAGATAGTTTTGGAATCAAGATTTATGCTTTTAGAATGTATTTTGGGCTTTTCTCTGTGTACTACATCGATGCTACCATCTCTGTCCTTGGCACAGAGCTCTCATAGTGTTTTATTGGGCACATAAAACTTTATTTAATAACCGCAGCATGCTGGGAACTGGGATGCTGCCATGTGACCATAAAAAGCGGCCATTAAAATTGTAAAAGAACACAATAAAAAAAAAATAATAAAAAAATGGTCCAAGCGAAAGCATTTAAAATAAAGTCATACCAGAGACCTTTGAGTGGGTGGGACTTATGGCTTTATAGCCGTTTATTAGTTGTTAGTATCGCTTCTCCCTCAATCGACTATGATGTGTGAATGAAGACATCGCTGGGCAAAACATCGAAGCAAATAAATGACATTGATCCTTTGATTGGAAAGGATTAGGGACTGAGACTTGTACGCTGACGATTTATAGACTTGTTTTCTATCTAGCTGAACGAAGTGATCCATTTTACATGCTTTAAATTTGTGCGTCTTCACTCATATTTAAATACAAATAAAGGCAAACTATTTTGTTAGAGGTTTCTCTGGTTTTCTTTTTATTTTTTTAATATTTAAAAACTGCTGATGATTTGCTGATATTTAAAACTTGATTTGGGTTCAGTTATGTTGATGTGATACCTTATGGACTACATCCTTTTCTGTATTGGAATAATTATCGCATTAAATTTTAGAAAATCGCTATGCTTTTGGCTCACTTTTATTGAGAATGTATATTTATAAAACACCACTGTTTCTTGGACATTAGTATTTTAAGATGTCACATATACAAATATAGAAAGATAATTATACAAAACAGGAACCGGGAGACCAAATTTTATTCTTATTTATCTGAATTTATGAAAAAATATTTTCTAAAAATTAATGTTTGCATAAAAAATACTTTCTATTATAAACCGAAAGAACTTTATAGTTTTCAGGACTATTTTAATTTTTTGGCGAAGTGATTCTTTCTAAGTGATTTACTAAATTTAAGGCACTTTGTTCCTTTCCGTGGCTTGGATGTACATAGCCAATTGTCAGGGTTGACTATCGGATATGTTTCGATATCGATATGTTTCCCAAGAATTGAGAACCCAAAAATTCGTTGTCTTCTCTTCTACTGTGGGTCGTGCCAGTGATAGATAAAGCGATCAAGCACAGAACACTTTCCCTCAAAATCTTTTTGAACGGACATCCATATGAGGTGGGTCTCAGATTGCTCTGTCATATCGTGAAAAGATCTGCAACAGCTGCTTACTGTTTCTGATCTATTTGAGGTACAGCTAAGGGATTTTTAGGGCTGCTATGTAAAAAACTAGAGAGATCAAAGGGAGAAAGTTGGGTTAACTTCAAACCAGAATCGGAGCTTAAATTCGTTTCGATATGATGATCTCCTTACAATATTAATAATATTTCAACTGGAGTTGTCATTTTGTACATTAGATTGTTTTGCTTTGATGTTTTGCTTTGCTCAAGAAAATATGCATATATATTTTGTAAGCAAATCCAATAACGGGATTTAATAAAATCATATTTAATTAAATAAATTTAATTTCACAAATTGAAAATTAAATAAAAAATATGTTCTATAAATACTTACGCTTACTACAACGTTTGACTATAAACATCATCAAAATAAAAAAAAGGAACCATTAAAAATTGCCATTTAATAATGCGGTTTATTTTAATTGTATGTGTTTAATTTCTGAATTTTTTTTCGTTTGGTTTATTTTTCATTATTATGACTTAATGTTATTATTTTCGTATTTGTAACTAGACGATTATAAATTTTGCCATAAATACATTTTATATAATTTCTTGTTGCTTAAATTTTGACCATTTTTAGAGAATAATAATAATAACTATTATATACAAATAAATCTTGGGTGCTTATTGGATTATATTTAAATTAAGATCGACACAAAATTGAAGTTCAATAATGGAATTATGAAGTTTATTTATACACTTGATAATGAGTTTGAATTCAAACAAAAAAAAAAAAGAAAGGAAACACTTAAAATCCAAGTGTAAATGCAATAAATTAAATTAACGGGAGTTTTTGGTTGTTAATCTGTTCATTCAGTTTTGATTTGTTATAACCCCTTGCGCTTTGCAAAAAAAATTATTTTTTGATCACATACAAGGGATTGTTTTAATGTGTATGTGAATAACACTTTTTATTACACACTATGTAATTAAATGCCACTTTTCGCGAATCCATTAAACATTTGAACACATGACGTATACAAATAATAATTAAACACACTTTTTTCATAACAGGTCAAAAAGATCATTGTTTTTTTTTATATTTATTTTAGCATTTTCGTAAAATAACTAACCATTCATTTTGGATTGAATTATTATAAATATCTTATTGTTAATATTAATGGAATTGATGTTGAGCCATTGTTTTATACTTGTTTTGTATGCATTTTAAATATTTGTTTTTTTACTTGAAGTAAATAATACCACATTGTTTTAGTTTATATTGGTTTACTTAGTTGGGTTTCCATTTTCTTTTTGTGTCTTTTATAATTCTAGAGAATTTCGGCCTTAACTTTTTACTAATTTATTTACAATGCTGAACGCCAATTTAATTATAAAACTCTTGCATGTACTCTTCAAAATGTTGTTTTGCCAAATTATTGACACATTTAATCAGAAAGATATTTTTTGTTGAACTTTTATTTTCGATTTCCTGTCTTATTTATTATTAACTAGTTTCTCTTGCTGAATGGTAGAAAAATTGTGTGCTACACTTAAACGATAAAATGATCGATATTTATATACCCATGTAGCTTACAGACACATTATATTTGTATATATATGTATATATAGTTCACAACAGATCTAATTAGTAACTAAACACTGACATTGACTAACATTTTGTTCTATTTGACTAAGTGTATGTATTTACACAGAGCTTAAGTGCTACAAACTTTTAACTACACATTCTTCATTCTTAGCTTATGATTTCGCCTAACAACGCTTAAATATTTTCAGTTTATATGATTTGCATATTTACTTTTTTACTTTCATTTTATGGTCTTATATTATAAATCCCAACCAGTTTGCTTAACGCTACGCAAAATGTTGCTTATAGACTAAACAGAGATTAGGTGCAGTCTAGTAGTTTACGAGTACTCTCTCTTTCTCTTTCCATTTCTCTTTCTAATCCGAGAAGTTCTTCTCGTCCGAGAAGCGCACATGATGCTGCTGCTTCAGCCGAATGCCGGCGGCTGAGCTGCGCGGTTTTAATGCAGCCATTTTGACAATTCCGTTGCTGCCGCCGGCGACATCAGGCTTGGTGTTGGCACTTCCAGGTTGTCGTCCGTGTGGGCGACATAGTCACCGATGTGGGCGACGACGACGAGTTGGTTGTCCACTGCTCATCGCATGAGCAGCTAGCCACGTGCCATCGCCACCCTCCAGTGCCAAGGCGCGCAACTCGCTGCGAAATTTGAGTTTCTTCAATTGCAGCTTGTTATCCACTCTTTCACCCGCTCCTTTACCCTTTGCTGTTGTTTTTGTTGTTGTTGCTGTTGTTGTATCGTGTACTGCATTGAGCTGGCTGCCATCCGGGTCATCGTTCAGCTGTTGTTGTTGTTGTTGTTGTGCCTCTTTCAGCGCATAGAATTCCTCGGGCGTTTCCGCTCGCAACGTTTCTATGGACCTGTAAGTGGCACAAAAAAGAAAAAAAAACATCAAAAATGAATTTTATTTCATCAGGATTTATTTAGTCTAGTTGCGTTTGCAAGCTCTTTAACAGCTCTCAGCAATTGGCTTTTAACCTCTGGCTTTCAGTCAAACAAATCAAAAAGTAAAAACAACAACAAACCAAAACTCTTTATTAATTTCGATTGCAGTGCAAGCGCTTCGATGACCATCTGCATTAACATCAAAGTTTCAGCTAATTAATTATATTTTTTAATAAATGCAAACTATAATCAATACATACATATTTGCATCCTATAAATAAATATTTGTTCCTAGGTATTTCCATGTTAAACATATGCAAAATATCACCCTTTCTTTTTTATGTAATGTCAAATTAAATTACTCTGATTATTTATATGTTAAATTAAAATTTTTTCCATATATCTTTTGTATTATTAATATTCATAAATATTGTTATTTAAAAAAAAACTGACGACAGCTTATAAGGTTATAAAAAATGTTTACTATTAATTTTATATATACATATACGTAACAATATATGAAAAAAATGTTACTGCCTTTTAAATAAATCTAATTACTAACTGATTGATTAATTGATTAATAATACATATAATTAATATTAGTTAAGGCTCGAGTGTTTCTGAAATTAAAACAAGTCCAGTCCGCCCTTCGATATATGATTGTATCTGATTACGTTTCGATTGAATATTTAATTGTTTCTCATTTCAAGTGTTACTGCAACATTATTAGTTCTACCAAAATATTACTTTCAATCCCACAATAATATGGTTGATTTGACTCATTGAAATAAACTATAATTGATGCTATTGAAGTGTGTTATACTTAAGACTTAAAATTGTATATATAGGAAAAGCTTGTAAGCACAAAACAACAAAAAAAAAACCGCGAATCGAAAAAAGTTTCCTAATTATGTGTTTATAATTAGATAGTGTATCATAATTAATGATATTGTGTATATCAGCATAATCAGAATACTCATTTCGCTATTCGAAAGTCATTTGGGTCAAGAGCTAGGCGAATCTCTGGCGCATCATAAAGTTTCAATTCGAATTCAGAAATGTTGCAAGTTATGATGCGCTGTGAAGCCACTCGGCCTTAGGGTCGGCCAAGTATCGCAAAGAGCTACTAAATTATCTCTGATGACCTCTTGTCTGTTTTTAGCTGCAGATTCAACTGTGTGCATCAGCGTTATTCTTGTTATTGTTGTCATTGCTGTTGCTGCTGTTGTTGCTGTTGTTGTAGTTGTCTTCCCATCAAAGTTTACGATCCATGTTTACGAACAAGTTGCCTTGAGAGCTGCCATTGCCACGCCCCGAACCAACAGCCCACGAGGCTACGTTCAACCACAGTCACAGACGCAGTCAGAAGGCTCACATCACTCTGTTCATTTCTGCCATTCCGTTGACTGGCCCTGAAAGTTCTTTGTATTGTTGTATCTGTATCTGTGTACAGTGGAAAAAAATGCGCAAAAAGCACTCTAAAATTAACATCCATCTGGAATAAAAACAGAAAATAATAATATTTCGAAAAAATAACATAGACAGTATTTCTAGAAACTATCAAAACTTACTGCTTTTCTCAAATAATTTCTAATTTTAAATAAACACTTTGTTAAAATGCTTCTTTTTAATAGACAATTCTGAAAACTGTATTATTAAATGTATATCTTAAAAAGACTGCTTTTCTAAAATTTACTTTGAGCTACCCTAATAACGCATTTTCACAATTCAGTCTGATTATGCTTTCCAGTGTATCTGAATGTGTATCTGTATTTGCCAGCTAGTCTTTTTGGTGTTGCCATTGCCGTTGCTGTTTTGCATCGCATACTTCAATGCGCTCTGTTGGCGTTTCCCATTATGCCTTTGTGTTTGGCTTAAAATTCAACGGAAAATCTTGTACACCATTTGCTTATATCTAGCTGGTTGCCCCACCCCCACTATATCACTTGCCACTACTACAGTTTTTTCTGTTTTGATTTTTTTTTTTTGTGCGTGCTCATTTTTTCAGCACAGTAAACTCGGCTTGTGCCCGGGTCGCGAGAATTTATGCAAAGAAAGCGAAAAGTGCAAAACTAAAGTGCAGATGCAGAATGCGCGGCTGCCTTTTGTTTTCGTCCACCCGGTCCACTGTCAGGCTGCTGGCATCTCCGGTTCCTCCGACCGCTCCCTCCTCGCTCGCTGGGTGGCTTCTCCGTGGCCTCATCATGGTCCCTTCCCAAGGTGCCCCTAGTTCCAACTTGTGGCCGTGTGGCATACAGTTGAGCGCGCAATTTAGAGCAGATTGCCGGCAGGGGAGCTAAATAGGTGATGGGTGATGCAGTGGGTGGGGTGGAGAGGTGCACATAACTATGTAGGCGGTGGTCGTTGTGCTTAGACTTGACTGAAGATAGCTGCGAAAACCAAATGCTGCTATAGCTGAGCAATGCCCGTAATGCAAATCGTTGCTACAATGTGTGCATTTTACTCAACTCAACTCATCCAATATGCGTGTGTGTGTGTGTGTATGGGAGGGTGTGTGCAGGCCATAATTAACGTATTACACGCATGTTTGTGCAGGCACTTTGCATATCCTGCCTTGAAAGTAACACTAGCAAAGTGCATCAAAAATACGCTCAGATTTTAAGTTGCTTCTTAAGGAATTATCAAGCCAGGCCAGAGTTGCTTCTGAAGATTAATTAGGAGGTGGTCTTAAGTAAGCGGTCGGAATTAAGCTCATTTTGTTTTGTATTTAGTAGAAATTATATTATAAGTAAAAATATTATTATATTATTATTAAATAGCTTATGAAATGAAATGAAATACTATATAGATTAATATTGTTTTATTTTTATTTCTTTTTTTGTTTTGTATTTAATATGAGTTATATAATAAGTAAATATACTATGATCTTGGAGAAATGAAATCAAAAACATTATAGACATGAATGCTCTTTGGTACTTAATTTGTAGATTGCTGTTAAATAACACTAATAAAAAATTGTCAATTACGATTTTCAATCAATAGAACCTCATTTAGGGTATTTATCATGATATATGTTGAAATCAAATATTTTAAAATGAAAAACAGACTATATTCAGGGCTGCGAAGCATTTAGAAAACCTAAATCGAGATGAAACCAGTTCTAGAAAGATATTCTGTACTTATATATTTATTTATTTATATCTTGACTTAGAAAAAACATTGAGGCCAACTTCAAATGCTCAACATGATTCTCTCTTGATACAAAGTCAGCTTTGATATTTCTACTTCAACACATTAATATAAATTTGGTTATCTAATAAATTTGGCAAACTCAAGTTCCGGAAATACCAAGTGCATATGAGTAAGTAAACTTCAAATGCTCAACATGAATCGCTCGTTGATAAAAAGTCAGCTTTGATATTTCTACTTCAACACATGAATATAAATTTGGATATCTAATAAATTTGGTAAACTCAAGCTCCGGAAATACTCAGCGCGATTACTTATGTGCATATGAGTAAGTAAACCAAACAGTTGCGTTTATCCCTTTAATACCACGCGTGTTGGCTAATGCTCTAGAAACTTGTGCACTAATTACACAACACGTTTATCACAGAAGTGTGTAGGGGAAATTTACCTAAACACACACAACTAAACACAAACCTCGGCATACACTCATATATATTCGCATTCACCCATGTACATTTGAAATTTAAACTAAATTACATAAAGTTTTCACCACGTAGCCGCAGCAAGCTTATCAAGTTTTGCATTTAGCTCCCATTTCAACTCAGATACGGGATGCTTGTGATTGTGGTTGCGGGTGTGTGTGTTTGTGTGGGTGTGTGTGAGTGGGGGCAAAGTAATAACGATTAACGTAGCCACAAAAATATGAACCATTCTGATGCATTTCAAAACTACAAGTTTACATTGATGATATCTGGTATGGTAGGAATCCAATCAACTAACTCGAGAGTTGGCATTTCCTTTATTCATTTCAAGCAAAGATAAACCAAAAATCACACATTTGAATTACATTCGATTTACAGGATTCGAAATATGTTAAATAGGTTAAGGGATTTAATTCACTTGATGCCCTAACATATGTAAATTTATTTAGTCGATGGCCTTAAGCTATACCAAATACAGCATGGAGTGCAGCCTGAATTTGACACAATTGCTTATAGTTAATTGAACAATCAATTAATTAAATAAGCCCAAAGGCAAATTTTGTAATTATTGCTTAATCACAAGTATGTGCTTATAAATGTGCAAATCTCTTTAATTCTAATATGTTTGAAGGTTGTTAGCAGATTGTATTAAAACTGGAAAAATATAGCTTGAGCCATCATTTACGTATTAAACTATATTATTATTATTATTAATGAAAACCAGAATTTTTACAAGCAACCTTAATGCATGCATAAGTTATAGAAAGAGGTCACCAAATAATTCTCAATTATTTAGCTTCAAGCTGAGAATGACAAAACGTATATAAAAATATATTTTATGTATTGTTATTATCTAGTTGAGTAATCTACTCTGGATGCTTTTGATTGAGTAACTAAAAATCAGTGTGAATCTCATAGAATTTACAGTTATGAAAAGTTACAGAGCATCTTCTAGAATAGGTTTTTTTTTATGACTGAAGCTCTTACAATATTAGGAAACCCACAAGCATTTAGTTGATTTCATTCACTTTACAGATTAATCCAATTTACAATCTCTACTTCAGATTAAAATGAAATCCAAACTAGTTGGGACTTTTTTATTTTCTTAACTGGGAGCTTTACAGTCTTTCTTGATCATAATTTAAACAAGTGCCAAAATATGCACAGCAAGCAACAGGAAAAGCAGAAAAAATGAAAAAAAAATAAAGAAAATTAATGTTTATTACGCTTTTAGCACATATACACTTCCCTAGCCATCCGCTAGCTGACGCTGCTTGTACTACATATATAGATATATAAATATATATGTGTATATATATATATATATCTTAGTATGTAAATAAGTATGTACCACCCCTCCACCCTTTATATATTGCGGGTGTGAATTTACATAAAGGTTGCCACTTGCTGCTGTTGCTTTTTACTTTCGTAGGAAAATTGCATTTTCCCTAGCAGCAGAGCACAGAGAGAAAAGCGCAAATGTTAATCAGCTAAAAGTCAAGAAGGTGATGCTCTGCTTGGCACAACGTGGGTCTCTTATGGGATGTTGGTGGCTACTTTGGAGTTGGCCACGTTAGCCAGGTGTAAACGAAAACGAAATGGCAAAAATAAGAATGAAAGAAATGCAAATTTAATTGTATACCACCTGAATTAATGGGCACACACACACACACACAGGATTGCGCATACGGAAACCTTAAAACACAAAGCGCAACCCCATTTCCCGGCCTCGGAAAAACTAAAGTCGCTGCAAGTGGTCAGAGCGCCAACCAATTGCTCTGAGCATAGGGTATCAGAGTTGTCTTTTGTCAACTAACTTCATACACAAAGAAAAAAAATCACCCGGACTAGAAAGTTTCTTTTTGTGTTTTTAGAAATACTTTCCGGTTATGCATACAACATTTTTAAATGGTTTTTTGCTTTTCAACTTAGAGCAAAAGCGACTAGCCTTAAATGAATCGAGTTCAGAAACACAGTAATTTGTACGTAATGTTCCTATACCCTGTTCCGTTTTAAATTTTATGTAACCTTAAAAATATTAAGCAGATTTTTCTTAGCATTTTAATTTAAAAAATGTTGATATATTTATATTAATGACACACTTCTTTCTACGCAATCTTTCTTAAAATTTTCGAGTAAAAATTCTTCACGTATGTTTATTTTATTTATATGCAAATAAATGTAGTATTTCGATTTTTCTTCGTTGCCAGTGTTTTTTAATTTAATTATTTTTATTTGCGCAGTAACATTAATTTTTTATTATATGTCTATCTTCAGATATTATGTACTGCTCTACAGTCTCAAATGCGGGGTCAACTTTGCAAATAATTTGCTGGCTTTGGTGAAGTATTCACCTGCCAAACGTATAAACTGCCAAAAGCATACTTTTGTTGAAATGCCAAATATTTTTTTTAGAATTCATGCGTGCTGGCTGCCAAACATATTTTGTATTCTCATGACTTTATTATAAGGATGGGTATAGAATTGTTGTCCTCGTGTGCCTTTCACATTTTTCCATGTCAGCAGCTCTGACATTGAAGCGAAAAACCCGGTGCCCGGAGATTTGCCGTCAATCTTTGTTATTTTTATTTTCATCAAATAAAAAACAAACATTTTTTGCATGCCGTTTGTTATTTTTGATCAGCACTGTGGCCAAATTTTATTTTACCTTTTGTTTAACCTACTCAACCCCCGATATTAAAGGCTTTAACTATTTGTTTTTGTCATTCTTGCAGGTATATTTTGGTATGCTTTAGCTAAGGCTGTCAACGCATAGTTACAAACACATAAAATGAACATGAGAATTTTAAGTAATCTTAAATAGGTCTTAAATAAACATAATTTTGTATGAGTTCATATTGATTATTTCGAGCTGAATATGCATGTATATTTGTGCAAAGAAATGGACAAATTCTTTGTACAAATATAAATGCTTTTACTGTCGATATTTAAGAATACATTTTGGCATTATACGTGTATTCTACTGCAAACAGTATCTATGTATACTAACCGGGATGGAAAAGTTATATATCAATTTGCGGGAAGAAATATGGGTTTCATTAAGCGATTTAGCAGAATCTGAAGGTCAATCGAAAGCAAGCGCTGATGATATCGATACCGATACTATACAGATAGATCCAAGCAAGGATGTAGTTTTGCAAATAGGCAAGGAATTATTCTCAAAATCAAAATAAAACAAATAAGAATGCTACGATAAACCCTGAGCCCAGATGTTAAATATATATATTATCTAGTTTTATCTAGTTTCGCAAACTCAAATGTAGCTTGGGAGTTTCTTATTCGTTAAAAAATATATTTACATTATGAGGTCCGACATATCTCTTCTGTATGTTGCATACTTTTGCACAAAACCACTATACCATCTTTTTAAATAAGTTTATAAAAGAAGGCCACCACATTAAATTAGGATCAAAAAGTTACATTTTTTTATAGAATATAGCCTTATTGGACCAATAAAAATTCTACAATATCTTGTGGGCTGTATCATAAAGAAACGATGAATAACTCTTCTTGTATCCAATAATTAATATTATTGATTTGTTAAATATAGAGATTACCCAGCTATCATTTTTAAAAAAACTGTATTAAAAGTACAATGAAGTATATCATTTTTAGAAGTTCTACCTTCTATTTTTGATATATATCCGAATTTCAGATAATATACTTTTTGAAAAACTCAACTTTCATTATACTGAAATAGTTTTTTGTTTTCAAATTGACTTTGAAAAGTAAAACGAATCCTATATAAAAATAAATAATATAAAAAATAAATATAAATGTATTTAGAAAAATGTTGAGAATATTTTACAACAACAGAAATGCTCTCTGGTTTTCATGGCGACTTTCTTGCTATTTATTTTATATTTTCTTTTTGTAAAGCTTGTAGAGCTATAACTATAACTTTGCTTTGAATGTTGTACGAACTCTGCGCGAAATTGAACTTACCCCGTTGATGACTATAAGTCCAACTCAAAGACCGATACCTATCAGACGCGCATCTCATCAATAGCTGCCTGTGGCACTTGTTGCTGTTGTTGCTGTTGGGCTGCACTGGCTGATGAGCTCATTCCCAGACTCTCGCCGTGGGCGTGCGACATGTGGCCGTGTGTGTGGCCATGTACCATGTGACCCTTGGAGGAGCTGGGTGCGCTGCTGACACCGCTGCTGCTGCTGCCGCCCGATGGCGTCTGGTCGAGTAGCATATTGCCAGCGGGTCCATTGGCAGCCATGGCTGAGTTTATGATGCTGCTGCTGCTGGTGGTTGTCGTTGCCGATGATGAGGCGGTGCGCAGCGGTGGGCGTGGCCCACGTATATGATGCGACTGCATGCCCATTAAAACAGAACCATTTCCCTGATGCTTGCCAACTTGCTGTTGTTGTTGTTGCTGATGTTGTTGATATTGTTGTAGTTCTGCAAAATAAGGGAGAATGTAAGCCAAAGCTACTTATGGCGTTATGCATATGTCGGCATATTATCAAGCAAATGTTTATTGACGAGCGGCATCAGCAACAACAGCAACAGCCACCCCAACAAAAGTCAATTTGTAAACAACAACGTTAAACATTAAACACACACATCATCGTTATAGTCATCGTCACCGTCATTGTTGTCATCGACATTGTCATCGACATCACCATTGGGTCTGCTGCGCTTTTTGTATGCCATTCAATTGCCAACCAGTTGCCATGGCCTCCAACTCCCAGTCTAATATATATTTTCTGCGTCATGTCGTTCAACTCATCGTTCAAAAAGTGCAAATGTGTGCAGCTATTGACGTTGCTAGTATTTTGATGTTTTTCTCTGGCCCTGCGACCGCATGTCAAATAATGTGACAATCTCAACCCCATAAGCCCTACTCTTTATACTACTCTCATAAATAACAGATTGTTCTGTGTGTGTGTGTGTGTGCTTATGTGTGTATGAGTTAATTTGTTTGCCTGCATTGCAAATAGAAGGCAGCTTTTATTGGTGAGCTTGCTAAAATGTCAGGCAATATGACACGTCCTGTCGTGTAATAATCGCAACGAAAGACACTCATTAATATTTCATATGTTTAATTAAACTGCAATAATTAGTTGCTTTGGCAATATAATGAAATAGTGTAAAGTGTTGCATCATCTTATTGTCTGTATAACTTGTCGATTTGGCTTTTAGAAGCGTGCTTAATTACACATGTAAATAAATAGAGTTGTTTAAGTTACCGACTCATTATAGCGAAATAGCATGAGGATCCGTCTGTACTCTGCACAGCTGCATTACAGCCTTCCTCCCATTGTAATAAAAATACTAGTAATACAAGTGTTAGGATATTGTATGTTTTTTATTATAATGTATGAATGGTTTTAATTTTAAAGAGAAGTTCTGCTTATTGTTAACCGAAAATTAATATTGTTTCATAAAGTTAATGAATGGTATTGCTATAAGGTAGCCGTTAGTTAAAGCAATGGCAAATACCACAATTATGCCCAAAACGTCTCTTGGCATTTACTTTGCTTATTATTATGCTATATAATCTAAGCGGGCTGCTTACATTCATAATTTCTCAATGGAGGAATAAAGCCTCAATGGACGAGGCACCTCAGAGAGCAGTCAAAGTAAAAGTCAATTGACGTTAGGCTAAAAAGGCACCCAAGCTACCTGCAAGCTTAGAGCTAGATCAAAGCAAGCTTTGGCTTACTATAAGTAGCAGCCTTTTGCCAAATTACACACCCCCACACACACAGCAAAGCACGTATACGTTATGGCAAAATGCATAATAAAGTCAAAGGTCGTGCGACTGCTCGTACATGTGCAATTTCCCTTTTGGTGTCCGGCGAGACTTACCCTCAATTCAGAATATGAAATTAACAACGGTGCGTATACGTAATGCGAAATGATTACGAGCAGATATGCATCTGTATATGTGCGTATGTGTTTTTGTGTGTGGTATGCAATAAATTTTCAATTTCCATGCATTTTGCAATTTTTTGGGCTTATTGTTGTTGTTGGGCCCAAATGCGATCCGCAGCGAAGCAAATCTAATTTATATGCACGTCACTTATACGCAATGTTGTACAAAGTGCACAAGCGACCCGCATGCATTCACAATGCAAATGCCGTAACAAATGCCCCTAGAAATGGCAAATATTATACGAGCACCAGCGACACCAAAAATTATGTACTCAACAATTTTTGAACGGATGTTGATTAGTATGAAATGACAAGGTCGGAAATGCAGCATAAATAACTCTACAAAAAATGAGCACTCATATTAAGCTTTTCACATTTGCCCCAAAACTGCACTCAGAACAAAAATCGACAAGCATTTTACAAATCGGACCAAGGTAAAAATATTTATTCTTAAAAAGAATTTCTAAACTTACGAAATAAATTTGTTTAATGTGAAAGTGATGGCCATAGAATTCTGAAAAATTAAATTTAAAAGGTATAAATGGAAACTTGCTTAATTAAAATGAAATTACTCTCTCGACTGGTTTGTTGGATATCGGCCGATTGGTTTTAATTAAATAAATTTAGTAAACTATTTTAAAATATGTTAATTATGTGTATTTGTATTTGTGATTAATAATACACAACGTTTTTTTTTTTAAAATTCTGTGTATACATGAAACATTCAGGAGTTTCGAAATATATTTTCTTAATTGTATATAAATCTGAAATTAATAAAGCAAATCTATGGTTTTTAGAAAGGCCCACATAGGGTTCTAAAATTTGTCTTGGCGAACATTTTTGTCAAAATTCACACGTATTTTTTTCTCTGAGTGTGGTCAATGAATCCACATGGGACGCAGGATCCACTTGACCAGAGCACTGGGACGTGGGTTAGAGACCATCAGCCAATAACCAGCAACCATTGGACGATTTGGCATTGCGGCCCTGTAATTTCTGTCCGCAGCTAAGTGGCCCTGCACAAGTGCAGCGAAGTGTGCATTGTGTATCCTCAAAGGGACGTGTGTGTGTTTGTGTGTGTGTGTTTGTGTTCTGCATTAATGAGCTGTGCACAAATGCAAGCGAGTTTATTGCTTAAATTAGCTGATTTAATGTTGTCGTTGATTTAGTGTCATTTGCTCTTTCAATTTGTTCTTCCGATGTGTGTGCTCCATTTAGTCAATGCGTGCAATTTCTGACCTGCTGTAACAGCTGAGCTTAATGATTTCAAAAGACAATAATATCTACGTTATTAAAGTGTTTCAATATTGTATATATAATGAGTCACTTGTTCAATTCAATATTTGTTACGTATGAGTTTAATAAACCCATTCACATCCTAAATGGGCGTAATTTGGCACTCACATAAAAGGGGATTTAAAATCAAAGAAGTAATAGTAAATAATTATGTCTTTGCTATAGTTAGAATATTAAAATAATATTTCTAATATTTGTGTTTTTTAACTACTTTTATTTTAAAGTGAATGAAGATAGTTTATATTTGTTTACGGTTGAGCAACTTTTCTGCTTGTTATTTATACACTATAAATTTGAAATGTTAAGAAATAATTAATTTATTTAAAACGTAGAGCATTTTTCTAAATTATCGGATAGCTCTTTGTTTTATATTTTATCAGCGATATATATATTTTTGTTATTTACAATTTTTCGCTTAGTTTGTGGAATCTATAAATTAAATAAATGGAAAGGAATTCCTGCAATTAATTTTTTTTAGGATATTTATATAAGCCCATTAATGTGATTATGAGTGTAAATTAAATTTAAATGTTTCAGGGTTAAAGTTAAAGTCTTTAATTTTCATATATCCCTTTTGAAATGTAAAATACAATGTCCTCAATCCAATAACGAGCGAATTCTTAAATATTTTGGTAATAGCTATTGTTAAATGAACAATATCACTGATTGACACGATTGTTGATAAATTATGTCGAGATATTTCGACCGCACTCTCAGCATGAGCCATAACCGTCTAATGACATTCAAATTATCAATCGTTCAGTCAAACTGCCAAATGGACGAACCATTTAAATTCAATTGGAGCGGCAACTTTACAAATGACTCTGTGCGAAGCCGGATTAGCATACAATTTAAAGCTTTTCAATCACACATAAATCACAACAAGTGACTGGGCCTCGCCGAATAGGTACGAATAGTACAACATACGCTCAAAAAGTTTTCTGCAAGTTGGCAGAAAATTGTGCGTACTAAATCAGTCTGGTGAGCTATCCTCATGCTCATGGTTGGCCGTTGAAGCAACAGTATAAAAAGTCTATTTTTCAAAATGCAATGCGAAGAAATCAAACGGATATCGAGGAAAATTTATGTACGTCTATTTAGCTTTGAGCCGGGTATTGAGCGCACGAGCGAACAAATATTAAGTATACGCAACGTGAACTGTGCCAAGCTAAGCGCATGGATCTGTTTTCTGAGTAAGTGTGTGTGTATGAGCAGTACAATTAAATTGGATTTATGGTGCGCATGATTGCAAAATGAAGTTAATGTGCATACAAATACAATAGCCAAGGAAACTTGAAGCGAATTCAGCGAAAGAAAAATGGTTCTCGAACTTTTTGAGTGCACGGAAATCGTACCTTGTTTGTCATGTCATCAATAAAGGACACGACGAGCAAGCAGCAGTTGAACGGGGCAACACCAGCAGCAGATACAAGGGCGAAAGCAAATTGAATGAGCATATTAAAAATAAAAGGAAAAATAATTTACGAGAGCATTTCTCTGCACAGGAAATGCCAAGGAAATGAAAGTCTGCACGCCCAACTGGACATATTTCACTTATAAGCAACAACAACAACAACAACAACAGCAACAACGAATTGAGCAGCGAAGCGCATCAATGAAATATTTATGAGTGCCACCATGTAGATTTATGTATGTTGCCCGACTGTCCGTCCGAGCTAAGAGTGAATCGAGAAATGTATTGGCTGGATTAGACGTTGTGTAACAAATGTTCAAGAAGTTTTTGTGTTGCAACTTCAGCTCAATGGAATACTTCAAGCGGCAAAAGCTAAATAAGGTTTTAATTAACTATTGCTAAGCTTAACCGAAATTTTGGAAGCTATGTTGTACTGAGAAAAAGGTCATGGGAAGTATGAGATTATGCTTGAATTTAGTATATAAAAAGTATAATAGTAATATGATTATATTACTTCTTTAATTCATATAGGATTGCATTGCCTGCAGCAGAAACAGGGACTGTATCACATTTAATTAAAACAGCTTCTTCTTAGAGAGTAGTTTTCATTGCTGTCCTGCGCAAACATATAATAGATATTCCGCTAATGAGTTTCATATTTCGTGACAACGTCCAGTCGCTTGGCAAGTGTTTTTCTTTTGCAAAAAAGCAGTTAAGTTTATCCGACCTTTACTTTAAGTTGCCACAAATTTAATTCAAATACCATTCCTTCTTACACACTTCACTAGTACTTATTATTTATATCATCATATTCACTGAACTTGAATGTATTCTATGTGCTTGCCTTTTTTTTGGTTTATTGATAGCTAAAAGCCTTCAAGAATGTAATCATATTTCATTAATTTAAAATTCATTAGAATTTAAAAATTTGTATTAGAACGAATATTTGGGTTGCCAGTTATTTGAATGTGCTCTTTCAGTAAACCTCGTTTAATTAGCTCATTATTCAAATAATCAAATATTTGGTTTTGATTGCCTATTAGCTACAGCTACACAAATGAAAATAATTTAAGATAACTAAAGTCCTGAAATTTGTATTTTCTTGATTAATTACGGTAAAGGACGAATACTGTGCTCTAAGTTTTTAAAGCACAACGCAAGCTGTTTGACCAAACCAGGCTCATCCTTAAAGTCGACCCTTTATTGCGACAAATTGTCTGTCTTACTGGACCACAATGTAGTAGGCATCAGCACCACGCAACTGACCACCAAACATGCCGCACCACACTGTGCACATTTCTCGGGCCGAGGCAATAAAATAATATTGTTTTATCTAACTAGCTGCGCAATGCACAGCAACCAAAGGACAAACGGACAAATGGCGAAAAGAGGAATGAAGATGTGGGCTTCACTCTGCAAACCGGTACAAGAATATCAACCCTCGCCAACCATGAACACTACATATACACAAAGTGACATTTGTATGCCCGCAGTTTCGTCCGTCATTTTGGTCGAAATCATCAAAGCAGAGACCAAATAATAAAACTACCAGAAAGCGAAAGGAAAACACAAAACTGCGGCATCAGAGGCCACAATGCGACGGCTTCAGCTATGAGAGATCGAATAATGTGTTGGCCATATCTGGTTTATGGCTAAAATGTATAGGACCACATTTTAGATACCCTGCCAGAGAGCATTCCAATTTTGTAATGAAAACTGATTCCTTAAGACTTTTTCTATTTAGTTATTGTCATATATAACCATATTCTTTGTTCTTAATATTTATTTCTGTTTTTATTATTATTTATTTTCTTAATGTTCAATATAAAATTAATCTTTATTAATATTTGTATTCTACTAAAACTAACTTTTAGAGTAGGTAAGGTCTTTTTTTATGAACAATATCATATAGCTGGCCTAGCTGCCAAAATCCAGATATTGTGTGATGATGAAATTATATGCGAAATTAAACTTTGATCTGTAAGGGTATGTAATTTTCGGCGTGCCTAAGTTTGCTCTTATTTCTGAGGAACAGAAGACAAACATATGTTAAAGGCGGCGGCATAAATATGTCCAGGGACATAGGCGATGAAGTCGGCTTTATGTTGAGGGAGACAGACGGGAACCGTCTATGGGCTGACTTGCAAATAAATTTTTCATCATATTTTTTTTGTCTCTTCTGCGACGTACACATAGACACACACACACACGGTGTATGTGTGATAAATGATTGCTGAGTGCGTGTGTGTGCCACTGTTGAAATTTCAATAATAACATTTGTATGAAGCTGTTTATGTCCTCATGGTCTTGCTGCTGGTCTTCTTCCTGGTGGTTGCCCGACGTTGACAATGTGGATGACAATCACATCGGGGCCTTCATCCATTTCGCTCCCACACCGTCCTTCTATCTCTCTTGTGTACTTGCTTGTACTTACTCGTGTTGGGCTTAGCAGTCGGGTCGCGTTTGTCTTTTGTTTGCTGCCTTTATTTTTATTATATTCATTCAACCCATGCCACCCAGCACCACGCCGCACCACCCTGCCCACCCTCACATGTCAGCAAAAATCGTTTCCGCTTCATTGTTTTACTCAATTTGGTTGATTTTTGCTGTCGGCTTACTTTTTGCGGGTTCTTGTTTGACGGCAGCTTTCAAATTTACTGCGAATTTACTGCGAACTGTATGCAAAGTTTGCTTTTTGTTTGCCACATTTGCCGCAAATAAATTGAAAAGTAGCGAGAAAAAACGAAAATATGAAATAGCAACGCTTTGAGTGCTTAGCTCTAGCTATCGGGCATTTTCCAAAATGACTGAGGCCTTCAAAAAGCTGACTCTAGAATCTTATCGATTGATTTAAACCACAAAAAACAGCTGCTCTTTTTGCTGCTGCTGCCAACTTTGCGGCTTAGTTGTAAGTCTTTAATCAACATTTTTGGCTAAATACCAATTGGCTTAAAAAAAAAAAACGTTGAAAACTGCTAACTCAATAAATTGAATATTTGAGGAAACATTTATTTGAATATAACGTACTTGCCTCACTCATTGCACTTCAAATTTAATCGCCTATTAAATATAAAACAAATTCACAGAAGCAACCATTTCATGTTACAGTTTACCCAGTTTCTAAGAATCAAGTTAATAGCAAACTGCGCATCAGACATTTTATAACTGAGTATATGTGGAAAATCAATCGCTGGCAGCTATTTTAAAAATAAATGACAAAAGAAAATATGAAAAATATATGAGTCTCAGAATATGACAAAAAATAAATCAAATTGAGTGACTTGTCTGTTGATGAACCAAAGATTATAGCGAATGTGTTTTGTATACTTTGAAACAATCCAAAAATAAATAAATGTATATGTATGTATATATGTATTATATATATATGTATATTCATAATGATTGTTTGGCCAATTGCTGCGATTATGTAGTAAATAATACGATTAATCAATAGATCAAAAGAAGAAATAAAGACATACAACGTGCACCAGGAATGAGGGAAAATTATGCCTAATTAATTAAATGCTTCTAAAATTCTAAATATAATCATTGTAATTGCTTAAAGCCTAAAAGACGCGGCATGGTTCTGGAAATCATGGTACTTCAAGTCAACCCACTAAACCTAATGAGGCATTAAACTGCCGTTAAACAACGTAAGCGTTTTATATAATCCAAGGGCTTCAGACAGCAACAACGACAACAAATATTAATGTGCCACTTGAGTGCGCAGAGCAACAAAGACAAGAACAACAAAAAAATACCGAAAAAAGCGAAAAGACGGCAACAAAAATCTGGGAACAAGCATTAATTACGCAAGGATTTTCGCACAGACACAAAAATGTAGTTGACTTTAATATTTATGGTCTGCGCGCGAAAGAAAAATGTGCTGCTTAAATAAATAACTGAATGGAATGCCAAGCAGCCAAGCAGCGGTGCTGGCGAAAAGTCGGGCAGCTTGAAGTATGCGTCCACGCATAATTATACGAAAAATCGCAATAATTATAAATAATGCAGAGAGCGCTGAAAATGCTAACGCAAGGCGAAGAAGCACTTGCCACATCCGACAACGCAAGCACCTGGCTGCCACGGTTGAAGATGGCGACGAAATGCCGAGTGGAGAGCATTATTCACCCACCAGCAGCATTGAGTGGTGCCCACCCACACTTAACCACGACAAAATTTCCGCTTCCGTTGGGGCGTAACGAAAATTGGCAGAGATGCGTAATATTAAATCAGCTTTGACAGCAACAACAGCAACACGCTGATTATGTTTCATTGCAGTAGAAAATGTTGTTTTGACTTTTGTCAATTTTTGTTTCGCTTTTGCAGCCGTTATCGAATAGCAATTAGACCTGACGAACGAAGTGCATAAACCTGCTCAAGTAGCTAAAATGTAGTCGAAGCTACAAATCCCAACTGTAACACAACGTTTTCTGCAATTTTCACCCGGATGGGCACGTCATTTAGATAAGGACACTTGATTGTGCCGGCAGGTCTAAGCCGTAAATGCAATCAAGAAATAAGGAAATCAACCAAATCAAACATTACGCTTTGCCAGAAATTTAAAAATTATACATAGTAAAACTTATCGGAAATTAATTTTTGATTTTTAAAAAATTAACAATTACAATTAACTAGTAAGATAGATAGATAAAAACATGAATTAAACAACTAAAAAAATAAATTCTCTATTAAAGATATATAGATCGATATGAATAAAGAGCTGCTTGTGAATAGGGCATAAATAGCTAGCTGATCAATATTTATAAATACCTTTCGAATAATTGACGAGTGTTAACAAATTTGATAAGACACTTTAATCATGCTCTATTTGCATTCGTTATCATTTTAGGAGACCAAGTTTTAATTACAAAATATTTTTCTAGTACCGATTAAATTTCATCATATCAATAGCTGATAATTGGCTTCAGCTAGGATTACCGCAACGGATATACGAGAACAAATATAAATATAATTTTCATTTCTCATGTTTGAAAATTAAATTTATTTTGATATGGTGTGGTAAGCTTATTTCAACTAAGCCATAGGAACTTCTACAAAAATTGAAATGCAATAAGATATGCGTACGTGGGATGACAGCAGCTCAATATACTTTATATTCAAATTGTATAAATAAAGACCACATCGCAATATTCGAGGCTATTGTTTATTTTTTATTTTTTTTGTTTCAATACAGTTTCAATCTCTGTCCGTATTTAATCACATTTTCTGCAACAGTGCACAGAAGCGCGACCCCGTTAGCAATAATTTGATTCCAGAGCGACAGACACACACATATGTATATGTATATATATATATATATATATATATAATAAAATATATATAGATTTGTAAATTCAGCCGTTGTTTCGTTTATCGGGCGACCGCTTCATGAACAGTCGATGAAACAAATTGCAAATAGCCTGCTCGGCGCTTACCTGTACAACATTGTATTTGTTGTTAGTTGCTATCGATTGCTGAAATTTTATTTATGACCAAAAATGTCAACGACAGAAGCCGACCCTCTTGTTCTCATGTCCTGCTGCGGGTGCCATAATAAAAATAACATAATTCGCTGCACAGGACCTGGCTCCAGTTGACCTAGCTGTTCCCCAAGCCTAAGGGTCGGAGCTTTAGTTAACGTTGTCATTTTATTATTATGCAAGGGTCGCGCATTAAACCAACAACAATTTTATGCCATTTTTATTGTTCTTATGCGGATAGGTAATAACTTCAACTGTAAACGTTTTATGGCCAACAAAAGACTTGCTATCCTAGGCTGGAAAACTATCTACATACATATCTCGTACTTGGTTTATGGCACAAAAATCCTTATCGTTAAATTGGCCCTCGATTGAAATTGAAAATCTTATCGTTAAATCATTTCGTGACTCGATAGTGGAATGCAGTCTGACGTATTCCAATTTATCAGTTGTCACGGCAGCTCAACTGGAAATTTATTATTGTGGGCATATTTTTTGAAGTACCATTATGGGCTCATAGCGTGCTGGCTGCGAAAAACTGTCAATAAGTTGCCGCAACTGAACATTCGCCATTTAACAGCTCATCAAACAAAAGCAGGCACGTTGTGGTGACTAAGGGTTAACCTGCAAATTGGCTTATTGACCCTTACAATTTTTAACTTTTCTCTGCAATGGCATAATTACAGGCATTAGTTTAGTAATGTGTCCTTTGCTGTTGTTTTTATAAAAATGTTCTAAATGATAATTTGTTTTTTATAATTTACTTTTTGATGTTAATAAAACTCAATTATATTTAAATTTAAATTTAAATATTTAAATTGAATTAAAAAAATAAAATATTTATGGAAACTAATCACAATATACCCAACGTTAGCAAATCACGGGGTATAAATTCCGTTAAAACCTTGACAATCAGTAGAGCATAATTTGTACAACAATTTCCGTCGTCCACATCAGCTAAGCAAGCGCAAGCAGCAAGGGATTCGGATGCGCTGAAGCAACGGATGCGGAGCTGAAGCCGATTTCTGAACTGGGGTTGATATCAGGGTTGGGGTAGGCATTGGGGTTGTGGTTGGGGGTTGGCACGGGCTGTCAGACAGCAAACTGTGGTCAAAAGTCACAAGTGCGTTGAACTTCAGCGAAGCGTAAATGTTTTCTCGGCCTGGTTTCTTTTTTGTTTTATTTTCTTTCTTTGCTATAGTTTTGCTTTTTGTATTTTGCCGCACCGGATATTTTTTTGCTGCCAATGGATAAGTCAGGCCTTAGCATCGAACCATTGGGTTTGCGCCGAGCGGGGTCTGTGGCTGATTAGTACAATTTCAATTTTCACGCGGACATATTTGAGTGTATAGCCAGGGGTTCAGTTTTTGGTCTTGTCAGACACAGCATGAGGGTCATTCGATTTGATTGAGCAATATTTTTGTTTGCTTGGGGTGATTTTGCAGGAAATTTATGTGTAGCTGGCGCTCCTTCACAATATTGCCCAGTCATTCATTTTTCAAATATTTCTTTCTTGTTTGGCAGCCTAACAAGCAGTCAGACTACCAGCTGTATTTCCAATCGCTTATTTATATATGTATAGCTTTCTCTATGTGCGTATCCTTATTATGCAAGTCATTTTTCGGTGTAAGATTAATCCTGATCCAAAGCCTGCCATTTTTTTATGTAACTGGTTCTATTAAATGTATTTGCTCACACCTAAGAGGTGTTCTTAAATGTGTGTAAGACATGAGAAAATGCATTACTTTTCGAAAGACTCCAACCATTTTGAAAATTTGTGTTATGTTTTGTTGAAGTTAAGAAACGTACCACAAATGTTTGTTTTTGGAATGTAAACAAAAATAGTGTTATATAATATAAATCATTCACATATATTTGTGTATGAACCGAAATGTAGTTTTCAACAAAATTTTCAATCATTTATTTGCTACGATATTGCTTAAGCTCATTTGCTCCTATTTTTCGAAAACTTTACCCCATTTTGTTAGAGACTTAATATATTTTTAATTCGTTTTGTGTTCTAATAAAATAAACTAATCGAATCACTTATGTATATTGGAAGTATGTTCTTTAAATCATAGATGTGTGTTTTTTCAACTACACACACAAATACACACCACAGTACACTCATAGAAATATTGTGATTTCACTCAGCTTAAGCATGCGGATTTATGGAGAGGCTCTTTAATCGAATATAAAATGCAAGCTCAGCAGCGGCAGCAGCAGATGGAGGAGGAGAGGGAAAATGGAATCAAAATGAAATGCGATTCATAATGAAATGAAATCTTATCATATTTCAGCCAGTTGGCTACCTTCTCTGCAATATTGTTTCCATACACGACCGACTTGTTTCTGTCTGCTGCTGCATTTATTGAATGAACGCAGCACGTGGCAGCCACGTGAAGAGCAAAAAACTGACGAGAAAAAACACACAATTTTATCGTGGCTGCATCAAAACCAATTCGGTCAATTGGATTTGCGGCAGCACTCTCCTTGCTTATATATGGGACATACAGAAAAAGATACGACCTACAATTTATAAAAGAAGACCTGAAATCAGATAGCTTCTCGGTTTTTTCCATAAGTCAATTGTTAAATAAAGGACATACATTTTTAAAGTTAGAAACGCTTACCGTAAATCTACAATCCTAAAAGCTGTTTTTTTAACTTTTCAGAAACACTATCTATTATTATTACAATTCTCTCTGCTATTTAATAGACTATTATAGTTTTCATTCTTTCGGTTGTTGTGTAAGATTTTATGAGACTACTTTACAAATTCTGGTATTTAGAAATGTAGCTTTTCAATTTTCGCAAAATCTATCTTTCTATCTTAAAAATAGACATTTTGAAAATAAGGTGAACCATCTTTTCTTTGTATGTTTTTTTCTGAGTGTAGCCTCCTCTTAAAAAGTGAATTTTTGATCAAATCAACACACACTCACCTGTCGTTGGATTGTGGCGATTGAGATTGCGTGGCAGTGTCATCGTGCAATCGACATTGCCACCAGTCGCTGCTGAGCTGGTGAGCAGCACATTGCCGCGACTATCGACAAGAGCGGTGCCGCCGCCGGCCAGATTCAAGGCAGCCGTGTTGCGCGCATAATTTAGTGTTGCCGCATGATGCAATTGGCTTGCCTTTGGCAATGTCATTAGGCCGGGATTGTAGCTGACGCTGCTGCCAGACACAACAACGGAAGAAGTGCTTGGTACGCTCCCGCTGCCCCCGTTGCTACCACCACGTCCGAATGTTTGTGTGCCACCGCCGCCCAAGCTCTTGATTTGCATATGTTGCTGTTGTTGCTGTTGCTGCTGCTGTTGCTGCTGTTGGTGTTTGCTGCTGGTGCTGTAAGTAACATTGGGCATGCTATCCACGACTTTCGTGGCATCTACAGCCACATTATTAAGTGCATGTCCACTGCCGCCAGCTTGCTGTTGTTGTTGTTGTTGTTGCTGCTGCTGCTGCTGTTGTTGCATGCCTGTGTTGGCGCATATATGTGGCGGTGGCGGCTTCGATGCTTCATTGGCTGCTGCGGCGGCAGCGGCAGCCGCTTGAAGCAACATTGCCGCCTGACCGGCCTGATCCTGGCCATGACTCTCGACATCAACAATCACATTGGCGCTCTGCGAGTGGCCCATATGATAATGGGCATGCTTGATGGGTTCCGGCGGATATGGCACCTGTTGATGCATGGTGCGCTGTTGGTACTGCTTCTGCAGAGTTTTCACCTCCAGCCGCGTCTTGTCCCGCTGATAGTAGACGCCAGCGAATATCAGTACATTCAGTATGAGGAGACTGCAACCGATGGCAATTGTCACGCTCAACGCCGTCGAATAGGCAGCATATCCCGCTGCCTCGAATCCGGATGCCAATGTATCCGTTGAGGCATTCGCCAGTGTTGTTGGCGCAAATACGCCACCTCCATTTGCCGTATAGTTGCCACCAATTGGTATACATGTTGTAAACATGTTGTTTGGCTCCACGGTGGTAACTATAACATAATAAAACAAGAGATAATGAGACAGTGTCAGAGGCAGAGAGAAACAATACATGATATTGTTGCATATTAATATGTAGCTTGTGCTTCTTGCTTGCTGCATAGAATGCGATAAGAGTTAGACTGCCAGGCAATAATGTAGCTGTCGGTCTGCTCGTCTTATTATATAGTCCTATTACGTATACGACGCGTCGTATGTTTGATTGTAATGCATAAGGAGTTTAATGTATATATACTTACACTTACTTACACACTTTGAAATAAAGAAATTAAGTTTCTTAAAGTAAGAAACGCTTGCTTTTAATCCACAATGCTCATTTAGATTGTATATTTATACTAGTAATATTCATTCTACAAATGCAGAAAAAATGTCATGAAAGTCAGTCAGAAAGTTCGAGTGCAGCATTAAGTTTAATCTACTACTTTAATAACACACAAAGTGGGTAAGACAATCGCTGTCAGTCCAAATATTTCTCCTTTAATATTTATTTTTGTTACTCTGCTCACTAATGTCCCTTCTGAAATATTCGATAGAACAATTGTGAATTTTTTTATACAATTATTTAATAATAATAATATAAAGGCTCCATGGTCAATATGCTGTATACAAAAATGACAAAATCTCATCCGTGCATTTTACCATTTATTAAACCTTTTATTTCGGAAAGTAGATCGAGCGTAACTAAAATAAACTGACTTTGATGATCCAATGACATATGTACGTTATTTTCCAGCAAATATTGATATTTCAAAAAGTTAAAATACTGTGTTCACAGGCTATAACAGCTGTCTCTGTTGTCGGGTAATCCTAGCTTAGCATATCTTTGAGCGAATTGCTTTGAATGATACATATATGCTGAATGAGTTTTGGATCTTTTTTCAATGGTTCTATTGTATTTGTCTTATGGCATGCAGGTAAATACAAATTGAAATGCAAACGTCTGTGAAAACAGATGTGCTTCAATGCTTTTGAAGTTCACTCCCTTGAAAGAGTATTTGCCAATGTGCTCAAGTGTCTGTGCATTGTGCTGTTATTATTGATGCTGACAATAACGTCATTGTTGCTTTGTAGTGTTTGTTGTCGCTTTGTCTTCGACTGTTTTGTTTATGTGCCTCAAGAGCTGCCTACTCTTGGCATTGTCTTATAAAAGAGCATGTCTGTGTGTGTGTGTGTGTGTGTGTGAAAGCGTGTAATTGTGTGAGTGCCGTTGTCGTCTTCGGGAAAGTTTTGCTTTTCAATTTTCTGCATATCAAACAATTCGGCAAAGTTATGAACGAGATTAAAGACTTGTGCACGTATTTTGCATAAATATTTAGACAATAAACCAAAGTGCCATAATAAGCACCCGAGTATTTTCATATTGCTATTCATTTATTTTTTTCAATATCTCGTGTGAGTCTTCGCAACTGCCAAGTGGCATAAAAGTGCTTTTCAATTTGCATTTAAGATTGGTATTCAATTTGACAAGTTTTTACTGTCGAGGAAAAAAAGTTATCCAATTTTACTTTGCATATGTTATTATAAAGTGTTAAAAAAATAATGCTTTTCATTTTATTTATTTTTTCACTGTTACTTCTGCAACTATATTTTGCTTTAATAACTCACTGATATGTTTGACTTCGCTTATTATTATTATTGGAGTTGCTAAGTAAAGTTTTGGTATAAGCAAATTATTTGTATAAGCTGCAAAATATAAACATAAATAAGAAACCATTTATAGTTAAGTGGCTAAGCAATTTTGACTAGAAACATTTTTGCCGTGGCTATAAATAATTGAAGATGAAAATAACTTTTTTTCTAGCATGCAAAAAGAAAAATATTAAAATAACGAAATTACTTAATTTTGAGCCATTTTTGTACTAAACATTAATTATTTTATTGTGATTTAATCTTAAACTTAAGAGTTGAGTTTATATATCGCACAACATTTCACATGGAAAGATCATTGAAGCGCGACATATATTTATCTTCATTTATATTCCGATACTTTAATAATTATTCATAGCTTGTTGGACGATTATTGATTTAATCATCATCATACTGTTTTGGGTCGTATAATAAAATAAAACTCAAGACGTTAATTGAATTTAATGGTTTGAAGTGTTTTTAAGGTGTATCTAATCTATCTAATCGCTTAAGTTGTGGGCGAGCTATGCTTTGTTATTGATTTGCTAATTTTGTGACATTCAGGGGTCAAACAGAGATATTTAGATCATATCTATTGTACGTGTGAAGTCAATTCAAGTACTTATTACTGACAGCAACACTCAAACAAGTACTCTTGTGCCATACATTATTGCCAGACAACCACACACGCACTGGGCGAATCTAAATATAAGGAGTGTTTTTTTTCTTCTTTCATAAGTATTTCTAACCCCAATGGTAGTTTTAGTAGTTCGGAAACACTCAACCTGTCACTTGACAAGAGGAGCAAACACTTTGGACCCCAGCTTGTAAGGGCTGGCAACCAATTGCTAAAAGGTCTAGCCAGATAAGTAGCGACCTCTGGCAGAAAGTTGAGCCAGATGTATATTATATATTATATATATATATATATATATATATAAGAGACACAGGCAATGTGAATGTACTTAAATTAGAGAAGTATGTCTAAATGCCCCGACTCCAACTAAGCTTTTTATCAAAGCGCTCCATTTTGCATTTAACTTCACGAAGAAATACGCTTTTTGGCATTTCCATTATAAATAAATTTTCTATTTTAATTCCTTTTAATATTTATTTTCATTTTCGTTTTATGGTAAGGACCGAGCGGTTGAGTTAAAATCGTACTTTTACAAACAGCCAACGACCGCATGCTGTTTTTCAAGGACCCTAGATAATTATGTACGAGGACACATGGCTCGAGCAGCTTGAGTCAGATAACCAAAAAGCTCGAGCTAAAAAAGAGATTGCCTTGGCCTGGTCCAGTCTAATGCTTAATGTGTCTTTAATTAGTGAAATGACAAAAAACCAACCATAAAATCAACTTAGCTTTCAAGTTTCTCTTTGCTGGCCCCTTCCCTACCACTTACCCAAGTTGAATGCTTGGCATGCAAAATGTTTGCAATGCTGCGTAGCCCCAATTAAATAACCTTGCATAAATTAGATATCAGCGACAGCAGTTGATGCCTCCCCAAGGAGGGGGTAGTGTTGCGGGTGCCGTTGGCTCATTCAATAGCTGAGCATTTAAGAAGTAATTACCCAGCGTAGCAGGCCAGGCTGCCCATGGCAGTATTTCAATTTGAGCCGACTTATTGTGGCTTATAGTTTGACATTTCATCACCGGTTGCTGCTTCATGTTAACCACCCCGAACCCTGGCTCTTATGCAAATTTGTTGGCAACAACTGGCGGCATTTTCATCTTTAAGCGAATTTTAACCTGTCGCTGTCCCATGTCTCGACCTACATGCACATATAAAAGCATTCATGCTGTGGCGGATTGGCGGATTTCTCTCTCAAAATAGCTGCAAAGATGCCTTTTACCTTGTGCTATATTTTCATTTTTTCACAGGTTTTTTTCAGGTCATACTAAGTAGGATAACGAGAAAGTGAGTGATAGAGAGGGTTAGAGAGAGAAATGATAGAGAGAAAGGGTTATGCGTCTACCATATGCGTTGGCTTTCATATCCTTTTACTTACAAGTTAATATATAAACGGTATATTATAAGAGGTATGAGTTGGTTTACAAAATATATATAATTAATATTTGAAGAATTATTTCGTGATATATATCCACTAATATATTTTATAATCTACTCCCAAATCCTACTCTATAGTATGATTCAGCGATATATATTCGTCGATATATATTTTTCGCAATAATTCTTTAACTATTGACTACGCTGAAGGCTTTTCATTTGTGTAGGTTTTATGCTCTCACATTTCTCATTACAATTTTCATTCAAATCGTGGCAACATGATGAATGCAATAAACAATAGGGATTTCTGGTACTTTATGTGCCAGTCATGCCTTCAACTCACTATCGAAAAAAAGCTTCCTCGAGCGCAACAAAAACAACACTTCAAAGTGAAAAGGAAGCGAATGAAAAAAGAGAACTAAAAAAGAAAAATAAAGACTACACCTAGACACTTCAACACATTTTCAACTGCTGAACGGGTTTTGGGGTTTTCCGCTCTTTCTGTGAATGGGTTTTTCGATTTATGTGGTCGCTTTGTTTACAGAGACTTTGCTTTGTGGATTTTTTGGTTTTTAGTTGCATACTTCTGTGCTTTTTTTTTTTTTTTTCATCCATTTCGCTTTGTATTTTTTTTATATAGTTTTGGTTGGCTTGCATTTGTCTCTGGGCCAAAGTCACGACGCTAAGGTGACAACAACAACGAGAGCGAGAACGAGAACGAGAACGACTGTGAGAACCCAAGGTGCACAGTTGGTGAAGTCAGCGCAAATGAAAAGCATGTCAAAGTATGTCATGCCCATATGACACTGAGACACAGTCGCTGTTGCTCTCTCTCTCTCTCTCTCTCTCCTTCTTTCTTTCTCTCTCTATCTCTGTCTCTCTTTTCCTCTTCTTTTGGGTATATTGCCGTGTTTTGCCTGGCATAGCCTCCCTGGCCTGCGCTGTGGCCTCGCCCGTCCAGCTGACAGCTGTTTGTCGCATTTCAGGCATTTTATCATCTTCGACTGCTGCGTTTGTAAAGTATTTTTTTTTTTTTTGCTCTGCCTCAATGGATTTTTTGGGTGAGTTTGTTTTGCTGGGGCGGACTTAGTCTTGCAGTATTTCTTCCTCTTGCACTAATTGAAACGAACATTTTGTTTACTCTGGCTGGTGTTTCAACCATCCCAACCCACTTCAACCTATTACACCCAACCCAAACCCCTTCTTCAGTTACCAACCACAAGTCACTCAAGTTGCATCTCTGCTGTTTGTTCTGTCCAGGACATGCTGCTTTTGTTGCTCAATATGCACTCCTTTAGTGACTGGTTGTGTGTCTTCAGTTAGTTGCATCGGTAACTTTTGCCAAAGTTAAAATGGAAAATGCTAGTTGAATTAATTTTTTTTTTTTTGGACGGGAATCTTTAAGCAGAAACTCTTAATTTCTATTTTTAAGAAGCTACCCCCAAAACACTTAAGGCAACAATATACTTTTCCAAAGACATTAATTGTATTTAGTACGTTTTATAAGTCCAGAAAAATAAATCATTTGAGACAATTATCATTTTTATTACTATTAATATAATAATTATTAATATTTATTATTATTAACTTTTTTTTACTCAATTTTCATTTAATAAAATATAATTTGTAAGTTTAATTTAAAAGTCTTGTTTAAACATTTTTAAAAGGTGTGGGCTGCTTTTAGTTAACATTAAATAAATAAATATAAAAAAATGTAGAAAGTTAGTGTGCTTTCGGTTGGTTTACATTGTAAAGTAAGTCTCTTCAAATTGATTTGAAAAATGAGAGCACCAAAATAAATAATCGTATTTAATTTTCTCTGCCGATTTCAAATATTTCCATTTTAATTTAATTGAAAAAAAGCACTCCAGTACTAGTAGTTATTTGAGTATTTAGTTCCTTTTAAAGATACTCCCGCATATTTTGAATGCTGGCCTTGTCAGAGTGTACATTTTATATAAACTATGTATATGCGATGACAGCTATACAATCCCAAGATACACACAAGTAATTTGGTCTTCAGCAGCAGCTAAGCCAACATTCCAATAACTTTTAATTTACACAACTTTGAAGGCAAGCGAGCCCCAGAGCAAACCCCTGTCCATTGGCAAGCCCAGATGCCAATGTGCCCATATACTGCTGCTAGCTAATGCATATTGCATTGGCCAACTAACTCAAACTGTGCTCTGCTTCTAAGTGCCAGAGAACTTCGCTAGAAATTTGACTTTGAGATAAGCGGACAGGGGCATGAGATGAAGCTGGGGATGAGGAGGAGACGAGGGGCACTTGCCTCTGTCACGCCCCTGCTTGTTTGAGTTGCATCCAATGTTGTCGCTATTTCTTGCCGCGTCTCTATTTGCAACACAGCTGCTCGAGGTGCAGTTGGCAGCTGCGAGTGTCCCCGCAGTATATGAAAAACGCATAGACCATCATTAAAGTTTGCGCTTAATTTAGAGTAAGTGTTGAAAAACTTCAACAGCGAGTTTTATATAATCTGGTTTAATGAGTTTTACAGCTGTGGCGCTGAAAGTGTATAAAAATTACGCATAGTTTGCGTTTTGTGGTAAAAGTAAAACGCGACTTAAATCCAGCCAAAAGTGCGAACAAAAAAACAGAATCAAAATTGGAAGCCCTCAAAGCAAAGTAAACGAGAAATTTATGCAGAATTTTTGTTGTGGTTGTTAAATGCGAGTCGCAAAATAGACCCTATGAGTATTAAGTACGAGAAAAAGGATACTCGGATACTGTGTCCAACATATAGGCACACAAGCCGTCCAAGTATTCACATACTTAATACAGATTACAGTTGAGTGCATTTTCAAAAGTCAGCACTCGACACAATATAAATTCAAAAGCCAAAAGCTGCCCGTCCTTCCGTCCGAACGCAATTTCAATAAGCAGCAGAGAGGCGCAGCTGGGGGTCGACAGTTGGGTCAGTTGGTCACACAAATGGAAACGTCATGGTTCAGGCCCACACTCACAGACACACTCACATACAAAATGCCAACTTTGCAAATTTGCAATTTAACTTGAGAGACCACAAGTTGAAGCAAACACTGCCAGACTAGGCCCAAGCCCTGCCAAGTAAACAATTCCTCCTCCTCCGTCCATCCATCTAAAAGCGTAAAGTGTTGATTTTGAACTCACTCTCTCTCTGTGCTTAAGTCACAGTAAATACCAAAAAAAAAATACGAGAAATAGCAAAAAAAATCTTGGCAACAAAATTTTCCTTTTGAATTCGCATTTATTTTTGACTGGCTCCGAACCCTTTGGTCGACCCGAGTCGAGCCTCACATGGCATATGCGTAATATTTGATTTGTTTTTATTTTTTCCAAAGTTATTAAGCTGGCACATGTGCGCACTTTCTGTGGCAACTGCTTGAATGTGGGACTTTTGATTTACGAAAATACTTCAGATTAAGGTACGGAGTAGTACGTGCATGCGTAATTCTTAACAAACAAATTGAATGCTCAAGCAAAAGTAAATCAAGCTTAACAAACCACAAATGTGAATCCAGTTTATTGGCTTGAAAATCTGAATCTTCAATGTATAATTTAAATGCTTCAATGTGGAGCGAGTGTATGCAACAAATTTAGTGCATTATACATAAATATATTTAGATATGAACAGACCAATATATAAAATTTTGAGCCGCTTGGCTGAATTTGCATATAATTTTTATCACAACTATCGGTCGATTTTCAAAATCTTAAATTAAATGAAGTTGCGAACAGCTCAAAATCGGTCTTCAACTGTGTATTGCCTCTGGCGTTTCGTTAATTCTTGTTAAATTTCAATGTTTAAATGCACTTTTCAGTGTCATCCAGGCTTAACTTCCTAGTTGCAAGAACTTTTAATATCACACTTTCTTAACCTGTGAATTCATCTCCTCTTGAGTTTCAACCAGTTTGTGTTTTCCGTTATTTCATTTTTGCATTTATTTGTCTGCATTGTTTATAGCAACGTATATTCAAAAGATTAAATTGAAGATATTCAATTATTCAACCCAAGACAATGTAAACGTCATATAACAATTCAGCTTATATTATCAATTTCTCAACCATTATTTAATTCATATATTAAAAATCAAGATAACAAATTGCATAAAGAGAAAGCTAAATTTCAATTAGAATACGTTTTTCAAGAAAATTGATTATCGTCTCCCGATAATCTGCTCAAATTTGTCTTGTCAGGTCGCATCCCTTTTGCTGGGATAACTAAAATTGATTTCATTGGGTCTACCGACTAATATGTGTTGGTTTCGTATTAAATGGACTGTACAGGCCTCTGCTGCCTGACTGCCCCAAAAGGCAATCAAAACTGTTTTTACGGCTGTCAAGGCGGGAGTTTGCTTCTTACCTTTGTCAAATTTGCTTATTGAATGACAAAAACAGAAATGAAGAACTTAACTCAGAGTTTGAGAATTGGATACGCTAATAATATTTTAAATAGTAATGTATATTACTAATTGTTTTAATACTAATATAAAATATATAAATGTAGGGGATATCTATTAAAGAACGACATAACAAGGGATATACATGTTATGGATAGATTATTTATGAACCAACGACAAAAGGACACTATAAACTTAAACCAGATTTTGCATTGTATATGAGCAAGAAAGAAGTAGCCGCTTATAATTTCAATAAATTATACCATTAGCTGAAAATCAAATTCTTCCTTTTAAAACGAGTCAACTTTGAACAAACTTATAGATTGGTATTTTTATTTGTTCAGGCGAACTGACAGAGAGAGAGAGAGCTGATGCTTATGATGATCCCAAATCATTGTGCAATTAAAGCAATGGAAAGGTAATGGAAAGTTTCAACTGCTTAAATAGAGCTGCTGGAGTGCATAAGCAAATTGCTTGACTTTGAGTTTGAATTTGCTTTGCTTTCAGATGTATATGTATATGTTATTTTTGGGCATAAAAGCGTCTGGCTGACTGTCTCAGACTCTTTGTCTGTATGCTTGTTTGCCAGCTGCTGGGGAGATAGCCTAGCTGACTGTTGCCCTTTTACTTACTTAACAAGCAGCTGAAGTGATACTGCGGATGGCATGCTTATTTGTATTGTAATGGGAGGTCGTGGTACTTACCACCCAATATGCCATTTAAATAGGCTGTGGCGTTCAGGCCGCGTCCCTTCTTCATCATCAATTGTTCATCGACAAGCAGCAGTCGGGACGACGATGATGACGAGGATGTTGTAGTGCCGGCTGCGAGGCCAAATGGATCTGGCTTGACGGGTCCCTCGTACAATTCCATATCGTCGTGATTGCGAAATAGATTGTGCCGGGCTATCACATCCTCCATTCCAGCGCGATGGAGCTCGGGTATCAGACGCAACCAAATCGAGAGTTGGTGAGCCCGAAAGTGATTCTTAATGCGCGGCTTCATGCCTTTGTAGATGGTTGATATTGGTTTATTTTTGGTTTTTTTTTAGATAAAAAAGACAAGAACAAGCGAAAACAAAAGCGTTAATATCAACATCGTTATAAAATACTAAATGTGACAGGCGGTATTCATGCATGCAAATTCAAATACACCCGATGCCAACTATTTCAGTTGCGAACTGTTGCTGTTATTTCGTTTGTTGCTTTTCGAGGCATTTGCATGCCACAAAGGTGAGAAACTTGGCAATTGAGGACACCCACCTTCGCAACATTCCCCTACCCCAATTCGCGCGTCACCTGCTTATCTATCTTGATGTCTTGTTTATTTAGCTGACTGAGCTACTTAATTTTTGATGCCTTTTGCTGGGCCACAGGGTGGGCTTTACTTGGGCTTGTGCCTACAACCGCACCTTAGTCTCAGATGAGTCAATCCTAAGAAGGCTAAGAAATGGGTTCCGTGTCAGTTTGTTTATTGAGCAATCAAAGCATAGGGTAGAAAATATTTGTGTGATGTTGCCTTCTTAGTATATTCAGACTCTTAGCAAAACACTTTAACTTAGAATATCAGAGCCAAAACTTAGCGAATGCTAAATGCTCTGCAGGGAATACAATTTATTTAATTAAATTATTTTAACTATATATTATTTAATTTTTAACAATTAAGAAGCACAGACCATCGACTATTAATAAATAAAATACTTTCACACGTAAACCATATTCCCCAAACAAATTTACTTAGGAATTTTCAGAGGATAAATTTAAGGTTGGGTCATAAAATATTCATTTAAAACAAATTTACTTTTTGTATAGAAATAATTTTGATTATAAGGCAAATAATCGATAATGTATTTTTGTAGCTTTGAACTTATCAAAGGCATAATGATGAAAATAATCGATAAGATATTCCCGCCACATTGAACACCTCAAAGACACGTAATTTTTGTTCAGATATCCTTGTCGAGCACACAAATCTGAGAAATTGACTGGCTCCGTTGCATTTGAAGTGGCGACAACACGTGTTAGTGTGAATCCGTGAACAAATATTGCAAGCACTTGTGTGCTGCATAATTTACGCAACAGAACCTCAGAATTCAGGCAACAATGGCATATATAAGTTATCCTTATGAGCAGCCATGTTCGATTTGTATTCGTATTCGTATTCAATTTGCGAGAAATGTGCCTTTGTGACTGGGCCATTGTGCGGACAGCTGTGCTGTGCGTATTCACATAATTCCACTTTACTCGATACGATACGGTTCGATTCGATTCGATTTCGATTCCAGTTTTTATTTTCATTTTTTTTTAGCATGTCAAATCAAAAATCAAAATCATGCGTGGGCGTTTGCGTATCCTTTGCAACTACATCCTTTGTGCGTATTGTATGTCAATGGCAGAACATTGAGTCGTGTGAAGCAAATCAAGAACGCCCCTTTCCGTGTGGCGCACAGGCACACACACACACGGAATACGGACGAATGCGTCAGATGTCGCTCACGGCTTGTCCCTTCAATTAAAATCAAACAAAAAGCACGTTACATAACAGCTTTACTCCCCGATATGTATCGTACTTCAATGTTAACACACACGTAAAGCGTGCGTGGGGATGCGTATCCCTCCCATATTATCAAAATATGTATATGTACTATATACAAAAAATTGGTACATCCACGCACAAGGTGCCACAATATTAATTTGCCCAAGCCGATGTATACTTTTCATAAACCGTGATTCGCGTGTCTTTCCTTGTAACTGGCTGTCATGTAAGTACATTTTTTGAAAAAGTCATTTTGATTTTATTACCTTCGAGAAATAACACTTAAACTTAACTTAAAGGCGTTTTGCTTTAGCCACTATTTAGGTGTAATACTCTCATGTTAAATGCAAAACGTAATATTGATAAAAATAACGTATACGCGTTATTAATACCAAGACAGACTTTCAAAATAATTTACTTATTTAATTATATAAAAATTACAAAGTGAAAGACTTCAAATGCTAATATTTAATATTGTTTTTTTTATGCTTGATAAATATGACTTATTTGCATGCCTTTATATATAGAGCATCCGTTATAAGAGCATTCAAATTTAATTACTCTTCCGGACCCGATTTCTAATATCTGCCGGTACTGGGCACAAAAGATGTGAAAAATTTGAAGCTGATACCATTTGCGCACATTTGACATGACGCAACGGCATCATTTTTGAGCACACATAAAGCTTTATGTGTTCGTGCTTGTCTGACACCCTACTCTCCAAGGTGAGGGTGTATTCGCTGTTGAGCGGCACAAAGTATGTATGCATCGTATGAAATTATCACAATTCTTGCACATACAATTGTTTTATTTTTATGAATATTTTTTTATATTATTCACAAGTTTACAGTTTGGGGTCTCTAATACCTGTAGCAAAAATTTAATACAAAATTAAAAACGATTTTAAGCATTTCAATAATTGAGCAAGGTTAACCATTAAAATCAAATACAGGGTGACCCCAAGTCGAGAAATTCTGTTCGCTGCACGGTAGCTTAGTGCCGTTTGGATTTGTTAGTCTCTTCCCCTTTTATATGTTATCTCCTGTTGGTAACCTTCAACTGCCTCTCGAGTATGGCCGCTGTACTGAAGCTGTATTCTCTTCTTCCGCTGCAAAGCTGATTTTTGACACCTTCTACAACTTCCACATTCATTTTTCTGCAGGCTTGTTTGCATGTACACGCTGTTTTTTTTTGTGGCTCGTCTTTTTGATGCCTTCTTTAAAATTTAAATTAAATTTGATCCCTCTTTGTGAAGCTCACATTTTAAAGCATCCTCAAATTTGTTTAGCTTTTATCTGGCTATTTCGCGAATTTCTTTACACTCTGTGCGTTGAAATTGCCTTAAATAATTTTTGACGGTACAAATACATTATGCGACTTATGCGCCATTTTTATACTATTAAAATGGAAAATAAAGAGTATCTTGATCTTGTGTATTTGAATTTTACAAGCATGCTTAGACATCTTCAAATCACGTGGGGTAAGCCAATCCGGCTGCCTTTCAACTTTAATCAAGATAGCTACAAACCTAAGGGACGAGTACGCATAGGGGTATATATATATACACTGCTGTATGAAAAGAGAACTAAAATTGTCCAGCTAATTCACATAAAGTGAATTGTATGCCAGCTATTGTTTAACTCCCAAACTTTGTTGTTGTTCACATCTGAGCCTTAAACTTTATTTTTTTGTGTGACTCAGCTTAAATACTTTTCCAAACGCAAGTGCTCAGAAATCTATGTCATGTCTCACAAAAGCAACAACTGCATGAGAGACATTAAAAAATATAAAGTGAATGGGGAAAAGTTTGGCGGTCTCACCTATTTCTAAATACTTTTGATGCAATGGATCATAGTTTTCCCAGGTGATGCTGCGAAAGCGATTGCGCTCCTTTGAAACAGGCAGCACCGAGTCCTGGCGATGATGTTCGTTCGGATTGCTGCACAAATGGCAAGAAGAAGAAAAAGAAGAAGAAGAAGAAAAAAAAAGAGAAAAATGCAGGACACTTTAGTTGAGTGTGTGTTACAAAGGAGTTTGTGTGTGTGGATCTGGGGCAACTCTTTAATGTTGCTGAACATATACACTCCGCGAAATTCAATTTTGCTTTTTCTTATGATTTCATTTGAGATTAATACATTAAATACATAAAAAAGGATTCACATTTTTAATAACAAAATTATTTTCTCAAATAAAGGGCTCTGCGCTTAAGAGAAGTATACTTTAAGTAAACGGCTTGGAGATTCGTCATTATTATTTTTTTAGATTTGGTATCATCCGCAAAAGGTGCAATTTTGAATCACTTTCTAACGATATCTTGGCGGAGCTGTTTACTCCACCATATTTTTTACACAATGTATCTATATTTTGCAAAGTGTTGCTTGTACAAGCAGAGAATGCTTCAATGCAGGTAAGTCTCTTTCATAGCAAGTAGCAGATGTTGTCCAACCATTGCTGAAAGCACCGTAGCAGCTCGAGCATCCACTTTCTTTGTGCTATAATAATCAGTACTAAATGTTGCACATGAGAAAAGTGCTAAGAGCGGCAAATGGTTCGACGCTTCGATGACAAATTACGGTAAGTGGCTTAGCGCAGCTAGAGTGGGAATTGGTGAGGGATTTGAAGGTGGGGAGTTAATTAACTATTATAAACTATTTAACTTACCCAGTGCGCGCAAAATTCGTCCAGTATATCATCACGGCCTCTGACAACGCCGTCTCCGACTTGGTATAGTTCTGCGGAAAGTGACTGAAGCCATCGACAAGCGGTGCACCGAATATGTACGGCAAATCCTCACCATGCACCGTTCCCATGCGTTGCGGATAGTCGCCATCTTTGGTCTGGTAGTCGAACACATAGAAATAGCAACGGCCCGCGGGCTGCGTTGAAGCCCCCGACGATGTCGATGCGGCCGCGTTACCAGACGAGCTACCCCCGTTGGGTGTCGATGAGCTGACGGGCGGAGGCGAATTGGCCGCCAGTATATCACCCGTGCGCACGATGGGCGCCACAAACTGAGCATCGGACAGCGCCGCAACAGCCATATCGCGTGTGTTAATCGGATGCTGTGACGTGCGATCCCAGTCCGTGTACTCGTTGACAATCTGTGCACAGACAACAGGAAGTTTGTGATTAGTCAGAGATACACATGGCTTAGAGTTAAAGAACTTGATAATGTTCTCTTATAATAAATATAATATTTATCTATATTTTTAAAAAATACGTTTTCTTCTAAAATTTAACTCTAGGAACTTTGACATGTATTTGCAGAGTTTACATTCGTAACAATTAGATCAGGTCATTCTGCGTCGTGTTAACTGTTATTTTAGATCGTTTTACAGTTACATTCACAGTTACAGGTCCCCCCAAATATCCCACACTGACACACACACACGGAGTGATAGTTAGACTCAGTGCTGGCTTAACACATACACATGAGTTGCATGTATGCCAAGTTAAATCCTTGCAGGATTACAGGCGGATTTCTGCTGCTGCTAGTGTTGTTTGCTGTGGTTATTATTATTTTTGTTATCATGTGTGTGGGTGTTTAAAATGCACCACAAAATGCATCTGTAAAATCGATGTCATGCATAATTTAAAATCCAAATGGGTGCAATGGAAGTAAACCCAACGATTTTAGTACAGATATGCAAATAAATCTTTGGCACACATTGCAAGATTTTCCTTTTATGTATAGCAAAATATAATATGACTAAAGTCCAAAGGAAATACTTTTAGATTTGCTATTATGTGATCTTATTGTTTTGCCTCTGTCCGACTTTCTCAGTTTATTATAAATAGAAACGATTAATTGTTTAATTTGATTTAAGTGTTTTTTCTTAAAATTTATGAAGTTCACTAAGAAATTTTAAATGAATTCGTTTCATTCAGATTCTCTTGCAAACACAAATACATACCGATAAATTCAAATGTATATTTATATTTGAAATTATTGCAAGAACAGGGGGAAACTATCTGATTTGGCTTCCTACGGACGCAATTAATGCTTTTGTTATTAACAATGAGATCTGCATAATTATGAGAGGTATTCATTCTCATTGCACATTTTCCCACATATAGTATTATGTATAATTTCTGGAGATTCATTTCTTAAGCTTAACGAACGGAGTGCTTGATACATGCATACATACATATTATGCCATTACTGAATGCAATATAAACCTCATCGCAGAATTGCAGTGGGCTTGACTTTTTCCGCTGGCATCGTGCGAGTATAATGAAGTAAAATAAATACGTATGTATATATGCGCTATAATCGTGATATATGCATGGGCAATTTACGGTTTCTTGATGTATGTATGTGTGTATTTGTGTGCACTTAAAATACATACACATACAGATACTTAGTTTTAATATGGCAAATGGTGACAACGTCGACTGGCGATGACGATGTGCCTACGGATGGGGATGAGGACGACTCTGACTGTTGACTGCTATCGTTTGCTGCTGTTGCTCCTGTGATTTGGGTTAAGTGTAGCCTGTGCGTTTTTAAGTAGGTATGTGTGTGTGTGCCACATATATTAGAGTACAAAGCACAAGTCTCCGTGTCCTTGCCAATGTATACGCAGACACACCCACATATACAGCCTCGCACATTTGCCAAATAAAGCGTGTTAATGTTTTGGCTGCAATGGCGTGTTAACTGCCTTCCATTTCGCTCGCTTGCGCATTACAAAATAAAAATAAAGGCAACGCTCATAAAATAAATACAAACGAAAAATGTGAATAACACACAGACAATCACATATACAAACACAAATATAAAAAAAACACCAATAGCAAGCAACACAGAATAGAATAAAATGTTGAAAAGCTCTGCACAGCATGAGCACAATATAAAATTCAGCCTTCGCTTGTGCTTATTCGTACATAGTTGCGAATGTAACTCATACGCAGCGTGTTACGTAGGAGCACTTATAATTACAGCTACAATTGCACAGCGGCGAGCGCGCGAACATTTTGAAAGACTTTTTTTAATCTTTTTTCATTCTCATTTTCATTTTGATGCAGCTGCTTTTCATGTTAAATGTATTTTGTTTTTTTTGTTTATCATGTCGCTTTCAAGGTGGTCCATTCGTATGAAAACATTTGTCAAATAATTGGCAAGCAACTTATATATATTTTATATTATTATTACACCAAAAAGCTGCATTAATTGTCGTCTGAAGTATTATTAAAATAAATTTAATCTTTTTAAGAGATCATTTCATTTTCATTTAGGGAGTGGATCCAATTTTTTTGCAAAAGAATGTAAAAAGTAGAAGGAAAGCATCTCTGTTCCCATTATGTATATATATTCTTGATCACAGTCATTAGTCGTTTCAAGTAAGCTCTGTCTGTTCATATATGTATATGGACAAAGAGATTCTAAATAATATAATATATATATATGTATATATATATTTATTATTTCTATGAATAGAAATTTAGCTTGGCATAACATTAATCAACTCTAGATTGTATATTACTATTTAACAAATTACATACCTTATATGTATATAAATATATATATAATTATACATATAAGAAGTATGTGCGCATTTGTTTTTGGAGCTTTTTTTACTTTTTTTACCTATTGTTTTTGTTGGGAATGTAGAGAATTTCAAGCCTATCAATTAATCACAAAATGGTTTTACTTATATTTAAAAGAAAAACGATTTGTATTGTAAACAATTTTTTCTTGGAAACCACGCAAGGTCCAATTTGGAAATTGGAATCACTTTCAGACTGCAAAGTCTGCAAAGTTTCTGTCAAATAAAATGGAAAAAAAGCGAGAAGTTTTAAACTGACCCAACCAGAATAGACAACAAAGTGAAATAGTAGACTTGAGATAAGGCGTCGCATTAACTGATGCCAAAAAGTCCCTGTCAAGTGTTGCCTCACCCCATGTGAGTTAGCAGTGAAGAAGTGGCGACCACAAGCGCAGCAGCAGGCAAGCTGCAATCTGATTAGAAGATTTATGTGACTGCAAACCGCAGCCTCAAAATCACCCCCAGATGCGGCGACAAGTCTGGTATATTGTGGCGAACACTGTTAGGGGTGCAGGAAATAGGGGATACTCACCGTATAAAATATCTCATTGAGGTGGTAATTGTAAGCGTTGCGCACATAGGTTCGTATAATTTTATCGCGTCTTTCGCCCTCGAAGCCATTTTGTATGTCGTGGGCGCTGAAGCGCCAAATCGATTCGCCCGTAACAACGCCAAAGAGTACATCATAGTGTCCACCAATGTTGGTCGTAGCGGCGGCGCCTCCAAAATAGCCAGCGCCACCGCTGAACGCAGAGCCAAATCCGCCGGAACCACCTCCATTGCCGCCGGCTGCCTGGGCACCGCCATCGGAAGATGAGCGTTTCGAGTTGCGCGTCATTAAATCATCGATATCGAGATTGGAATGTCCGGGTCGTATGACAACGCCATCAACCTAAATTGAAATTGAGAGCCAGCAGCAAAAGGAGAAAGATGAAGAAAAGAAAAGCAGTAAGCAAAATGTAAAGCATTCAATTTTTGTTGGTACTTCAAGTATACATTTAAAGCCGACGCTAAAAGCAACTGAAGTAAGTAATAAAGTTCGCCAGAGCGTAAGCCAAGAAATGAACCAAGAAAAAATAAATATAAGATGGACAAGCGAAAATCGGCGTGAAAAAATGTCAAGTTAACACACAAAATAACACAAAGAACCAGATACTAGTACTAAATAAGAGACAACAGAAATTACTCGAACCCTCAATGGAGTAGTCGGAAGAAGACGACAAAATGAGAATTCTTATCGGGAATAGGGAATAAGGATAAGCGATAATGATTTCAGCTCAATTCTTTTGTGAGCATTCCAATTTGGATTTCTCCCATTTTGTTGCTACGTATAAGTGTTCATTGTGAAGCACAGTTCAATGCCACAGCCATAACGGAGGTTACTACAAAAGTTTTCGCTTGCAAAATATTTTAAAATTCATAGATCTGTTAAAAAATATTTAAATCTTCCAAATGATTTGTAAAGTTTTTTGAGCTTGTGCTTGAAATAATTATTTGCTATAATTATGTCTCTTATCCTTTTTAATAATAGTTTGTTTCTGTGTGTATCTGTGTATTTTGGCACTTATTAAAAATAATATAAGCTAGAAATTAGATTGGATAAGGTATATTGTGGAGTCAGCTCACCGATGGTCCAAATGATGTTAGAAAGTTGGGTGCCTGAATATCGGCATTATATAAATCCTCCAATGGCACATCCCGAAGGCAGTCCACAATCTGCTCATGATGCCTATTCAAGTCTTCAGGAATGGTGCAGTTCACCTCTTTGGCCAGCTTGATCGCAAACAGCACCGGATCCTCGACAAGTGCCCAGGACGAATACGCTGAACCAGACATGAGTATGGCTCGATGGAAAAGTCCACGCACCATTGTCGGCGATGTCATCAGATAATTGATGCAGGCAGCACCGGTGCCATGGCCCGCCAGGGTAACAACATTTGGATCGCCGCCAAACTTTTGTATATTTTGTTGTATCCAATGCAGTGCCGCCATCTGATCCATCAGGCCATAATTAGCGACACGTGCGTGGGCATGTGGACTGGGATTCGCGTTGAGGAAGCCTTTACAATGAGTTTAAGGGCGCAAGAGTAGTAGAATAGGAATGATTCGCTTAATTATGTAATGAGGCCATAGCACACTTGCAGTTTTCTTACCCAGTATGCCCAGTCGGTAATTAAGAGTCACTACGACCACCTCCCCATAGCTGGCAAGGACGCTGCCATCGTAGGGATTGCCGCTGCTCCACTCAAAGGACTCGCCGTGTATGAACACGATGACAGGCAGCTTCTTCTCATTAGCCCCAGCTGTGCAAATCAAGAGAGCATATACATACTACAGTAATATATGGCATCCGTTGTGTGAGACCTGTATCTATGGATGAGCCAATGAGCTTACGAGTATTCGCATTCACCACTCTAATTGTTAATATATAAGTTCCTCTTAATAAATCATTATACTAAAATCATTTCATGGAACGTAATCGAGAAGGCATCACCACACTTCAAGTCCCATTTCTTGTAATTGAATACACGTGTTATCTGTATCTGTAGATCTTAGCTAGCACACACCAAATAATATGTGTAATTCAATAAAAATATATATTTTTTTTAAATATTTCAAAGCATTAATAATGGTTAAATTGCTATGAATTACTTTTAGTCTACAGACAGCTTATTTTTTTTCTTAAGTTTTGTATTCCTTTCAATTATATTTGTCGTTCTCTGTGGTTATTTATGAAATATTTATCAGTTAAAATAAAAAATGTTGTAGTTGAGTAAGCTCGTCTACGATATACCCTGCACTCAGCTGTCAAACATATTATATTTTTATTGCCAAATTAATCTTTAATACGTTTTACAAACTCAATTATAAGCATGCGAGAAGTTCCCTCTTTTCATACGACAGGCAAAGACAACCCCGACATGAAATCGCTGGCTTGCGATAAGTGTTTCCATATATATATATATGTACAAGCAAAAGTAAATAGCGGATACAGAAAGTCGACAGGCGCTGATGGCAGTGAGATCAATATGATAATACATTATCGACTATAACTTTGGTGTTTCCTTTCCGATCATTATGCAATCTAGTAGATCAATCATAAATATATGTGTATTATATATTAATTAGAAGCGTCTGCCTTTAAAATTGGGCCTGGTATTTCTATTGGAAATCGATATGTATCTATATTCGCGGTACATATGTACTTCTGCCTATTACATACTTTTGTGCAAAAATATTATACCCTCATTACCAATTTTAATAGGTCCAGGGTATAATGAAGTAGTGATAAGCTAACGTATGTGGGGAAATAATGTCAAAATAAGATTTGCACGCGAGCGAAAACAATTAATTGTGGTTAGGAACTTCAGCGAGCACACAACTTGGTTGTATTTGCGATAATGGTGTTCCATGCTAGTAAGTTACTAATTAGAAACCCAAATGAATGATCGAATAAGAAACACCAAAGTCCTATTTCAAACCTTTTCTCATATTGATCTCACTAATATCAGCAGGTGAACGCATTTTCTGTAAGGATATGAGCGTGCATGCGTCAGGAAGGGATGGCTTGTGTGTGTATTTGTATGTGCGTATGTACGATAAGATGACTAAGTGTGCCTTTTAAATTCAGATAATAAGTCACGAAACGTACAAGTGCACCAAAACCACTTTAATCATTCAATAATCTTTCAAAAGAAGAAATGAAAAGCTAATTATTTTGAGTGGAATATTTTATTTATATATTGTATAAGGATATAGAAAATTGATAAGATCAAAGAAACTTTCTATAGTTCGTATAGAAAAAAAGTAAATGTTTTATTGCTTACCATTAACAGGCGAAAATATGTTAAGGTACAAGCAATCTTCGGATTGATTCTCTAAAAATGGCAGCAGTCTTTTCAAATACTCTAACCGCCCCTTTGGCATCTTCTCCAGTGCTGCTGTTTCATTTTGGATATTCGGCAATCGCTGCGGACAGACGGGACTATACTTATCCGAAATGCGTATCCCCTCCCAGGGCGCCGGAGCACGCGTTGGGCTGAAACTATAGTAGGGACAAAGGAGAGAGATGAGATGAGTGAACAAATAATTTGGAGCATGTAAGTATATTATATATGGTACGTACCGATTTTGTTTGATTGGAGGCGTTGCATAGGGCACACCTAGGAACACTTCCACCGAGCGCAGGAAACGAAAGTTATCCAGGGGCAGAATCATACCGTGCAAGCGACCATATCGCGTTTGCACAATGCGATGACCCGGCCGGGCCCCATTGTAAACGTCATGCGTGGAAGCAAAGGCATATCCAAGACAGCCAATAAGTGCAGCCGAGAGCAGCAGCTGCCGCATCAGCCACATCTGTTCGCATTGCCACATATTCAATACGTTCTTCTCCAACTTGTCTTATGCGGTCTTTCACTATTTATGGGATTGTGTGCAGAACGCTGTTGCGTGGAACCACAGCTACTCCAAAAACACTATCTATTGTCGATATTCCTATTGGCTTGGCCTTGATAGTCAGCTTCCAGGTGCATAGGATTCATCTTTCTGTTGCACTCCTCGGTACTGAAAAATCCGTGATTTTTGTCATTATTATTTAGTCTGAATTAATGTGATATATAAAAAAAAATACTAATATAAATAATTATTTTCTTAATATTTAAGAAAACGATAAAAAAATGTAATGCTATTTATACTAAATATATAAAGCCATGCAACTTATCCAGCTAATTTTGTTAGTGTGTCATATATATTTTTGTCAACAGTCTCTCAGCTGAGCTACTAAAAAACATTTTATCTCTAAGGCTAAGAATGAGAAAATATTCAGAGATTTGCACGAGACTTTAACGCTGAGTGGCTACTTATCGGTTTCCACTGAAATCTAAATTAATTTCTCTTTAATTCTCTCTATTTAAGGGGTTATACTCCGTTCCCGAGTAAAACGTGGCTCAGTTCAATAAGGAAGCTCGTGCGAATACTTTGTACAATGTTTGGCAGCCGTGCTCTGATCGTGATATCTTTATTGTCCACAGTATCTGTTATTGTGAGTGAATTCCAGTGTACAGAAGATAACAGTACCGTGCCACAGAATTTTGCCTGTAATGGCTCAAGCGAATGTCCAAATGGCAGCGATGAGACATTCGTATCGTGTAAGAATACAATGATGCTTACTGATGTTTTCTACTGCGCCTACGGAGGCTTAATTGCTAGTGCTGATGTGTGCAACAATATATTCGACTGCTACGATAAATCGGATGAATCGGTCTTCATGTGCCAAAGTGAATCAGTCATCAGTTTAATAAAAAAAGGCAATTGCAACGAGTATGTAAAAAAGAGAATTTATTCAATAATAAAATCATCAAATTTCTATGTTAAGCATCTAATATTATTTTGGGATCTTAAAAATAACCCAGCGACATCAAAAAACCGTAAAAAAACGTATTTCCGTGAGCACGAACAAAGTAAAAATAAATTAGAAATCTTATTGAATACATAAAAATTATATTCAAAATGCTGCATTATTTTGCACTCGACCACATACTTATATATTTATTCTTGGTCAGCATCAACTGTATGAGCACGGGGATTTCAGAGAGTATAAGAGCTAGATACTTCAAATTTGGAAGATAGATTCTCGCTGCATTACTTTTTTACTCTTCAGTGCATGGGTTTGTAAAACCTTTTAAAAGGAACATTTAGCAATAAAATTATAACATATTTAATCTCTGGGTGTAGAGTATATTGTTCATTCTTACTTGTTTTTAATAAATTCTCTTCCGCTTCTTATCAATTTGTAACCGTATTATTGCGTATGGATCTAATTTTAAGGCGCTTCTCATGAACATGAACAGTTAATCTTCCAATACTAATAGAAAAATATACAAACGAATGTAATCAGAGTCACATGCTATACAAACAAACATGCCCTGCTTCATTATTTATGCAAAAGAACACAAGCAAGAATTATAGACCATTCGACTATTTTTCTTCTCCTTTCCAAACACGAATATCATAAGCATATGCTATTTCATTTCAATTTAGTTTCACTATACTTTATTATTATTTTAGAAAAATTAAAAATGAAGTACGACCTTTTGGGCGTTTTCTTAAAACTCGAAATTTGCATTGAATTATAACTTACTTCATAATTATCAACAAAAACAATTGGAAGCCAAGCAATAGAAAATACGTATGAGTCAACTTAAATGTTAAATGATTTTCCCCCTTTTATAATTTATTTTATTTAATTCAAGCAAATTGTAAAGAATCTAAATCGACAATTCTCTCATATTGCGCACATGCTTTTTAATTCAATAAATAAATATTTGAGAATACATATTAATTTAGTTAACAAAAGAAGGAACGGGAAAATTTCTCAAATACCTCATTTGAGTAGAACATATTAATATTGGGTTTGGCTTATGACAGTGGATATCGTTTCCTGACAACGCAATTGTTTAATTCGTTTTTTTTTTAGCGATCAAATTGAGTGCATGGAAGGCGAATGCATTCCACAGCACAAAATGTGCGATGAGAAGCACGATTGCAGTAATGGGCGGGACGAATCTGTGGAGTTATGTATGCAGACTACCACATGTCCTTACGATCGATGCGCCAATGGAAAATGTTTAGAACAGAACCAGCTATGCGACGGAACAATTAATTGTATCGATGCTTCTGATGAGTTGGAGCGCTTATGTAAAGATATAAATCAGTCGAAAGGAAAAGCTACGAAGCTTTGTTACGAGCCAACAGAGAGGAACTTGCAATTTACAGAAGACACCAAATTTCATTTTAAAAACGGATCCCGATTTGTATATGCCAATCAAAATGTCAGTTTCTCGTGTTCCGTTAAGAAAGATACGATTCTTGGCATTAGGCAGAATGTATGTAATTATACAGGAGGATGGCGGCACGATCTCCCAGTATGTATTTCAAAGACTCAGAACGTTGATCCAAACACGAACGGGACCAATGGGTGCCCAATAGACACCTATGATAATAAGACCATGCTTATACACGGTTGCTTTAACTACGATTGCGATGTAAAGACGTTGCCACCTCTTAATAATATAACAGTCCAATTTGCATGCATTGACGGCTATACTTTGTCGCCACCGGATGCGGAGGAATCCCGATTGATGTGTGGGAATAAGGAGTGGAGAGAAGGCGATCACAAAAATCCTCGCTGTATCAGTAAGTACTTCAACAATCACAATAATAAAACAAGAGACAACGTTACTCGTTACTAAGTACTCTGATACCAATAATTCATACCATCTGATAACAGGTGGCGCAGAACATGGTGGGTGTATCCAAGAAATACCGATCTTTAAAGGAGGTTTCTAATAATCTATTCTAAAAGTTTGTATTTAAAATTGCGGTAAATATAGGCTTTTCTGAATTTTTTGTGGATAGGCGTGGGCGTGGCTAAAAAAATGATAGAGAAGAATCTTATTAATTATCATTCCAAGTTCGGTAACTGTAGATCTTGAATTGCATGAGATATAGCGGCAGTAGACAATTTGGAGGACCATCAAACAATTTTGGAGGACGATCCTAGTTTTCTAACTCTAATTTTTAAATTGCGGGATATAGATTGTTTTATCGAAAATTACCAGCAAGTTCACCATCCAGTTTTGGTGACTTTATCTTTAAAATTGCTGGAGATATGCGGTTTTATCGATTTACACTTTCCGAAATATCGGCTTTGGCAATTACAGAAATGATATTCTTTTTAGGGTGATAATCTAAATTTTAGGTCGATTTTTTTTGTTAGCTGTAATACAACATTCTGTTTGTACTTATTCTCTAATTTACTATTTCAGAAATGTGTCATGTGAATAAGTTATACAGCAGCGATTCATTTTCACGGATATGCATATACAACGGTAAGCTCGGGCAATGCGAATCGACAATGCTCGCAGGCACACAAGCAGTTTTCTATTGTAATGTCGGATATAGGTGGAAAACATCTGAAAAGGATATTAAATTAACATGCCAGGAGGATGGAACTTGGTCGAAGCATCCTGGTATGGATACATACTGTGTACTTCGTTGTGGTCAGCGTAACACAAATAAAATAAGGCCTTACGCGAGAAACGGTAATGAAATAGAGCCACAAAACTCGCCGTGGACCGTTGTCATTTATATGAGGGATCAGAAAGAATTGGCTCCGCATAGCTACAAGCAAATATGTGCTGGGGTCCGTGTGAAGCCCGACATTGTGTTGACTGCCGCACATTGTGTGAAAATTAACCAGACCATTCAACTAGCAGATTATCGGGTGGGAGGCCCAGCAAGTAATCAATTGACAGTTGATGAGAATTATGGCTGGGCAGTTTCAATTATTAAGACAAATGAGTAAGTACTTCTTTTTCGGAACCGTAAACACTATAGGTCATTTTATAAATATAACAAGTTAATGATTATTAATTTTATTTCACAATATTGATTATTATTATTTATTCTTATGATTAATATTATTATATAGGCTGCTATCGGGCGTAAGCGACTGCTGTATTTTCTGATACCAGTGTTATACCCGCTTAAGTGCCTTTCAAAATTTTGTAGCTCAATCTCTAAAAGTGCGGGGGGATATAGGCTTATGTAATTTTACTTGCGATAGTCAATTTTATCGATATTCTCGCTCCCCAGACGACAAAAATTAAACAAATATTTTCGTCAGAAAAAAAGAACATTTATTTATTAAAATCACAAAATCATAAATTTTTAAAGATTTATTTTTATCACTCATGGACCATTCATTTGTTTTCCAGCAATTATGATCCTTCTTCTATGGAATTTGATACGGCTCTGTTAAAACTGATTTTAACTTGGGAAGACAGAAATAATGCAAAAGTTATTTGCTTACCCTGGCAGTTCGCTGAATACATGAACGAGGTCGAGAACGAAGAGGGCGAGGTGTGTTCTTTTTCCAAAAACAAAAAAGGCGGTTTAAGCTTGACCATGGTTTCGTCTTATGTTCAGAACCGAACCAGCGATCGAGTGCATAACATACGAGTCATGGGGGAGCAATTTTTATGCAGAGGTGATAGTGGAAGCGGATTCATCACTAACTGCTATGAAAATAAAACGAAGGCTAATAGCCTCTGCTTGTATGGCATGGTGAGTTTTACAAGCAGTGGCTCAAACAACGAGTCATGCTCTAAGAACATTGTAGCTATTAAAACGAGCGGCTTCTTTAATAGACTTTTTATTATCTCCACTATCGAGAAAATGTCAACTTCTAAAAAAAATGAATAATACAACAACCATTCAAATTCAAATTCGAATTTCCGATAACAATAAAATTTTAAATTTTAAACGCAGTGCATTCTAATTAATATTTAATATACATTGACATATTATTAACTGTATAACTGTACAAGATTCATAAAGCTCGGATAATAAGAGCTCAAGTTGCCATCGAAAATGTATCCTCATTTAAATTAGCAAGCGTAAGTATTTTCATTAATATGTGGGCTCATGGGTGAGAAAGGAATGAAATGATAATCCATGTGAGCGTAAATATATTTGTGTGTATTCTGCATAGCCCAGCTAATTGCTACTAGCTGTACGTATGTATGTATGTACGTATGTATGTATGTACGTATGTATGTATGTACGTATGTATGTAAGTACGCATGTTATGAACGCGTTTCAGTATATATAACGTATTCGACTACAGCATTCTACTTGTCTAATATGTCCAACTTTGTACTTTTTTATGTCATGTCATGTCAATTTTCTTCTGGCAACTGAATTATTGCCTGAAATGTGTCGATAAAGTCTGTTAGTATTTTACTGAAAACCAACAATAAACCAACAGTTATAATTATATCTAATCAGGAAAGTGTTTTTCACAAAGGAGAAAATAAAAAAAAACAATTTCTGCTGCAAAGAAATTACTCTTAATTTTTGATAATTATTGGGGTTCCTTGAACTGACAAAAAATGGCTAATGGGCAGCGCAGTCACCATTGATTCCCGGCGTCCAGCAGCTGCAGTATATGCAAATTATTGACGATAGAGGTGACTTAGTTCTTTCTCCGAGCAATTCGAGCAATTCAAAATTGATGCATTCCAAGCCAACTGTCACACTAAGTAAATATCAAATGATGATATTTAATAAATTAAATTCAATCAAATAAACAAACAAAAATTATTACATATATGTCTCATTGAAGTGTTGTTAATTTATATTTCATGAATCAAGTATGAACATCACCGATTATTTAATCGCATTGCAGATAAATTCATTATACAAATATAATACTGATTTATAATTATATACAAAAACTTGGCAGTTTTCGCTAAGAGATATGTGATATAGTAAAATGAGGATACTAATATGGTTTGAAGGTTCATTAATTTCGTAACTTCAAGGATTCGTCTTCAAAAACAATCAGGAACTTTCGTAAATGAGCAAAATTTTCATTAAAATAACTTTCCAGAGAGTATTACAATTTTGTCGTAAAGTGCGAATTGTGTGATATATTGATTGACATTTTACACTTCGTTCCATTTAAATGGGCTCCATTTAGGTGGGCTAACTAGCAATTTCGCCATCAAACTATGTGTAAAACAAATTTGTGTAACGCAATTTTTTGTAAATTTAAGGATGTGTTTATTTTTTAATGACACTAATCGTAACATTTGTAATTTCTAAGCATAATATACGCATTCTTTTGGTATTACCTATTATATTATTACTTATAATATGCGATATCAAACAAAAACTGCGCTCAAAACTTTTCTCAGCCCACTTGACAAGCCCAGCACAATCAAAAATATAAATATCCAATTTTATTTGAAATACTACTGTACAAAAGATATGCAGATGGTTTTATTACAAGCAAAAATTGTTTTCCTCGAATATAGCATATAATTGTACAAGAAAATATATAAATACAATTACAAAAATATTTCTAACGACAGTTGTTTGTAAAAGTTTGGCACAGTGAATGTCAACACAATATAATGGAATTTATGGCAAGCAAATGGCAGCGACTTGTAATTAGAAATGAACTGTTCTCAAATATTTAATAGCAGCAATACAACCGTCTGACTGTCTACATAAACGCATTTGCGTCCAAAAAGAGAAAAAAAGCAACTTGGGTTAATTTATGCGAAATGGCGAGCCTTCATTCCAAATGCCGTGAGTGAATTCAAGAGAATGAAAACACCTGCGACAACTAAATATACTGGAAAGTGCTAGAAGTAAGAAGCAGCTAAATCGATAAGGCTAAAATGAGGAGAGAAATCCTCTAAATCATTGGCAGAATGACTAATTTGATTTCGACACAAGCGCAGCTCATCAGCGAGCGGCCCACGGCCCACTGCCGACACGACGTATGAGTAATAGGCGTTAACTTTTTATGACAAGCCGGCAACGTGTCCTGGCATCCTGCTAAATTATGGCACCTTTCCTATCACCATCCCTATTATATGCGCCTTCGATAGTCTCAGCAATCGCTGCTCCTTTCGGGTGACACCTGCGTCTGCACGACAGTGGGGCACGTGACTGTGGTGTTTGCCGAAGATTATTTGCTCTACTCACATTGCTTATTGCTCAGTCTGCTGTTGTAGTTGTTGTTGTCGTTGTTATTGTTGCCTAGATTTACGGTATTGTAATCGCTTATTATTTGTAGCAATGACAAGTAAAAGTCGGCTCATGAATAACAGACGCGTCGCGACGTCGCGACTATGAAGCCTGAGCGCACAACTCAACTCATTTATCTTCATTGAATTGAGTTTCATTCTTTGACGGTGTATAATGTATAAAGAATCACTTGATTGATATGGTCAAGTACTGATTATTGCGTCTAGTTGACTATTCAAAATTCTCCGACTTTAAGTAATGCTGACATTTATGTGGTAAAATCAAAGCTTAAAGCTCCGAGAGCATCATACAGAAGGTATGAATTCATATTTTGCACCCATAAGAAAATTAAATATATTTTTTGGATGCAATGTGTTTATTTCAGTTTTTTAATGGCAAATGTCTATTGTGCTTGAAACATATATAATTTAATATTCACTTTAAGCGATCTATAAGAAATATATATATATATATACATATATATATATATATATATATATATATACATATATATAAAACACAAGACATATGCCTTGTTCTTGTTTGTAGTCAAATAATGATTTACAGTCTTAAAAATAGCAGATTGCGATTACTTTAAACATATTTACAGCTTAGTGTTGATTATGTACCGTATTGTATATAACGGATATTGATATATAATTTATTACAAATGTATTAATTTAATGTAGTCATTTTTGTTGAAGACCATTAAGACTTTGACTGAACAAAGTTTAACATCGATTCAAAGGGAATAGAATCACGAAAGAGGACAGAGGACAGAGGCTATTGAATATGATATACATATATAGCATTCGATGAAATTTATTTTCACTAATTTGATACTGATTAATTGCAAATTTACAAGAGTTTGCAACGATATTCAAAACTAAAACTGAGCAACAAGTCGTTAAGGTGAAAAGTTATTTTAAATAACAGGACGTAAGTAAGGTACCTGAGGTACCTGATTATTATTATGTATCCATATTTAGAGTACATTTAAAGTACACGATGAATCAATTAGTAAAAGCTGTAGACTTTTCCACACACTTTCTTTAATGTAAATTTAAAGTGTCCATTTCATTAAACATATTTATCGAAGCGAGATTTAATTAAATGTTTCCAAAAATTCAAATTGTATAAACAACCGGCATTCAACATAAATGTTTCTTTAATATAAGCCCCTGCTGAAATTGGTGTTTAAATCACATTATAAATTCACTTGACGCCTGAAATGCACACACGCCTAAAGAAAGGGTCGAACAGAAAACAAATGTATATTGCCTAGAACAATCTGTAATGATATGTTTCGGACAGTTCTTTGCTTTTCAATTGACAATTTAAGCGCATTTTCCTTTGTTATGTTGTTTTTCTGCTTGATTTACCTTGTGAGAACTTTCTATATGGAAGCGTTTGTAATGCTCTCACTTCTGCTCCTGATGGGCATTGCTGACGCCAGTGCTTTGCTTTTACGACTGTTACCAGTTGTTGTTCTTGTTGATAATAATCCTCGGCGCTCTGACTGCTCTGGATGCTGTTGTTGATTTTATCAATGTTCGTCCGTGGCCTTGCCGGTCTTTGGCAGCAGCAGTAAAAATCCTTTTCTCTTAAGCGCTCGTATCCCTTATGTTTGTTTTGTTTTCTTATGTTTTTTTTTTATATTTTTATACTTTTTCTTTTTGCTGTTTTGGTGTACTCATACACGCGCACAAATACACACACTCATATTAACACCCGGGCATGTGTCATGAGGCCACCGTTTACAAAGATTTTTCGGCCGACGATTGTACACGAGCATTTTATTTAATAATTCTCTGATTTATTTTTGATTACGTTGCTTTACGCCGACTTTTATATTGGCACATTGACGAGACCTTATGGGAGCTGGACTTTTCGTTTTTCATGAATGTCTAACAATTTTTCTTTGTTTCATTTTGTACTTATATAAATAAGGTTTTTTTTTGTTGTATATCGAGCAATATTTTGATTGCGTTTCTTATTCGTTTTCAGCGGGCGTTACGTCAATTAATGTACAAGCTAGCTTGAAAGCACAACACACAAATATATTTATATATAAGTTATGTATTCAGATGTGGTGGCAGCTTTGTTTTAAGCTGAAGTTTCTTCTTCTTCTTTTTCGTGATAGATATTTATTTAAATTACACTTTATCCTATTTTTATCAAAACAATTATTTTATTTCTTGCAAAAACAAAGAATATAAATGCATCAAAATAGATGTGTTGAAAAGAACTATGAAATTATAACAATAAGCCATAAATGTAAACTGTAAAATATATATACAAATAATATTCTATGTTGTTATATAAATACCACGAAATCATTTAAATGCGTTCATAAGCTTGAAACAAATACATAATAAATAACTTAATTTATTGTTCACAATATACAGCTTTGGGTCAATTAAAATAAAGTGGTTCATTTGAACAGCAATATTTTTAATTAGCTTTTCTTTTATTCTATTATTCCTATGAAATTTGAGACATTTTTGGGCACGTGTTTAATTTCCTGATTGACAATACAAGTTGGCCGTCACTTCAGTTTCCGATTTAAAAGAGCGGTTGGCGTGTTGAGTTAATATATGCGAAACTCTTAAAGCGATATCCTTGTAATACAAACACACACACATGCGAAAAGGCATGCAATCGCTTTAATTAAACTCAAACGTCAATGACCGTTAAGTGGAGTGTAAGTGTAAGTTGCAGCATACTCTTAGGCGCCAGCGATACGCAGACAAAGCTATAGCGAGCCGGCTAGCAAATGACCAAAGATGCTGCCAACGGGTTTCGCCGATACGGCTCTATAACGACAATGGTAAAAACTAAGCCATCATGGGCCACACACAATGCACAGGCGGACTTTGCCACATTTTTCTTCGATTTGCATGATGGCATTTCTGCCTCACTTTATTTCGATTGCCCGCTTTGGGTTGTGTTGCTGCCCTCTTTCTCGTTTGTTGGTGTTGTTTTCCGCTTGGTAACCGTAAGCGACACTAACACACACTCAAACACATATACACACATACACACACACTTAGTTATGCTGGCCACGTGCACGGAGGCGCCTCAGCAATTCGCTTGTGTCCACGGCGCACGAATGAATTCCAACGACTGAAGTTGACTTTCGGTTATGGCCAGGCTCTTGGGCAACTTCGGCGCTGGCTGCTGCTGCTGGCGCTATGTGGGTTAAGCTTCGTTTACGGAAATGCAGAGAGAGAGTGAGAGAGAACTGGTGCTTTACTGGAAGTGGAACGTATTCTGCACAACGAGCTTTCGCTCTTACACTGTGCGCTCTTTTATTGTCGAACAGCTGTTTAGACGGTGTCTGCTGCTGCTTAAAGACGAAATACATCTTGGTTTGGTTTCTTTCTTGCCGTTTTTCTCTAACGACCCTCTTTTTACACACTTCTCCGCTTTTATGATTGCCACATCCACATCGTGACTGTGAGACAGCATTGGGCATTGGGGCAGGTAATGGTTCGCGGGTGGGAATCACTTTGTGTTGGGTGATTTTCAAGAATCCTTTCGAAACTGCGGTTTTTCAATGTAAAGATGTGTTGATATTTCAATACTATCATCTTGTACAAATAACTGTAGCAGTGTCACAAATTATTTTTGAGCATGAATCACAACCCAGTTACCACTCCAATAGAAATATGACTGGGCATGGATCCCATTAACAGAATAAGCTTCAATGAATGACAAGAAATCGATTGTGCGAATGTTTGCCCACTAAACGTGCGTGTGATTTGACCACAATTTCTGCTTTGGCATTAGAAATCAGCAAAAGATAAAGTAAACAGCAGAGAAAGAAAAACTTACAAATACAAAATCCAAGAAACCCGACACAAACAAAAATAAATGTGCTGACTTCCAAGGACGTCAAATAATTTAAAGCTAAATTTGAAAGGAAGCGAAAGCAAAACGTTTAACAAATTTAATAGATAAATATATTGGAGACAAAAACAAGAGAACAAAAATATGAAAAAACGCCATCTTAGGCACTTTGAAGTCAAAATACCCTTACAGACCGGAGGCCAACTGCTGACATATAATAAGAATAGAAAACCGAATTATTGTTCATGTCGAAGCTTATGATATATAGTAGTCAGATGTTTATGATTTTTAGATTCTTATGACAGATGAACATGGCTATGTAGACTCGGATAGTGATGCTAATGAAAACTATATATACATCACTGCATCGCAAACATCTTCTTCAGTGCGATGCATACGTCATACTTCACACATGAAGGATGGGATTACTTATTACTGTAATTTCATGATAAATGAGACATAAATAAATGTATAAGGAAAGCTGGTTAGCAAGCAGTGAGTCCAGTGACTTGTATAATGATGACAGAGAATCATCAAAGCAAACAACAACGATAGCTGCTTAAGTGATTAAAATTGCTGTTCGCACATGCAGCTTATATGTATATGGTCGATCGAATCTTTGTTGTACGATTTAGTGCGCTCATAATATGTCACATATATATATATGTGTTCGTGGGTGTATATGCTCATATACGTGTTGGAGAATTCGGAGTGCTGATTCAGTTGAAGAGATAGGCGTGTGACTAATACATACACATAAATCAAATTATTTTCTATTTAATTTCGGGCTTTCGAGCGCTGAGAAAACCAAAAGACATGAGTTAAGCCCACAAATACCGTGACGGTCACATTCGAGTAGGCAACGAAGTCGCCAGATACATCTGTATATATGTGTATAAACTAAGTTCCTTGTATATGTGTGCATATGTGTATGCCTTCATTTAATTTATGGGCATTCAGAAAACCGAGGATTAATAACGCGTGTTGCCGAAAAATGCTACAAATATTTGGGGAATGCGTATAATGTCAAATTCAAAGTCCAAGCCAAAATTTATTTAAGCTAAATTGCATTTAAGGTAGCACCAATTCAGAATTAAAATACCTATAACATACAACAAACTTTATAAATCAATTTCTAACACTCAATATTAACATTCAAAATGTATAATCGAAGCTAAATTTCATTTAATTTGCTTAAGTTTACCAAAGTTGTCAACTAACTTTTCTCATCTTCGTTTCTATCTCTTTATTTATGTAAATTCTGGCAACATTTTTGCAGAAACTTATGAAACTATTATGTAAATATTCAAGTTATTATAGAGCGATATTCTATAACACATTTGCAATGCAAATGATCACAATAAATATGGTAGCTTATTCTGAAACTTAAATATTTTCCACTCTTCGAAATATTTTTTAAATATTTATTATCATTCCAAATATTTACATAATTGTATCATATGCACGGTTATAATATGTTCAGTATATTATTCAATGTCTCATTTTAATTTTACTTGATGTCGTTCTCGAGCTGTGGAGGTCATTACAAAAATAGAAAAATTATTATGATAAATGTATTATGGGACGTATTCAAATCTCAGACATTGAGCTGATCCACTCAAACGGTTGATTTATGTCGCTTAAGCTTATTCGCTCCGTCAGTGCTCAAAAACAAGACTGAAATCAGTGTAAGGAAAATTTGAGAGCGAGCTCACCAGACAAACGGGTTTGTTACAAATTAAATTTTTAATTAATCCAATTAATAAGAAACAACCAAAAAACAGGCAGCCAGGCGGCAGCAGGCGAAGGCACGAGGAAGGGAATGCAGACAAGTAGGCAGCAGGGCGACAGCGCTGCCACAAAATGTCGACATGGAAAATTTAACGCGCAATTGAAGTTTACAGCCGCAAATTGTTGCTGGCCTACAGCGATTTTTTGACAGAGAGATGTTGCGCCGTAAAACGAAACTTTGCCATTTGCTACAAATTGGAAAATGTTCGCTGGCATTTTTCGGCGCGGCATTTTGTACTTAATGCACAGCCGCGACTCAAATCACACGCCGCACTTTAATTGTTGATTATACAATTTGTTTGTTGCGCCATTGCAGCATTATAAAATATTCAATTTGACGAATTTACCATAGCACGCACAGACATGTACAATTTGGCCAGAGAGATGGGCGTATCAGACGCATTTTTCGGTGCCATATAAAAGTGTAATTAAGTTCGCGTGTCGCGTTTTTAATTGTTTTTTAATGAATGAAGGCAAATTCATTTTACTATAAATAACAAGTGAACATCTGCATTTGATAGGCAGTCAGCAGCCAACAGACAGAAGCCGGCATACAAAGCAGGACGAGCATCTTAATGCGCTTCACGAAAGATAGCGCAAAAAATGAACAAATTTTGTAGTTCGTGGCCCAAAAAATTTAAAGTGGTTGATTTTTGCATACGAGTAGTTTCCAAATTAAATTATTTGCAAAGCCACTGCTGACAGATTTTAAGAATACATTCAACCACGCCCGCCATTCGTGTGGCCCAGTTGCAATTTCAATCAGTATTTGTTGTGGCATTGGTTGTATTGGCCCCAAAACTGAGTTCGGTATGCGAATATAACAATTCCAATTTAAGCGTTGCGTTTAAAATAAAAGGCAACGGAAGCCAATTTGCATTCGTGATACATGAGATTCTTAGCACCGTTATAATTTTGCGCATTTAAAATCAAAAGTTATTTTGAAATTCTAAATAGTGCCTAGAAAAATGTTAATTACATTTTAATTGAACAAGTAAAAACCAAATGCTGCCTTCCTTTCATAGTTGTATTATATTTTTTTAAATACAAAGTCTCTCTCTTTAAGAAAGTGAATATTCCATGGTTGAACACCTTTAATGAAGTCAGTCAAACGACATATTAATATTTAACAAATGCTTGCATGTTTTTCTATATTTTAGAAAAAATAATTGAATTTTCAGATCAAATGCCATTATTGTGTGATAGTATAGAAATGTATTGACAACAATTTCCCAACTATCAGAAATGGGTCATAAATTAGGGAAAAATAATAATAATGATTTACGAGATGGCAGCACTGGACGATTCCCAGCAGGGAGATTATGCGACGATGGCGCAAGCACACACACACACACACACACACACACACACACTGCTACGTATAAATGCTGTAAGTTATAGTTATATATATATCAATGTATTCAAATGGACATGCACATGTACTTAAAATCCATAGTGACAGCAATAGCGAAATATTGCGTATGCAAATGGACTGAAGTCGAAGACGATTGGCGACAAACAAGGGGAAAGTAAAGGATAGCAAAATAAAATGGGGGCAATGGTGCTCTGCACAAAGTATGCAAAAGAGTTGTGACCGAAAAACGGCAGCGAATTCTGGCCCGCAAATGTCGACTGCCGTTTCCGCTGAAGCATTTTGCCGCACCTCCTCCCTCTGACTTTGGCTTATTGGCGCACTTTGCTTCTTTTACGGTTGCATGCATTTTTGAGCAGCTTCACTTCCGGTTATAGTAGCCGGAAATTGCAACAGAAATACTCCAAGCACACACTCACATTCATACTGAGCTCTACATAGCGGCATCTGTATGGCATTTGTATGCAAATTTCATTCAATCATTTTGAATATGTTTGTGCTTGCGTACCACGGTGCGTATGTGCATTGTCTTCTATTCGCTGCCAAAAGTGTGTTCTGTCAACTTCATTCGTTCGTTTGTATTGACAACTTGCTTTACTGTGGTTATTCTCCCCATCAGATTCTTGGCAGAGACTTTGAATTGATGTCTTTGTGTTTATGGTATACATAAGAATACCAAATTTGTGGTAGTCGTTGAGTGATTTACGTATGTGGTCAGGTTGAAGAAGTTTTTTTGGGCAGCTACATTTGCATATGTGACCAAATATTAGCTGAGAATCCTAGTATTTGGGATATGTGCAAATTTTAAAGAATTTGAAATTACTATCAAAGATAAGTTCTAATGCTTATTTGTGAAATGTTGTATGTGAAAATGTACTATATTTTCTCACATATTTTTATTTTGAATCTTTAAATATGTGATAGTTTCCCATACATTTCCTTACTTATTAATAATTATTTAATAATTATAAATAAGTATGGGTAATAGACATAAAGTTTATTAACATTTCTATAAGAGTTAGAAATATACATATATGTATAAAGTCTATCCCGAGTGCTCTAATTTTGTAATATTTTTTCTAAGATAATTTTAATATCAAAAATGTTATAATTTTTAAAGTGATACAATTGTTCATTGAAAAATTATAATTAAATATCAATTGTCGATGTCATATATTTTTGTTGTAAATTAAATTAATACCTTTCATATAATATAAGTATTAAGTATAAGGATTAAAAATAAATTGCAAATTGTATATCTACTTCCATAATCTATCAGCTCTGATAATTAATTAGTATTAAAGGCAGACAAAAACTGTGAGATCTTAATAAGCGGATGTCAAGCTCTAATTAAGCTCTGGTTACTCTACAACGTTGCTCATCGGGCTAACCGCGATTAACAGACAATCAAGTTAAGAGGCGACCCATCGCCACGCCTACCTTAAAATAGGCAAGTCCCCAAACAAAATACAACAATGCGCCGAATGCTCAAGCGAAAATTGACATAATTTTAAGCATAGAAGACGACTCAACAGCGTAGAGGCGAGACAGGACAGAAGCGGGCTAATAAATGTGCTACGCCTGCCACCAAAGAGCGCAGCAGCAGAAAAAAGAAGCGAATGGCAACAAAAGTAATTGCGAATGAGAGGCGGAGACTGAGAAACGACATCGATATATACGTATCCGTAGCAGTAGCCCTGACCGTAGCTCTAGCCGAGGCTGTAGCCATTGCTGTTTTCCGTTGCGTAGTCAGCATAAAAGTTTTATTAAATGATTAAGCTTAAGCGGCAGTTGAAAGGCGGACGCCCGAAAGTAGGCAACGAGATTTGTCAAAATTTGCTTTGCGTTGCGTATACGACACACTGATACACACAAACATACACGCTGGACAGAGACTTTTGAATTTTTGATAGTCTTGCCCTTGTTTCTCATTTTGCCTTACTGCTAGCACCGCAGTCCCATGCCCCATAGCTTATTAAATATAACACCATGACTAGAACGAACGCCTTCGCTTTCATTTTTGTCGTAGTCTCGACTGGCGATGGCGACACTCATGAATTATTCAGTGCGTAGTCCCTGATCCCTGCAATTTCTTTTGTCTTTGAGGCGTCGCTTGGCCGTCAACAGTTGCCTCACCATTTACCAGCCTCCACTTCTTCACAGCACTCTTGCTCTTGTTGTTACTCTTAATTTTCACGTAAAAAATGCACTGCAATTTATTTTAACTGGCATTTTTTTTCTAAAAATATTATCGTTCCAGTTTTTTGCTGCTGTTGTTGTGGCTATGTGCTGTGTGTTTGGGCTCGTAATCTTTGCATAACTTACCTGCTTCCGCCTGTCGGTCGGAAGCGAGTGTGTGAGTCCTATAAATGCATTAAAAATGTTGTGAATTTCCCCGCATATATGCATAAGCATGTGCTCAATTTGGTGAACCCTCTTCTTCTCCTTACTTCTGTCCATCATCTCTTTTGTTTTGTCTTTCTCACTTTGCGGGTACGACCAAAGTTTAATTACCTTGAAAGCTTTGCATTTCGTGCGGCATTTCTGCAGCGACACATACTTTTTATTGTTAATGAGCTATTTTTTGTGGGTCTTAAGAATTCATTAAATTATCTTATTACATTGATTGGCTGTAATTAACTTTTAAGACTCTCAATTATAAGGAATTGCTAATTAACTTAAGCTTACGTCCATAAATTGTTAGTTAACACCTGCGACTAAAATGAAAATAGCATTGGAAATGCTTAAGCAATTAAGACAAATACTGAGAAAAGATTACGTTTCTGCATATGTAGTTATTTGACTAGTTTTATCGGTGTTAACATTTTGCTTTTACTCTCATATTGACTAGTATTTCTAAATTAATATATGTGAATAAATAAACAATACACAGGATAATTTTTGGAAAATTAAACAAGTCCTAAGATATTTTTAATATTTTGTTATTAAATTGATGCCATTATAAAATGCTTTAAAGGTAAGCCCCACTTTGACATGATCTCCTGGACATTTACTTTAATCACCTTTTATTTTGAAAATCATTTTTTTTTATTTCATTAAAGGGTTAAAGGGTTAAAATATGACCCGGTTAAAAAAGCCTTTAATGTAATTCAATTGATTAAATGTATTTAGAGCTGTTGAGTTGTATTCAGAAATTTGTAAAGTAGATACAAGTTTATTTCACTACTCTCACTATCTAGCATTGAAAGGATCGGTCGATAGTTCAGGTTTGAATCAAAATCTTTTCAGAACTTAGACACTGCTTTTACAACGAAACTAATTTTGTTTTAAGCTAGTAAAGTCATCTTAAAATTAAAAATATACTATATAATGTTATATTTCACAACTTAGTTAAGAAATAACAATTATATGTCGACTATAGTCTTGTATGTATCATTATACTGATGTAGCAAATAGACTATCAGCGTTCAACAGTAAATCGTGGTTAGCCAAACATAATTAAAACGGCGATGCAAGCGGCTTTGATGAGTCTCCCGAGTGAGTATTAATTTAACAAATTAATTACAGTCGAGTGCCCAGCAAAAGTTTTACCAAGCGGAAACATAACTGGCTATGCTCGCAACTTCCGGCTGGGCCTGAGCAGAGCAGTGCAGCACTCTATAGCTTCACATATCTCTGAATCGGGTCTAGTCTTGTTTCGTTTGCCAAGATTAGCGCCGCAGTTGTCGCGACAATTCACGACGCACAATTTGAACTTATTTCCGTTTCCGGTCGCTTGCTGAATGTATTGCATGCGTCCTGCGGATGTCCAGGCCACGCCCACAACGGTACATCTATGTGTGTGTGTTGAGGCAGTCCAACAAAGGCTTATGCATAAATTATGAGCAGACTCGCTAGATAAGTGCGATAAATTATCAAACATCAAAAGACCCTAATGCAATCTTCTGCAGTTGCTCTTCCTAATGCCCTCCCACACCGTCGCGACCATTTCCTTATGCTCCTTACTCACAAACACACACACTCAAACACACACACTCAAACACACACACTTACACACACACTTTCGGAATGGTACGGTTTTGTTTTGGGTGTCAAGAAAAATTATACAAAAACAATGAGAAAAGCACACGCCCACAACGCACACACACACATGTCCCTTGCTTTGTCTTAAGCAGCATATTGGCCTTTTGGCAGTCACTACTGTAGTTATTGTTGTTGTTGTTGCTGTTGACTGTGCCGCTGCTGCTGTTGTTCTTGTAGCCAGCCCAAGCCTGACAGGAAACGGAAGTTTCAACGCGCAGCGGAAATTATTGTTTAGCTTTATTGTTTAGACTGTTTTAGAAATTTGTTTGTCGAATCATTTTCATTCATTCGGATTCATCGTTTCGCATTCGAGTCGTCCTTTGAGTGTGCCTTTGCCTTTGCCTGCGTCGCTCGTTAGTTTTCGCCGCCTAATATTCTGGGCGTGTTTTATGCCTGCAAATTTATGGTAGTCAAAATGTTAGACCGGCGTTGTGTGTGAGTATTCACACCCACACACGTACACACCGACTCGAATAGACTCAGAGCTAGCTCATAAGCATTCTCATTCACTTGCAGACCTAGCTGTCCAGGCACACAAAACCTTCTACACTAAAAACTGTTTTTGGGATAGAGAAGTGCGCCTGTAAAGTAGTGTAGATAACGTTAATTACTTTAAAGTTTAGCTCATATGAATGCTCTAATCTTAAAATAATTAAAAGTAGTTTGAATGTATGTATATTTATTTAATATTTATATAATATCGTAGTATATGTTATATTTTAAATTTATTAATTTCCATTTTTACTCTATATTCGGGTAACGGTATTTGTATTTTATATCAAGTCGAATTATTTTAAATATATTGAATTTATTAATTTTATAATTTTATTTCAAATGTTTTAAGTTCGAGAAGCAATAATATTCAATATTATTATATTTCATTTTTTATTTATTACTTGTATTTGTAATAATACTTTTTAAAAAAGCTCAGTTAATTTCTATATTTATTCTATAACTAAAGGATGTTTTGGCTCTAGTAAACATATTTCTGTCAAATCATTTTAAAAGTTATATTTGGTGAGCATTTAATCAGGTTAGATACAAGTTTCAGAATACCATTGAACTGTTTGAATCGTTTTAACGAGTTCCAAACCAAATTGCACCACTATTCCGTTTGCTTATCTACCATTCAACTGATTTGCGGTTGTTGACTATATTCTTCACCTAGCAATCAGTTCGAGTAAGTTCTTTATTGCAAAACCATTCTGTTTGAATATCTTCAACACTCAGTTGAAATTGACAAATGGACGATTTCCAATCTCGACGGCCTTCAGCACTTAATTTAACCAACATACATAAAGTGCAACTGAAACTGAAATGTGTCTCATTCAGCCACATCGAGCTCATTTCGACATGGAAACAGAGACAGAGACATTCGAATTTATATTTTTGGGTTAAATGGCAAGTAGATAGGGTGGGGATAGCGAAAAGAGGGCTAAATCCAATGAACCATGCACAGCATTGCGAACTGGAATGTGGACTGAAGTGCATTGAACGCTTTAATTTGATTGCCATTACGGGAAGCTGAAATAAAAGCTGACTGACTGTCGATGGATACTGGGACTGGGACTGGGAGAATCGATAATGATTGGATGAAGAATGTGGGAATGGTTCTGCATAAAATTAATGAACTTAATGGTCAGCCCTCGTATCGATATGCGAATGTGACAGCAACAATGCACCGAAATGGTCAAGTCAGTGGCAGACATACAAATACACTTACGCTTACACCACTTACTTGCACTTTAAGCTATTTAAATATTTATATAAATACCAACCATGGAAGGCAAGATAAATGCAGCTTTTCAGTCGTTTTACGCAGCAAACACAAGTTGGAAAAATTTCGTTTTCAATTTGCGATGCATCTTTTGTTGTGCGGGCTGCAAGTCTGGGCTGCCTTAACTAGAACTGCACTAAATGTGACAAGATGTCCGCTCCTATCTTCATCTACACCTCCAACGGACTGCTCGTCTGTCTCTTTGGCTTCCCTAATAAAATTGCCCTGTTTTGGGGTGCAACGCCAACTGAAAGAGTCTTCTCCAATGCGCAAAATTCTGTTCACTAACTTGACATTTCTTCCCTTACAAAGTCGAGCCGAGTCAGTCAATCTCAGTCCTGTACTTTGTCCAAAGTCCTTTGTCCTTTGTCAGTCACTCAGTAGGGCAGTCAGTCGGCCCGGCTATGCAATTTACAGCACTTGACTTTTGCTCCTCTCTCTCTCTCTCTCTCTCTCTCTCTCTCTGTCGCTCAGTCAGTTTTCATTTATCTATTTGCATTGCTTACAGCTGTGCTGTATTTATTTGTTATTTCAACTTGGCCCAAATGGATGCTTGTCTCTGCATTCTTACCTTAATAACAATTCTTGGACTTTCAAGACCTCAGAAGCAGTCATTTGTTTACACAATTTAATAAGATTCAAAGTAATTTATACTGAGCTTGCTGAATATAGACATGGGAAAAATATAGGAAATGAAGTACACAACGTGAATAAAAAGCAATCACAAATGCGTTAGTCATAGGATTCGAAATCTTATGTAAGTGTTACTTCGATATTGACACATTCAAATCGACGAATGTTAAAAATACACGTTATGGATGAGTATATATATAAAGCCATGGGTTTCAAGACTAGTCCAGAAATGGTTCAGAAATATATTTGTTTTAAATAATGCAATTTTTTTAATATTTCCTATTCCAAATATTGTTTTAGAGGGGAAACATCGATTTTACAATTTGGAAACACTTTGAATGGATATCCTTAGATCTTATAGTCACAGTTATGGACAAGTTTGTTAGGTTTTCCAACTTTGTTCAGCTTTGCTGTTATACTAAAATTTAAAAGGGAACATAGCACTGAGCCGAGCCTGTCAATACTTAAAATGCCTAGATTTATTTGTTTTATCAGGTTTTTTGATTTTATGTGTCCTCAGATGTCTTCAATGCCAAAAAGCATGAGCGATTGATTTGGAGAGACAAACGGTGTATGAAAATTCTTTGTATTAGTTTTACACTGCATAAATGTACTCCCTTTTATAACTCTTATACCTTCTCTATTGATGCACGGTATAAAAAAAGAATTGAAGGCACCAATGTGATAACCGTATATTGTGTTGGCAGAAAATAAATATACAGAACATAATAGTCTGAATGATTATTCAGAACAAGCGGCAACTTACATATGACGACCCACAATAAATAACATGTATTTTAAACCCCTCTGATCCCGGGGAAAAACACAACTAAATCTATGAAGCAAAAGTTATTGTTGTGCCTTCCACAAACAGCAAAGCCCATTGAAAACTGCAATATATGTGTATATATGTATATTTTATATGTATATTTTAACCCGGTTACTAGTACGTTACCCGCTTATTCAATGCCTCGATGCGCACATGGACATTTAAGCTACAACAATTCAACACGAATATGAACATCACCGCAACAACAAAAATAACATGAATCTATGGCAGAGTGCAAATAACGGCGTTGATATTTGATGCATACAACGTAGCACCCATATAGATGTGTGTGTTTGTGTGCGTGTGTGTGTAATGTTGTGTATGTGTGTGCCATTTATCCTGATGCAGCGTACAATGTGGATTGTTGATGGTTGCATTGTGGGGCGCTTTATGGGATTTACCTGTGTTTAACTTGGGGCGTAAATTAAACACAGCAGCTGCTGACATGCAACGATGGATCGACACAGCTGTTGCCCCACTAGCTGTACGGGAAGTGGGGAGAGAGTGAAGGAGAGGGAATTGCTGGCATTTTTTATATACATATATAAATATATATATAATTATACATATAAGAAGTATGTACGCATTTGTTTTTGGAGCTTTTTTTATACTGATTTCCTATTGTTTTTGTTGGGAATGTAGAGAATTTCAAGCCTATCAATTAATCACAAAATTGTTTTACTTATATTTAAAAGAAAAACGATTTGTATTGTAAACAATATTTTCTTGGAAACCACGCAAGGTCCAATTTGGAAATTGGAATCACTTTCAGACTGTTGCGTAGTAGAGACAAGTCTAGAGTCTGCAAAGTTTCTGTCAAATAAAATGGAAAAAAAGCGAGAAGTTTTAAACTGACCCAACCAGAATAGACAACAAAGTGAAATAGTAGACTTGAGATAAGGCGTCGCATTAACTGATGCCAAAAAGTCCCTGTCAAGTGTTGCTTCACCCCATGTGAGTTAGCATTGAAGCGCAGCAGCAGGCAAGCTGCAATCTGATTAGAAAATTTATGTGACTGCAAACCGCAGCCTCAAAATCACCCCCAGATGCGGCGACAAGTCTGGTATATTGTGGCGAAGACTGATAGGGGTGCAGGAAATAGGGGATACTCACCGTATAAAATATCTCATTGAGGTGGTAATTGTAAGCGTTGCGCACATAGGTTCGTATAATTTTATCGCGTCTTTCGCCCTCGAAGCCATTTTGTATGTCGTGGGCGCTGAAGCGCCAAATCGATTCGCCCGTAACAACGCCAAAGAGTACATCATAGTGTCCACCAATGCTGGTCGTAGCGGCGGCGCCTCCAAAATATTTACATTTTGTAAGAGTCACTACGACCACCTCCCCATAGCTGGCAAGGACGCTGCCATCGTAGGGATTGCCGCTGCTCCACTCAAAGGACTCGCCGTGTATGAACACGACGACAGGCAGCTTCTTCTCATTAGCGCCAGCTGTGCAAATCAAGAGAGCATATACATACTACAGTAATATATGGCATCCGTTGTGTGAGACCTGTATCTATGGATGAGCCAATGAGCTTACGAGTATTCGCATTCACCACTCTAATTGTTAATATATAAGTTCCTCTTAATAAATCATTATACTAAAATCATTTCATGGAATGTGCATCACCACACTTCAAGTCCCATTTCTTGTAATTGAATACATGTGTTATCTGTATCTGTAGATTTTTGCTAGCACACACCAAATAATATGTGTAGTTCAATAAAAATATATATTTTTTTTAAATATTTCAAAGCATTAATAATGGTTGAATTGCTATGAATTACTTTTAGTCTACAGACAGCTTATTTTTTTTCTTAAGTTTTGTATTCCTTTCAATTATATTTGTCGTTCTCTGTGGTTATTTATGAAATATTTATCAGTTAAAATAAAAAATGTTGTAGTTGAGTAAGCTCGTCTACGATATACCCTGCACTCAGCTGTCAAACATATTATATTTTTATTGCCAAATTAATCTTTAATACGTTTTACAAACTCAATTATAAGCATGCGAGAAGTTCCCTCTTTTCATACGACAGGCAAAGACAACCCCGACATGAAATCGCCGGCTTGCGATAAGTGTTTCCATATATATATATATGTACAAGCAAAAGTAAATAGCGGATACAGAAAGTCGACAGGCGCTGATGGCAGTGAGATCAATATGATAATACATTATCGACTATAACTTGGGTTTTTCCTTTCCGATCATTATGCAATCTAGTAGATCAATAATAAATATATGTGTATTATAGGATTCATCTTTCTGTTGCACTCCTCGGTACTGAAAAATCCGTGATTTTTGTCATTATTATTTAGTCTGAATTAATGTGATATATAAAAAAAATACTAATACTTAGAGTGCATAGAGTAATGTACGAGGCTAGTCTAGACAAAAACATCTAGCTTAAGAATAGGATGTTATGCTTGCAATGGCAAAACATTCAGCCGTTGGAGCTGGAAAGATGATGATGGCAATGATGAAAGCTCGTTTCAAAATTTGGGATTCCATCCATCGACTATGCCCAAGCACTCATGCAAGTGAGATAAGCGATTAACGACACCAACAACGAAGTTCCAACGCAGAGTTAATTAATGGTACAAAAGCTTTATATAAATAAAGCAATACATGGTTGGAAGTATCCCAGAGATGAATAAAATTACGGAGCACAAAAAATGCGCGCCAGCGACTCTAAAGCTCAGTACTCTCTCTTTTCAAATTATTTTTAAGTTATAGCAAAGAGCAAAATATATAAATAGTAACATACATGCATTCACAAATAAATAATTATTTTATTACTATTTAAGAAAACGATAAAAAAAATGTAATGCTATTTATAATAAATATATAAAGCCATGCAACTTATCCAGCTAATTTTGTTAGTGTGTCATATATATTTTTGTCAACAGTCTCTCAGCTGAGCTACTAAAAAACATTTTATCTCTAAGGCTAAGAATGAGAAAATATTCAGAGATTTGCACGAGACTTTAACGCTGAGTGGCTACTTATCGGTTTCCACTGAAATCTAAATTAATTTCTCTTTAATTCTCTCTATTTAAGGGGTTATACTCCGATCCCGAGTAAAACGTGGCTCAGTTCGATACGGAAGCTCGTGCGAATACTTTGTACAATGTTTGGCAGCCGTGCTCTGATCGTGATATCTTTATTGTCCACAGTATCTGCTATTGTGAGTGAATTCCAGTGTACAGAAGATAACAGTACCGTGCCACAGAGTTTTGCCTGTAATGGCTCAAGCGAATGTCCAAATGGCAGCGATGAGACATTCGTATCGTGTAAGGATACAATGATGCTTACTGATGTTTTCTACTGCGCCTACGGAGGCTTAATTGCTAGTGCTGATGTGTGCAACAATATATTCGACTGCTACGATAAATCGGATGAATCGGTCTTCATGTGCCAAAGTGAATCAGTCATCAGTTTAATAAAAAAAGGCAATTGCAACGAGTATGTAAAAAAGAGAATTTATTCAATAATAAAATCATCAAATTTCTATGTTAAGCATCTAATATTATTTTGGGATCTTAAAAATAACCCAACGACATCAAAAAACCGTAAAAAAACGTATTTCCGTGAGCACGAACAAAGTAAAAATAAATTAGAAATCTTATTGAATACATAAAAATTATATTCAAAATGCTGCATTATTTTGCACTCGACCACATACTTATATATTTATTCTTGGTCAGCATCAACTGTATGAGCACGGGGATTTCAGAGAGTATAAGAGCTAGATACTTCAAATTTGGAAGATAGATTCTCGCTGCATTACTTTTTTACTCTTCAGTGCATGGGTTTGTAAAACCTTTTAAAAGGAACATTTAGCAATAAAATTATAACATATTTAATCTCTGGGTGTAGAGTATATTGTTCATTCTTACTTGTTTTTAATAAATTCTCTTCCGCTTCTTATCAATTTGTAACCGTATTATTGCGTATGGATCTAATTTTAAGGCGCTTCTCATGAACATGAACAGTTAATCTTCCAATACTAATAGAAAAATATACAAACGAATGTAATCAGAGTCACATGCTATACAAACAAACATGCCCTGCTTCATTATTTATGCAAAAGAACACAAGCAAGAATTATAGACCATTCGACTATTTTTCTTCTCCTTTCCAAACACGAATATCATAAGCATATGCTATTTCATTTCAATTTAGTTTCACTATACTTTATTATTATTTTAGAAAAATTAAAAATGAAGTACGACCTTTTGGGCGTTTTCTTAAAACTCGAAATTTGCATTGAATTATAACTTACTTCATAATTATCAACAAAAACAATTGGAAGCCAAGCAATAGAAAATACGTATGAGTCAACTTAAATGTTAAATGATTTTCCCCCTTTTATAATTTATTTTATTTAATTCAAGCAAATTGTAAAGAATCTAAATCGACAATTCTCTCATATTGCGCACATGCTTTTTAATTCAATAAATAAATATTTGAGAATACATATTAATTTAGTTAACAAAAGAAGGAACGGGAAAATTTCTCAAATACCTCATTTGAGTAGAACATATTAATATTGGGTTTGGCTTATGACAGTGGATATCGTTTCCTGACAACGCAATTGTTTAATTCGTTTTTTTTTTAGCGATCAAATTGAGTGCATGGAAGGCGAATGCATTCCACAGCACAAAATGTGCGATGAGAAGCACGATTGCAGTAATGGGCGGGACGAATCTGTGGAGTTATGTATGCAGACTACCACATGTCCTTACGATCGATGCGCCAATGGAAAATGTTTAGACCAGAACCAGCTATGCGACGGAACAATTAATTGTATCGATGCTTCTGATGAGTTGGAGCGCGTATGTAAAAATATAAATCAGTCGAAAGGAAAAGCTACGAAGCTTTGTTACGAGCCAACAGAGAGGAACTTGCAATTTACAGAAGACACCAAATTTCATTTTAAAAACGGATCCCGATTTGTATATGCCAATCAAAATGTCAGTTTCTCGTGTTCCGTTAAGAATGATACGATTCTTGGCATTAGGCAGAATGTATGTAATTATACAGGAGGATGGCGGCACGATCTCCCAGTATGTATTTCAAAGACTCAGAACGTTGATCCAAACACGAACGGGACCAATGGGTGCCCAATAGACACCTATGATAATAAGACCATGCTTATACACGGTTGCATTAAGTACGATTGCGATGTAAAGACGTTGCCACCTCTTAATAATATAACAGTCCAATTTGCATGCATTGACGGCTATACTTTGTCGCCACCGGATGCGGAGGAATCCCGATTGATGTGTGGGAATAAGGAGTGGAGAGAAGGCGATCACAAAAATCTTCGCTGTATCAGTAAGTACCTCAACAATCACAATAATAAAACAAGAGACAACGTTACTCGTTACTAAGTACTCTGATACCAATAATTCATACCATCTGATAACAGGTGGCGCAGAACATGGTGGGTGTAGCCAAGAAATACCGATCTTTAAAGGAGGTTTCTAATAATCTATTCTAAAAGTTTGTATTTCAAATTGCGGTAAATATAGGCTTTTCTGAATTTTTTGTGGATAGGCGTGGGCGTGGCTAAAAAAATGATAGAGAAGAATCTTATTAATTATCATTCCAAGTTCGGTAACTGTAGATCTTGAATTGCATGAGATATAGCGGCAGTAGACAATTTGGAGGACCATCAAACAATTTTGGAGGACGATCCTAGTTTTCTAACTCTAATTTTTAAATTGCGGGATATAGATTGTTTTATCGAAAATTACCAGCAAGTTCACCATCCAGTTTTGGTGACTTTATCTTTAAAATTGCTGGAGATATGCGGTTTTATCGATTTACACTTTCCGAAATATCGGCTTTGGCAATTACAGAAATGATATTCTTTTTAGGGTGATAATCTAAATCTTAGGTCGATTTTTTTTGTTAGCTGTAATACAACATTCTGTTTGTACTTATTCTCTAATTTACTATTTCAGAAATGTGTCATGTGAATAAGTTATACAGCAGCGATTCATTTTCACGGACATGCATATACAACGGTAAGCACGGGCAATGCGAATCGTTAATGCTCGCAGGCACACAAGCAGTTTTCTATTGTAATGTCGGATATAGGTGGAAAACATCTGAAAAGGATATTCAATTAACATGCCAGGAGGATGGAACTTGGTCGAAGCATCCTGGTATGGATACATACTGTGTACTTCGTTGTGGTCAGCGTAACACAAATAAAATAAGGCCTTACGCGAGAAACGGTAATGAAATAGAGCCACAAAACTCGCCGTGGACCGTTGTCATTTATATGAGGGATCAGAAAGAATTGGCTCCGCATAGCTACAAGCAAATATGTGCTGGGGTCCGTGTGAAGCCCGACATTGTGTTGACTGCCGCACATTGTGTGAAAATTAACCAGACCATTCAACTAGCAGATTATCGGGTGGGAGGCCCAGCAAGTAATCAATTGACAGTTGATGAGAATTATGGCTGGGCAGTTTCAATTATTAAGACAAATGAGTAAGTACTTCTTTTTCGGAACCGTAAACACTATAGGTCATTTTATAAATATAACAAGTTAATGATTATTAATTTTATTTCACAATATTGATTATTATTATTTATTCTTATGATTAATATTATTATATAGGCTGCTATCGGGCGTAAGCGACTGCTGTATTTTCTGATACCAGTGTTATACCCGCTTAAGTGCCTTTCAAAATTTTGTAGCTCAATCTCTAAAAGTGCGGGGGGATATAGGCTTATGTAATTTTACTTGCGATAGTCAATTTTATCGATATTCTCGCTCCCCAGACGACAAAAATTAAACAAATATTTTCGTCAGAAAAAAAGAACATTTATTTATTAAAATCACAAAATCATAAATTTTTAAAGATTTATTTTTATCACTCATGGACCATTCATTTGTTTTCCAGCAATTATGATCCTTCTTCTATGGAATTTGATACGGCTCTGTTAAAACTGAATTTAAGTTCGGAAGACAGAAATAATGCAAAAGTTATTTGCTTACCCTGGCAGTTCGCTGAATACATGAACGAGGTCGAGAACAAAGAGGGCGAGGTGTGTTCTTTTTCCAAAAACAAAAAAGGCGGTTTAAGCTTGACCATGGTTTCGTCTTATGTTCAGAACCGAACCAGCGATCGAGTGCATAACATACGAGTCATGGGGGAGCAATTTTTATGCAGAGGTGATAGTGGAAGCGGATTCATCACTAACTGCTATAATGAAAATAAAACGAAGGCTAATAGCCTCTGCTTGTATGGCATGGTGAGTTTTACAAGCAGTGGCTCAAACAACGAGTCATGCTCTAAGAACATTGTAGCTATGAAAACGAGCGGCTTCTTTAATAGACTTTTTATTATCTCCACTATCGAGAAAATGTCAACTTCTAAAAAAAATGAATAATACAACAACCATTCAAATTCAAATTCGAATTTCCGATAACAATAAAATTTTAAATTTTAAACGCAGTGCATTCTAATTAATATTTAATATACATTGACATATTATTAACTGTATAACTGTACAAGATTCATAAAGCTCGGATAATAAGAGCTCAAGTTGCCATCGAAAATGTATCCTCATTTAAATTAGCAAGCGTAAGTATTTTCATTAATATGTGGGCTCATGGGTGAGAAAGGAATGAAATGATAATCCATGTGAGCGTAAATATATTTGTGTGTATTCTGCATAGCCCAGCTAATTGCTACTAGCTGTACGTATGTATGTATGTACGTATGTACGTATGTATGTATGTACGTATGTATGTATGTACGTATGAATGTATGTACGTATGTATGTAAGTACGCATGTTATGAACGCGTTTCAGTATATATAACGTATTCGACTACAGCATTCTACTTGTCTAATATGTCCAACTTTGTACTTTTTTATGTCATGTCATGTCAATTTTCTTCTGGCAACTGAATTATTGCCTGAAATGTGTCGATAAAGTCTGTTAGTATTTTACTGAAAACCAACAATAAACCAACAGTTATAATTATATCTAATCAGGAAAGTGTTTTTCACAAAGGAGAAAATAAAAAAAAACAATTTCTGCTGCAAAGAAATTACTCTTAATTTTTGATAATTATTGGGGTTCCTTGAACTGACAAAAAATGGCTAATGGGCAGCGCAGTCACCATTGATTCCCGGCGTCCAGCAGCTGCAGTATATGCAAATTATTGACGATAGAGGTGACTTAGTTCTTTCTCCGAGCAATTCGAGCAATTCAAAATTGATGCATTCCAAGCCAACTGTCACACTAAGTAAATATCAAATGATGATATTTAATAAATTAAATTCAATCAAATAAACAAACAAAAATTATTACATATATGTCTCATTGAAGTGTTGTTAATTTATATTTCATGAATCAAGTATGAACATCACCGATTATTTAATCGCATTGCAGATAAATTCATTATACAAATATAATACTGATTTATAATTATATACAAAAACTTGGCAGTTTTCGCTAAGAGATATGTGATATAGTAAAATGAGGATACTAATATGGTTTGAAGGTTCATTAATTTCGTAACTTCAAGGATTCGTCTTCAAAAACAATCAGGAACTTTCGTAAATGAGCAAAATTTTCATTAAAATAACTTTCCAGAGAGTATTACAATTTTGTCGTAAAGTGCGAATTGTGTGATATATTGATTGACATTTTACACTTCGTTCCATTTTAATAGGCTCCATTTAGGTGGGCTAACTAGCAATTTCGCCATCAAACTATGTGTAAAACAAATTTGTGTAACGCAATTTTTTGTAAATTTAAGGATGTGTTTATTTTTTAATGACACTAATCGTAACATTTGTAATTTCTAAGCATAATATACGCATTCTTTTGGTATTACCTATTATATTATTACTTATAATATGCGATATCAAACAAAAACTGCGCTCAAAACTTTTCTCAGCCCACTTGACAAGCCCAGCACAATCAAAAATATAAATATCCAATTTTATTTGAAATACTACTGTACAAAAGATATGCAGATGGTTTTATTACAAGCAAAAATTGTTTTCCTCGAATATAGCATATAATTGTACAAGAAAATATATAAATACAATTACAAAAATATTTCTAACGACAGTTGTTTGTAAAAGTTTGGCACAGTGAATGTCAACACAATATAATGGAATTTATGGCAAGCAAATGGCAGCGACTTGTAATTAGAAATGCACTGTTCTCAAATATTTAATAGCAGCAATACAACCGTCTGACTGTCTACATAAACGCATTTGCGTCCAAAAAGAGAAAAAAAGCAACTTGGGTTAATTTATGCGAAATGGCGAGCCTTCATTCCAAATGCCGTGAGTGAATTCAAGAGAATGAAAACACCTGCGACAACTAAATATACTGGAACGTGCTAGAAGTAAGAAGCAGCTAAATCGATAAGGCTAAAATGAGGAGAGAAATCCTCTAAATCATTGGCAGAATGACTAATTTGATTTCGACACAAGCGCAGCTCATCAGCGAGCGGCCCACGGCCCACTGCCGACACGACGTATGAGTAATAGGCGTTAACTTTTTATGACAAGCCGGCAACGTGTCCTGGCATCCTGCTAAATTATGGCACCTTTCCTATCACCATCCCTATTATATGCGCCTTCGATAGTCTCAGCAATCGCTGCTCCTTTGGGGTGACACCTGCGTCTGCACGAGAGTGGGGCACGTGACTGTGGTGTTTGCCGAAGATTATTTGCTCTACTCACATTGCTTATTGCTCAGTCTGCTGTTGTAGTTGTTGTTGTCGTTGTTATTGTTGCCTAGATTTACGGTATTGTAATCGCTTATTATTTGTAGCAATGACAAGTAAAAGTCGGCTCATGAATAACAGACGCGTCGCGACGTCGCGACTATGAAGCCTGAGCGCACAACTCAACTCATTTATCTTCATTGAATTGAGTTTCATTCTTTGACGGTGTATAATGTATAAAGAATCACTTGATTGATATGGTCAAGTACTGATTATTGCGTCTAGTTGACTATTCAAAATTCTCCGACTTTAAGTAATGCTGACATTTATGTGGTAAAATCAAAGCTTAAAGCTCCGAGAGCATCATACAGAAGGTATGAATTCATATTTTGCACCCATAAGAAAATTAAATATATTTTTTTGGATGCAATGTGTTTATTTCAGTTTTTTAATGGCAAATGTCTATTGTGCTTGAAACATATATAATTTAATATTCACTTTAAGCGATCTACAAGAAATATATATATATATATATACATATACATATATATATATATATATATATATACATATATATAAAACACAAGACATATGCCTTGTTCTTATTTGTAGTCAAATAATGATTTACAGACTTAAAAATAGCAGATTGCGATTACTTTAAACATATTTACAGCTTAGTGTTGATTATGTACCGTATTGTATATAACGGATATTGATATATAATTTATTACAAATGTATTAATTTAATGTAGTCATTTTTGTTGAAGACCATTAAGACTTTGACTGAACAAAGTTTAACATCGATTCAAAGGGAATAGAATCACGAAAGAGGACAGAGGACAGAGGCTATTGAATATGATATACATAACTGCAGATAGCCGGATACCTCGTGGCATATGCCATAGATAATTTATGCTCAAAACGCGTGCCGACCTGGAAGCCCAAGTTCTCTATGAATATGTGTGTGTGTGTGTGTGTGTGTGTGTGTGTGTGTGTGTGTGTGTGTGTGTGTGTGTGTGTATGTGTGTATGTGTTTGTGTGTGTGTATGTGTGTGTGTTTATGTGTGCACTACCCATCTTGTGTTTGCTTGACCCAAGACAAATGAAGCTTAAGACCAGGCATGGCAAAAGTCGGATTCCTGAAATTGCCAAAGCATTTTGGTCTTGGCCGCCGCAGAATAACATCTGACCGGTAGTTTTGCAAGATAAAATGTCTAAAATGATTGAAAATATATATTAAAAAACGTTCAATGTTCTTTAAGCAGCTTTAGTTCATTTGCGTTCTAAACTGGGATTATCTAGAAACTCGATTTTTTTTTTGTAACATTTTTTCGGCTATCCGAAAGAAAAATAATTGGCATTAAAAATTAGAAAAACAATGTTTTTTATACTGTGTGCAAACATTAAAATTGAACATTGGAATGGCCCTGTTTTTTTGCAATTGACAGTAAAGTTGATGCTGCAGCAGGTTTGAACGAGCAATTTCCTTGGACTGCTGCTCTGACGTTCAACTGCATACCAATGAGCTTACAAACATTCTAATACATCAAATTCCCCCAATGGCAGATGCAGCTGCTAAATGATGTCCCTTTGTTACCTGCTCCTTCAAAATGGGTGGCGGATGGGATGGATTACGTGTCACATTGGTTGCGGCGTAAAAAGACAATGTCACAACATACTCAATGGAGTTGTGAAAGCCTCATAAATGTTGCAGCCAAATTGATTGTGTGAACGTTTTTGGATTTCAATAAAATGTTGCACAGATTTCAATTATTAAAAGTTTGAGAAACATTGTGTTTCGAATAAATTTATACAAGCTTACATCCATTGTATATAGGAAACTGAATATCTTTTATAATGTATTCTCGGCCATACAAACAAATAGAAGCAAACAAAACAAAAACAAACCTAAACTGAGCTGAACAAAACAAAAACAGATCCAAAAACAACAAGCTTAAACATTCATGCCTTCTACCTCCGTTGCGATGATTTATGCATTTCTCCCATGTGCCACATTGTTGAAATGCACAATAAGTACACACATACATAAAGACATATATATATATATTTTTTTTTATTGAAATCATAAATAAATATACACACACAGCAACTCTCAGTTCTGTGAAAGTTTAAAGAGAGCGGTAGAGTTGCATGTTAAATTTATCGACAAGCCTTTAAATTTGATATGTACTCTTGCTCCAATGCAACTGCAAAAGCCATTCGAATAGAAGAACGAGACAGCTGCAAGCTTTTGCTTTATGTTAATATATAACAGTTTCATAGCTACTTAAATCTTATTGAATGAATATTTTTCAAATACATAAATGCACTTTATACTAAGGGCTTAAGTAACTTGTAGTGGGGTTCTTCCCTCCAGTGAAAACAATAGACACATTTTTTTAACTTATGCTGCTTTAGGACGCAATCGGCTTATATAGTAAAGGAATGCATTTCTTGTCTTATGTTCAGATGCGTTGGAAAGTTTATAAAAACATTTTATTGTTTTGCTTTTAAATTCAATTTTGAATGGAGTAATATAAGTAAGCGACTTAAATTATTTGAAACTTATTCTTGTTGTGCTTAAAAATAGTCAGTTAATACTGTCCCTCGGCTAAAAATCTTGTTGTATAGTTTGAAATTTAATAAAGTAAGACCTCTTATATTTTACTTTGTGTGTTATAGATTAATACATTATATTTATTATCAACTTTTTTCACATACAAATACAAAGACCTCCAAAATTTTACACTGCATATTATATATTCTTATATTATATTAATTATCTACCTAATTCGCATAACAACTGCATTGAATCTGATTAATACCAATTAAAAGAGTTACCTGTATTGTAATATATGTATATTTGGATTGAAAACTAATGCAAACAAAGTCAAATACAGTAAATTTATTATTTAGCTTAATGGCGCGAAATGTCAGCCAGAATATATAAAGATTTTTTTAGTCACTCGGTCATATCTTGAACTGTGGTTGCATGACCCAAATTTAGTGGTGCTTTTAATTGGCAAGCAATGGTTCTTCAGCTTCTTATATAACATGTTCGGTTTTTCATTAAACTGTTAATTTAAATACGAATACGAATACGAATATTCTAACTGCGCTAACGGAATTATCATCTAACGGCGGCAATTAAGATGATTTGGATTTGAAAAGTGGGCGAGGAAACACAAAGTTGATTTGATCCCAGCTGATGGTATAAATGAATTCGCAACCAGGGAATCAAAGCAACCGCGTAACAGCAATAACAGCAACACTAACAACGACAACAGCAACAACAACAACAATTCCAGATGCAACTGTAGCGAATTAAATGCAACGCAAGTGGTTCTGAATCCATCCAGATGGCCGCGGGTCGTGTTCGTCCTGTTTACTTTCGGGTTGTGGGTTGAGTCCGAATGAAATTAAAAGCGAATGTCAGGACAGGACATAAGCGCTAAATTCAATTTATTTAGTTCAAACTAAAGCAAGGCAAAAGGCAGCGGCAACGAAAAACAACACCAACAACAACATTAAGTAAGAATTTTTGAGTAGGAAGTTACCGTCTGTGTAATACTCTTGTGTAAACACTACAATTACTCTACTTTTCAAATTGAATAAACCTTTTTAATATTGCTAAAAATTCATTTTCCACACTATTCGATTTATTTATATTTCAATCTTTGCGACTAGCCCAATAATTCTTGTAGCATAAATAAACATTTTGAATTATAAATTAAAATAAAATGAGATACATATTGTTATCGTCTTTCACTTTGGGGCATTTCAATTCACCAGCAGACACCTACAAGTATAAATTCCAAGTTTTGAAACGGACATAACCCGAAACTAATATACCTCTCAGCATTTGGTGAGAAAGTATATAAAGTGGCAGTAGAACGCCATTTGCTCTTAGAGGAGCTTAGAGGAGGCGCCTTCCATTTACAGTTTATGCTGTTGGTAGACAGACGGACTGGAAACTGCTTGCAACTTGGCTCGCAACTCCACCGGATGTTGCACGGCCCGACATTGTCCGCCATTTTGTGCTGTGCAAAACGGGTCGCGACGAAACGAAACGAAACGGGACGTGAAACTGTTTCCATCTACATAATGGGATCAATTCAATTATAAAACCAGTTTACCCTGCTGTGCACCACGTCCGAACGCTTCAGCCCACAACCTACAGCCACCAACCTATCCCAATCCCAAATCTACCACATTCAGCCACCATTTTTAGCCTTTTTGGTGTTGTTGTATTGCTGTTGCTATTGCTGTGCTTGGCTTACGTTTGGTGCAGGATTCGCTAGCGTACCCGCTGTCATATGATGAATAGCTCGAAATGGATTTGATTCATTTAACTGTTGCCGCGTGGCGTTCCAGCTGCTGCTGCAGCATACAATTTGTATAGAATGAATCACAGCGCACACAATGCACGCCAGCAAATCGAGAGTGCTCGACTGGCGATATGTAGGGCAAACAGGTCTTAGGTGCTACTGAATGCAGAGATTGCCCCTAAGCACATTTCTGCATTCAAATCAAAAATTACCTTGAACTCATGGTGGCACATCCAATGTCGAGGCTTTTTTATTAACATTATGGTAAGTTGGAAAATAAAGAAGCACAGATTTCCATATCGATAAAGTTTTTATTTGTATGTCATAATGCTTCCTAATGTTGACTTTGTATCATTATTTAATTCTGTTTGTGAATATTAAAATTAAAAAAGAAAATAAGAAAATATATTATCTTATTTTAAACCTGCCTTAAAGTCATTACATCATATACCTGTACAGAAGACACACAGATGTAATCTTTCCCCACATTAACATATTAATGAATTAATTGTATACATTTCAATATTGTGTTATTTTTGTCTTTATCAAAACTTTCGCACACCTCTAATTAATATGTACTATATTTAATAATTAAGCTGATAAGATCGCTCAAGTCTGAACCGTTAATTATTCATTTAATTATTAGAAATAAGAATTATACAATTACGTGCAATAAAATTGTAAATGTAATAAATGAATATAAATATATATATATATGCAAAATTGGTAAATTTACAAGAAATATTCAATGACGGCAACGCGAAAATAAATAATTGGTTTGAAGAAGATGGGGTAAATTGAAAAGCGTATGCTATGATTGTGTCTGCTATGAAATGATTGAAATAAATTAGTAATTGTACAAATTATTGGATTGAAATGTATTTGTAGGCATTTAAATCCACATGCAACAATATACATAATAATTGCAGGCAGAGAAACCTGTAAGCTGTTCCGTTTAGTTTGTTGAACTATACTTAGTATTATTTCATTTCATTTCATTGTCTCATTGTGGTAATTAAATTGGCAACGCTGGAAAGTGTTGCGTAAGAGTAATTATCTTAGCTGCCTGCTGCGTAACGTATACGCCAAGTCTTGTAGTCGAACTAATGTTATATAGTTTGTAGTATTGTGAGTGAGTTTGACAATGGCTTGCATTATGTATTGACGGCTATCTCTTCTGGAACAAAGGGCTTCGAGGGCATCGATCTGTTGCATTCTAACCATTTACCAAGCAACTATCAAAACTGTCTGCAGCAGCAGCAGCACAACAACTTTTAACTAACTATGATATGAGTGTGTGTGTGTATGTGTGTGTGTGTGAGTGGATTGGATCAACTTTGTCTGAAACTCTTGTCAGGCAGCAGCCACGAAAGTTCCGTTTTTGTGCGGTTATTTGTGCCAACAACATGGGTAGAAACATGCGCAAAAACATTGCCTGTTTAGAAGCAGTTTTCAAGTCAAGCTGCCAATTTAATTGATATTGCTGAGCCATTGTTCTTGTTGTGTTTCCCCAACGCTTAACGCACGCAAACACCATGTCACCATTTGCACTATGACGTAGTGGTGAATGGAGTGTTTTTGGATGTATGAGAGCGTGTTTTTGATTGCTGTCTTGTTTAATATACAATTTGAATGCTTCTCTTCTTTTGCTATCTTCTTTTCTTATTTGCCTGTAACAAAATAAAGTTCAAAATTAATTTTGAAAGTTTTGACCGCTTTTGTGTGTGTGTGTTTGCGTGTATGGGCGTGTCTGCTTACCTCCATTTTGCGTTTTTGTTGTCCTTGTATCCTGCTGAGAGGGGAGGGAGAGCGGAGGTCGCTCCAGGCGGATACCACGTTACGAGAATATTTATCGGCCTAAAAATTCTTGATGCCATGATTTGTTGCTTTTATTTCAGTACGTTTTGTTTTATGTTCAGTGTTGTATTCGGTTCGGTTCAGTCGGCTTTGTTTTAAGTTCTTGTTCATTTCTTGAACTTTTCATTTGGCAAAAATTAAGAGTCTTTTCATTTTGAACATGTTCCGTATTGTGTTTCTTTTAATTAGAAAACATTTCGGGTTGCTTGTAGATTCGTTTTTCTTTGTTTAACGCTTTTTTCTAATTAAAAGCGGTTGGCCTCTCCACAGCGTGAGGAGTGAAATACATATAAATAATATATAATCAGCAGTGCGCTTTTATATGTTTGCCACTTAATTAGAAATTCCAAGTTGGGATCTCAAATCCCGAATGCTTCGTCTGAGTGTTTTACTACGTGCCACCGACTTGAGCAGGCTAAGAAAACCGCCTCACGTCTCATCACTCTTTACCATGCCCCTTTGTGACATCTTCGTTATGCGCGTGGCAGTCATAAACAACATCGCAAACTATCAAATTGACTAATTAGGCGGCATACGTTGGCCTTTCGCACATTATGCACACACGCACCGCATTGAAGATGCGCTCCTCCATCTCACCAGCTCATATATAATCCTCTTCAACTCAACTCTTCTAGATTTTAGGTGTTGAGAGATGGATCTAGCATACTTAATGCTGTGAAAATAACATTAATTTCTAAAAGAAGATATTTAGAGCAAGAGAGCTGTTTCCTATTTTCTACATACAAGACTCAAATTTTCCACACCAGCGACCTCTGGACTGTTGGGCGTTAAATTAATTTGCCACAAATGTAATATTTAATTTTATCTATTATCTGCTAAAACCAGTTCTATGTTTATGTTATAGATTTTAATTCACTGCTATTATTCATACCGTTACAAATCAATGTTTTATAGCCTTTCAATAGGTTGATTAATGTTTAAATATAATTGCCAAAAAAAAAAAAAAAAGACTCAAATTTTGATTATTGATGATATGCGAATTATTCTCTCAGTTTATATATTATATGTCGTTTCAAAATACATAAACATATTGAAAAATCAGATATAAGCTGCCATAGCAACTAACAATCGATGGTTAATATTTTGCTGTAACATCTTTTTAGTTTACTTATAAATCGTCACCAAACAATTTGGCGTACATTTATGGGACTAAATTACTATGTAGCTTAAAGAAAATAGGAACTGTTAATCGATAAATAATAATACTTTATATCAACAACTTTTGAGCTTGCTAAGAAAACCGGATCTAACAGTTTGGCAGAAATTCATTTTCATTGAACTACTGTACTAAACAGCTCCCATAGGTACAATCGCTCGGTTCCTTAAATTAAAAATTAAATTTCGACATGAGCTTGTAGAATTCATTTAATTTTAAACTATAATTTCAGCATAAATTAAACACAAATTGGGTAAATTTATTTCACTAGAAAATCTCATTCTGGTCAATTCCCATATTATCATGTCTACATTAATTGCTCCAACAACTGAGTAGTTGCAGATTTTGTTTTACGTGGATAAATATGTATTGTGTAATTTGAAAATATATGCAAGTGACAACACTCAACTGAAAATAACTTAATTTATCTTTTGTAAGCAACAAATATCAATAGAGGCTTTAACATCAGTAGCAACACTAGAGGCTGCCAGCTCAAAAATTGCGTCCCAAATTCAATCTATGGTAATATCGCAGTCAGCCGCAGTTCGCTTTGCCGCTAGTCTCATTGGTGCCGAGAGGCAGACAAAACACAAAAATATTACCATACAAGGCAATTAGCGTGCAATTTCGTTTCTGCACCTGCACCACCGCCGGCTAATCGCACAACAATCGAAATAGTGGCTAGTGACATGTGGGCAAATGCGAAAAGTGGCCAAAAGGCATTATCGGCCGCAGCGGCAGTTGTACGTTGCCACAGAACCCACACAAGTGGTGCCAATTTGGCATTTTTAAAGCTTTAATAACCTAGTAGCTAATAGCTAATAGCACTAAACATAAAACCTTTTGCACATATCTTTGACTATATGATTATTCACAGCGTCCGTCAAGTCAGATGTGGAGTTCGCATATCCTTGAATTCTGCTGAAAGTTCAGTAATTTGTTGGCAAACAAATCGGGCAGCACTGGTCATCATTGTAGATGCATGTGCAACAACTTCACTACTGGCATTGTGATTGCTACACTGGCAACCCGACCTCGGCTCAAGTCAATGCGGCGCTTTTGAGTGTTCGGTTCACAGTGCTTAATTGTAGCGGATCCCGATACACATTCCCGCCTAATTGTCAGGGTTTATGGAAGGGACTGAGCGGCGGTAGGGCGCCGAAATAGCACATTACGCCCCGAGCTTGAGAGAGTCCTCAGTGAGCGTTTATGACGTGGCGGAGTGTAAAAGCCAGTTGGATAGGTTAGTGTGCTCGCAATGTAAGCTACCGAGAACTAGAACTAGAAGTTTATTTCCTTATCTTTTTGATATATTCGATATAAATAAAACTATATCTCGTAAAAATTACTATATGACATTTAAATTTCTGTCCGGATGTCTACGCCTATCACGACCCCACAATAAAAACTCATCTTTCGACAGATTGTTCCCAGAGTGGATCGATTCTGTCGCGTGATAAAAACTGAGACGGCTATGCTTGAAGTTCCATCAATATAGATTTAAGACTGATGGAATTACTTGCATATAAGCCAGCCAGACATACCTTCATGGATATATATAGTGATGCTGATCTAAAATATATATTTCTTTTGGTGTCGAGGACATCTTCCTCAATGCGTTACAAACCTTGCAATAAATTTAGAATACACTCTAAAAGAGCATAGAATTCAAAATCACCTTCAGTCCCGTTTTCGCTTAAAAACAAATGGAGAGCTAGGAGTATTATTCAATTTAAGGAATATTGATGGTCTGCTGTTTTGTGGTCAATCAGCATATCTTAGCTAATCCCATTCCAGGCTAACTTAACCTTAGGTAACCTAATTTTCGGGTTGCTTTCGCCTACCGAAGCCAATAGCAGCATCAGCCCCATCGAGATTTGCGCTTCTCTCTCAGTTCAATTCGGGTTGGCATAACCCGTTCACAAAGTCAACCTGATTGTTAACCCAAAAGGTCGAAACAAAGGCAGAGGGCGGTGCATGAGCAACTGCAGTTCGTTTGAATGTTGCGGAGAGGAAAACATGGAACATTGCTTGATGCGCAGTCAGTTGCACAGCTTCGAGTTGATTTTGATTAATTTGTTTGCTTTCCACTAAGTAATTTGCACGCGGACTGCCTGAGTTGTGGCTGAGCTATCTATCTTCCAGATACGGATAGAGGATAGAGGTAGCGTTACCCAGGTGACGGCAAAGGTCCAGAAACTCTATGTGCTTAACACATTCCCAGATTGCCCAACTGCATTGCGTATGTTTGCATTTGAGTCGGGTATGGTCGGAGTCTGTGTCGTAGTCGGAGTCGACTTGTTTGTTCGAAATTGGGTATAGTTAGCCCCTGGCTGATGTCGGAGTACGAGCTCCAGCGGTCGTAATATGGATGTGCGAACATTTGTTAGCTGCCAGGGGATTATATAACAAACGTACCGCTTCTATGACTGTCCCTCGGTCTGCAACGCTTCTGTAGTTTTGGTGCGTGTCTTGTTTGCTTCACAGGCAACTTTGCCAGCAGGGATATACTATGTAGATTGGGGTTGTTCTGTAAATTGCAATGCGTTGCGTGTAGCTGGCTGGCTCACTGGAGTCATCATCATGCTGACAACGTCAGACGAATGTTAAGCAATTGTTAAAAAATTTCACCAGCGGAACTGTCAAAATTACGCAATTTCCCTCCCTGAGTGGAGTGTAATCAGAAGACCTACTGCAATTTGGGTAATCTCTCAAGCAGCAGGACAAAACTTCTTACCATTTTAATATTTTGTTAAGCACAAAAACCTTTCCCCGCTCTTAACTACTGTCTGTGCATGTTAATTATAGCTATCAATTAAAAAATATTTATCGATAAAGTTAATGACAACAAAGCTTGGGAAAACATACGAAAAAAAAACCAGCGCTCAACTTTTAAGCCAAATTGACATAAAAAAGTTCAAAGCAAATAATTTTTTTTGGTTAAAAAAGAATTACAAGAGTTTGCGATGCCCTCTACTCTTCACTAAAAATAATAGAAATTTTTGATAAAATTTTCCTATTCTTATACGCTGGGTCGATCTATATTAAAACTTTTGACTTTATCTTTCAACTTTAATTTATTTTGTATTTCTAAATTACAGGATATGCAAACCCGCCTTGTATCGTGCCGCACACTCTCATTTTCAGCCCTTGTTGTCGTTTTTTTTTTTGTTTTTGTTTTTTTTTTAGCATTTTGCCCGAATAGCGCTCAATTAATTTACTGCTCGTCAATTGGTGGCAACACCTTTTCTATGTTAAGTTAAAAAGAACTTTGACAGCGCCAGCAATTTTTTGCCTTTCACTTAATTCGACTTTGATTCATAGAATTGTATTTTTTTTCCTTAATTGTCGACTTGTTAAAGTTAATTAAATTTGTTATTACGCACGCAGGCGATGTATATACACATTTGTTTTCTAATTAATTCCAATTATGGAGTGTTGCTACTAGAATATTGATTGCGAATCATTTAAAATTTACATATTTGTGACGTCAGACAATTATTATAGAAAGGTTATTTTTCTGAGTCTAAAAATAAATTTGTGTTAAATATTTGCAGACTTTTGAAATAAAATGATTAGCTTGCTTGGAAATAGAAAATTCTTTAATGAGAGTATTAAAATAGGAAATTTTATTAAGAGCAATGGTCTTTCAAAATGAAATACTGCTAATTGCTATTCTTATTTAAGTTAAATAGTAAACTATCAAAGTTCGAATATTGTTTAAAATGAAAAGTCCAACGAAAAACTAAATCAATGCAATTAACCGTAATTGTTATATTATCAGAAATATTCTCCAAATAGTAGAAGTAATATTAGTAGATAAATTATAGTAGTAGTCGTAGATTACAATTATTAATTAAATTGCTTAGTAGTTAGTTATTTATTAAGAAGTAGTAGATTAACTTAAAGCTTCAGTACACTTAAGAGAATACTAGTAGAGGTATTAGTGGCATAAGTGGGATGAGTAAACAAATAGTATTAATAATAAAAGAGCAGTATAAAAATTAAGGCAAATGTATCAGAGTAATAGTCTGTTCTCTCTGGAATATTGGAGTTCCCCTCTTCAAAGCCAAAATTTTGCGCTAATCAGCCATAAAACAACTTTCTAACTTTGTTTTTCTCGCTTTGCCGCAGTTCGGCATCAGAACGCGGTTGAGCGTTCGCCGAACCGCATAATCAGGACCCGATACACACAGACACACAGTGTTGAAAGAATGTGGGTCGTGCAACGTGGCGCAATATTTTAGAGACAGCAACAACAAATCGAGCGCTAAAATCAATGCAATCAATAAAAGTGCGCCACACCTCGACATAGTCGGGTCGCCATGGGATTTGGTAGCTGCTTCTGTTCGCTTGTCGGTCTATGTCAGAAGCCAGCAACCTGTGCGTTGTGCATTTTTTCCCACACCTATCAACCTTCCAGCTACACTGCAATGCCAATCATGGATGCCCGTACGTTTACCCGTACAATTTCCACATATTGCAGCTCATTTGAGGGTTTCTCACAAGCATCGTCAGCCTGCGGCCGACAAGGCAACCAACTTCAGCAATGACTGCGTGTTAGCCTTTAGTTTGCCTGGCACCATTATAAATGCAGGTGAGGTTCCGAATTTGTGTATGCATACATATATATATATACACCAACATATATATATACATATACATATATATATGTGGATGTGTGTAAAATACACACATGAGACAAATTCGAGGTAAATACACTTCAGTTGCCTGGCCGCTTCGACTAACTGACTGCCAAACAGGCTGGCAGACTGTCAGTCTGACAGTCTGGAAGTCTGACATCCTGACTGCCGAAAAAGCCATTACCCCAGCAGGAGTTGCGCTGCGTTGGAAGCGTGCCAAGGACGCGTGAAGGATTCCGATTCATTTATACCGCCGCAGGAGTCTGTGAAGTATACGAAACGCCATTAGTATCCTGGCCTTTAAGCAGCGTCAACCAGTTTCGCTGGTTGGCTGTCCTGCCTTGGGTTGATTGCAACGGCTTCTAAATTAAGATAAATGTGCCTTTACCTAGGAGCAACGTCTCCATCCCCCTTAAAAGCCATGCATTGCGCGTGGTATCGAAAGTGACACGTGGGAAAAATTAAAATACTTGCATGAAATATTTGATGCCAATTTTTCTCGCTTCTGCGAGGTACTCGCATTAAAATGTTTATAAATGTTGTCTATTTGCAACGTATTCTGTGTTGCCTCTTACAAGCTCTTCAGCGCCCAACAGCCACATGGCACATGCGACAGCCTTAAAGGCTACCAGCAGACCATGCGATGCCATTTTTAAAGCCAGCAACGGCAACCATTCAATTTGCATTTTGCATGTGCGCCATTGCACAATGCGTTCTAAGGATTATTTAAATATTTGTTGATTTGCATAGGAAAATGGCGTGCAGACGGCGCTGCTGCAGATGCAAATACTTCTCTGTCCTCATGCCAATTTACACTCAACAAAATCATGCCAATGTAAACTATACAATTTTTTATTTTAATAGAATTAAATGTCGTTTAGGTATAACATTTTTTCATTAATATATAAATGATATCTAATTATTTATTTTACGATTTTTAATATATAGTAATATACTATACGAAATATTTTACGCCCAATAGGGTAAGAGAAACTCAAAGCAAAATATATCTTAACAAATTACCAAAAAATCCAATATAAATATTTACCCAGATGGTCTCCGACAAATTGTGTTTTAGCTGTATCGTAATGTTTTTAATGACAAAAACAGCACCAAGAGATATCTCTGAAACTCCTATCGAATCACTTTTCTAGTTTAGGTTTTTTATTGCAATAATGATCTGTTGCAATCGGAATTTACAGTGAAGTTCATTATTTTAATATCTGCATAGTATTTTTCATTAAATAATTGTGTTTCAATATTGATGATTATTAAAATTTAGTCGATTTAGTGCTTTAATACCATATCGCAAATATATATATATATATATATATATATGTTACTCAAACTTTCTAAATGTTATTTATTGATAATTTTCAAGAAAATTGATTTAAATTTGAAAGAAAAGTTTGATCTCACTTCAGCAATTTTACACAATAAATGTCCTTTGACAATATAAATGAAGTTCTTAGAAAGTGGATAAATAAATTTAGAATTAAATTTCAACTGGTCTCTTTTCAGTCTTAACAGGAAACCCATTTCATGAATATTGCCACAAGTGGGAAGACCTATGGTTGCTGGCATGCCACGACTGCGTCATGACATTTGCCACACAAGCTGGACGGACATGCAGTCAAGCAGGACATGCACCACATACGTGAGAAACTTTCAAAGTTTTGAGTATGAGTAAGTAGCGCTTATGTGTGTGTGTGTGTCTATTCTTATGCAACGACAATGAAATCAAATTTCGACATTTTTCGCATATTTCTAAGTAATTGCAATCCAGTTTTGCATGCAGCCCATATACAGATCGACTTCCTTGCTTAGGAATGATTTGATCAGAAGTAGTCAAAAAAGCAGCCGGTGGCATCGAAAGATATTTTGGAATCTGTTAGAATATTATAAATTGTATTTTATGTGTCTTTACCTAACAATGACTCAACTTGAACCCACATAACAATAAAAAATCGACGTCATTCCCACGAGTTGCGCTTTCAAATATTTTGAACGAATCTCGTTTGAACGTCAGATGCAAATTGGATGAATGCGAATATGAAACAAGAGACAAGCCACACAAAAGGGAGAAGTTTACACTTGGGCGAGGGCTACTTAATACATATGTGTAATTAGAAATCGATGCCAAAATATTTTATTTTGAATGGACGATTATCCTCATTATAATAATTTGCTTTATATATATGAAACAGGCTCGTATAAGCTGTTCCTTGTAGTCAATTAATTGTAAATGTTAAAATAAAATGATTTCCGATATGAAATATCAATATAAATATCAAAATAAATCATTATGCATGACGGACATGCTTAAATATATATATATATACATATATATATGTATATTTACCTCATGCAAAATCATATTTTTTTGAATTCAAGAACTGTTTTTCAATATTGTTGATTATAAAAAATTAGTCAACTTATTGATTGTACAAACTACAGTTAGCACTTGACAAATTCAGTTATATGAGTTTTGCATTACAATTGCCGTTTCACTGCTATTTGGCTCTCATAGTTTAGTAGCAACCCTCAAACATATAAATGGCCACTTACACATGCAGTTAGCTAGATGCCAAAAACTGACAGACGCACACACGCAGAGGTAACAAAATTTTGGCATGCCAAACGTCTTGCAATCAGCGATTTTGACAGCTGTCATTGCTTGCTAGACGTCTGCATGGAAAACCGTCCGTGCAACTTTGTTGTGCTGCACAGACAATTCAGTTAAGCACATTCTATACCCCCACACCTTAGTTCAGTCATCCGTTTAACTCCAGAATGACTTTATGTGTGCCTCCATAAGATAAGATGCTGTTGAATGTGAGTATTGTAACTTTAAGTGGCTTTTGATGCATTGTAGAGGTACACTATCCCCGTTATCTTCTCTTACGACTTTGTTGGCTCAACTGGTGTCCTTAGTTCTTGTTACGGAACAATTGATTTTTGCTTATTTACAGAAAGAAATCTTCAAATTATAACTTTTAAAAAATTGTCGTGTAACTCAAAGTGAGATATTTGAATATGAATATGAAATATATATTATGTACAAATCATTGGTCGCTATGGAGTCCTACATTAGTTACTTTACTTACATTACTTTAGAATTTAATAAAGAGAAATGCATAATAATAATATGGAAAACCATACTAGATAAATAAACCAACGATTAACACGGAAAATTACATTTTTTGTTTTTAGTTTCTGGATGTTTTTGTTCATTTGTTATTTTATTTTATGACGCACTATTTGGAAATTACTGTCTCAATCTTTTTGAAGTTAAGTCGTCTTCGAATCCTCAGAAGCATTACCACTTTCAAAAAAAACGATTCTACATTTTGAGCTATTGCCAAACATTCCTTGATTTCTGCTTGTATTCAATTTCTAACTTCATAAAAATTTATTATAGCCTACGTTATCACAATCTTGTAGATGCGCATCTTAATTAAAATACTTTTACTCATTTTACAAGAAAAAATGTGTTATATTACAGAACGTTCGGAATGCACAAGATAAGTTTAAATATGCTAAGCTCCATAAAAACATATTTTAAATCATGTGATATTCTAATAGTAATCTTTGTCATACATTTATTTTGTAAATTGTGCGATTATGTGCATTTATTTAATATTAAAACTGGAAATGCTTGTTCTGGTATTCTACTAAAACAAGTTTTTACTTCTGTATTTTTCTTCAGGTTTATATACAGATTTATTGAGAAAATGTTATAAGAATTAAATTGTTTTAAATGTAATATATGTCAATATATACCTAAGTACACAATGTCTACAAGTCAACTTAACTGTTATGCCCTGACATGAAGCTCTTTTTAAATTCAATCAGTTCACAACATATGATTGGTATTTATCACAGCCATTCGATTCGACACCTGCTGGTTCGTTTGTCACATGGTGAGATTATAGCCAGTCATAAAGCATTAATTAATAAGGATTTATATGCACAAAGCCATACACGCCTGTATACAAAATGCATTTTGGTCAGAGGTAAGATGCTATTATCATTATCATGGTCAATGTAAAGCGCTATTGAAGCTATGGAAAAGTCTGAGTTTTCCCCAAAATGCGACAACTTCAATTCTTGTGGGTCTGCGGGAACTCATTCCATTTGCACTTTGCGAATATTATTATCTGATTTTGCGCGTTTGCGCCTGGAAATGTGGAAAAGTGTTGACTCCAGCGCCGCATTGAACACACTCTTACTTATATCCACATACAAACATTCTCGTTGTTCGGGAACCTGGGCAACTTATCCTTGTTAAGTTGTCTTTAATGTAATCATTATTCACTTTATTTATGCGTTTAGCATTCTCAAATAGTCTTGTAGTCTCTGCCATCTTCAGCAGGGTGCGTATCTTATAGTTTATTCTTTATAAGCTTTGCATACTTTTTTGATTGCGTTTAGGGGTGATTATTGTGCAGCCAAGCGCATGAGCCCATAAATAATCTCCAAATGGGAACAAATTGCAAAATTATGCACTTTAGCCTTAAATGCGTGGCGAGTAATGAATCAAATTGATATTTGTCTGCACGGGTGGACAAAACTGAATCGAGTTATTTGTGTAAAATGTAATCAGCTCTTCAGATTAGCTCACTCAATCTACGAATTTATTGATTGATTTGATTGATTTTTCTCTTTTTTTTGTATCTAATTGATGATGATGAATTCAATCGTATGAATAAATTAGATAGATATGTTAACGCAACTAATATTTGCAAGTAAGGTATGATTGAGAAGGTAACTCTTGGAAATGGGATCTATATGTAGCTGATTGCTTATCAGATACAGAAAATCTGCACACAGATATGTGTAGCTATTATGTTATATATTGCATTATAACGGATGGCTTAGCGAAATACATTGGTATGTTTGTTTGTGCTTATTGATAATGAAGTTGTACTTATGCTTAATTGCGCTTCATGCTGGCTGCAACCGAACTCAATCGATGCCGATCAGATATCGATACCTTACAGATATCGCTACTAACTCGATTATCGGGACATTGGCAACAAGGTTGCCAGATAGCTTGTTTGTTTATCTCCTTTACGAAATCTAACAAACGTTTTTGTTGTTGTAAGCTGATTTGAACGATCTCAATCAACAGCCACAGCAAATATTTGAAGTCTAGCATGAACATATACATGGTATACTGTCATAAATATGTGTATACTCTATATTTCAAATCATACTCACACTTAATTATATTAAAACATATGTGTGAAACTATTGTTAAACAATAATTGGGGACCCATTATTAAGTTATGTAATTGTAATAAACAATTAAAGCGTTATATTGCGTTATATTGCGTTATATACCCGAATGATAAAAACAAAACAAACGTGAAAAAATTAGGAAATTTACCTAAATGATTCACAGTTGCAATTATTTTTTGTTTAGTTGCGCATTTAATTATTTATGCTAATGTGAACGGACTAGTACAATTAAATTATGCCGCCCATTGAATTTGTGCCTGCAGAATAAATAATACAAATGCACTAAATAAATTAGCATTGGATAGTGCAATTACACGAGGCATTACAGAAAGAATCCACTTGCACTTGCCGCTAAGCCCTCAGGCACCCCTTGTCTTCTATCAACTCTTGGCATGAAAACTCCATCAGCACTAAATGCAAATGATACTTAACTATGCATTAGCTATGGCACTAAGTACATTTGATGATTTGATTTGAAATGCACTCACAAAACACACACACACACACACACACACACACGTACACCTTTTCTCTTGGTAAGCTGTTGACAAGTTACGGAATACGTTTGCACATTGACATTCAATGGGAATCCTTCTCCACCATCGCAATTGCAATTAAAATATATGAGCGCATAGAGGCGTGATCCACGCCCACTTCCACAGCAAGCACAATGTGCTAATTGTAAATTTATTGACTGCAATAAATGTCAGCGGAGCTTCCAGTTGCATTAAAATGATAACCCCAGAAGCGGATTTGGGCACATGCCGCGACTACAGTCACCAAATTGGACTGAGAATTTAATCGGATTGTGACATCGACTACTCGATTACACGCAGTGATTAGATCAAGTCGATTCGACGGCCGTTCCCATTTTATATTCAAGTATATATATTTTAAATCATTCTAAGAGAACATTTTAATCGAATGCACTGCCTTTAAAAGTTTTAATTGTTGGAGAAGGCATGCTACAACTGCGTTGATTCTTGTGGCATGAGTCCAGCAATTGCAGAAATACCCCAACCACTGAATGCAATTAACGGCCGCTGAACTTCACTGAAACCTCGAGAGTGCACAGTATATTGTAATTGCGGGTAATAACAATGCCAGCCAGTGCAGCAAATGGAATTAATTAAAATTGTTTCATAAACCGCATGTGAGTGAGATAATAACAACAAGAAAAGGAAAAACAATTAAGCATTCGCGTGCCAATAGTACTCGACTATATGCTGCTCTATGTTCATTTCTCAAACAACCTCATCTATTAACAAAGAGTTGTTATCACTTTAATACATATTTTTGCATTTATTGACTCAGATTAAATAACCTGATAAGAATTATAAATGATCAAATTACTTATTGCCTAAATACACCGGTGTGCAATCCATTAAACTTCAACTTAAACTTCTTCAGCCGCTCAATGAAGCGGAATTCATCTGAAAGATTGCCATCATTACCCTGTGGCATATTGTAAACTATTGCGTGTGAATTTGCCTGCCTTTGATAAAATATGTTTTTGCACAACAATGCAGCTCGATTTTACAACTGGTATTGGGCACGCAGGCACTTGCGAAAGGCATTTGCTGGTATCATTTTTAATGCCTATAAAATCGATAATATTTTGTGACAGCTTGTTAGCGTTGCAGAATGCATATTGCGTAAGCGCCGCATTGCACCAGTTTGTTAAACTATTTAACATTTGGGGCACAGATCAGGGCACAGTTGTGTGTCTGCTCAAATATATGCTTATGGTATTTATTCGATTCAATTTCAAATTATTATTTATTATTTTATGTAGATATTATGATATGTGCCCAATGATAATTGAGTGTGAATTTAGAATTTGGTAACTGTATAAAAAATGTAATTTATTATACTACTATAACACTATGAAATCTCTATGATCTTGCACAAAACGATCAGCCGGATCGATGGAAATATTTTTGTTTCTCTCTATATGTTTTAAATACCGATTACATTGATTTCTTAATAGAAAACTTATTACTTCTTTCGTTGTATCAAAATAAAGAGGCAATTTAAAACCTTTATTATTGTGTGAAAGACAAATGAAAGTATAAAGAGTAAAGAAAAATTCAATGGGGATTTTATTGAATCAAATTAATTATATTATTCGAGCAAGTGCCTTTACAATTCTGCATTGCAAAGATATCTGTTCGCTGTTATTAAAATTTGAGATTGCTTAATTCTTTCTGAAAATCCATATTAATGGCTTGAAGTAGACGACTAAAAAGAATAAATCCATTAAATTGACACTTGTAGCTAAAAAAAAAAAACAGATCTCTTAAGCTCTTACCTTAAAGTCAAAATGCTGAATTTTCGGTTATTGAAAAAATCGATCGCATAAATCAAATCATAAGCTGTCTCTGGATTATTAATATGCTCAGGAAAAAGTATTTTATGATTTATTGGCATTAGACAAACGGCAAATGTGCAAACTCCCCAACTGGAAAGCCCCAATGCGGGGCAAGAGGATTAGAAAAACCAGCGCGCAATGGCAGTTTCTAGCAGAATGCCACAAGAGATTACAACCATGCTCACGGACAGGTGTGTGTGTGTGTGTGCCTGTGTGTGCGTGCAACAACTCAATTTGTAGTGCAAATTCACAAAGCTTATGCAAGCACAAATCATTTTCATTTGCTTAACGTTTGCTAGCCAGAGAATTGCGCGTATTTTAATGAATGTCCTTGCTGGGGAGAGAAGTCCATGCATATGATGTAATCTCTTTCAGTTTGCATCTGCATGCACACGAGCATGTGTGCCGTTGTGTGTTGTGAGTGTGTACACCACTTAGGAGTGCGACAATCGCACAGTTAAAACATTAGCAAACAATCCGAGTAAATTCCAACCGAATTTAAGTTTTGAATGACTTACGTTAAGGTAAAAAAAATATAAGAACTCCAGTTAATTAATTTTAAATATTATAATTTCATATATAATATTAGTAAACCATTTTTTCACTAGTACTATTTTTATATTGGGAATATTTATCAACCTATTGAGTGGTTATAAAACATCGATTTGAAATAGTACATTAAAAAATACAAATTATGTATCCAGAGACAAATTGAATGATAAGACGGTAAAAATTGTTTGACTCTTCTTATACGTCCCCTACATTTATATTGGTCAAAATGTCGTCAAAAATATTTTGTAAGATTTAGCATACTTGAATTATGATTTATAACAAAAACTGGTCTTTTGTACATTTATCGGTTTTCAATTCTATATATACATGGTGATAACTGCTTCAACCCATAACTATCTTACAAAAGTCGCACAAAGGATTATAAGGGAATACATTTAAAATGCTCATCTAGTGGTTGTGAGTGCCCCATAATTTCATACTAGTATTCAGTTTAAAATTACACTATTTGAACTTTAAATATTTATTATTTATTATTATTATTATTAACTGTAGTAGCTACTTAAACAGCAGCTGTATGTAGATTTATAGCATTCCACAAACAACCTATAAAGTGTTGCCAACTTTTGTTTTATAGAAACTGCTTTCATTTTAATTTGAAGTTTGTTGCAGTGTACAATTCATCCAGGGAAATATCTGTATTTCATGCTAAATATTTATTATATAAATAATATTTCAGAAATCCATTCGCATCTTAATTGGCATCTTGTAATCAGTCAGGTGTTCAAGAGCAGCATTGTCACTTGTTACGCGGATTGCTTCTGTTTAACAGTTTTTGGTTTGATTGATACGGCTCTCAACTAGAATTTGGCAAAGTCGTAGCTGTCCTGACAGCAGCAAAAAGAAAAACAACAACGTGAACAAATATGACTTCGACGATGGCTGCGGTTTTTGGTTGATGTTCTGGCTTTGAGCTTCAACTTTGTTTATGAATGCAGCCAAGCAGTTTGCTGGCAATTATTGCAGGGGTGCTCATTGACAGAGATAGAGATGGAAATACAGACACAGATAGAGAAATAGAGAGAGAGAGAGAGAGAGTCAAAGAGAGACAGGGAGTGAGAATATGCAGAGAGAAGCGCTTGGTTTCGTGTCATTTGCCACGTTGCCTTTGCTTATACCAAAGCGGAGTGCAGTTGAGCATGAAATATGTTTGAGGTGTTCTTGTGGTCGAAATTCAGTTTGGTGTCACAAAAGCAGGTCAACTATAGCGATAGGGTGGGGGAGGGCACAATCCGCATTAGAACTATGCACGCCTTGGATGCTTAAGCCTGAGTAACATCGTCTGCCGACCTTCTGGTCGATATAAAGCGTTTCATTTACTTTCGAGACGGCAAGTATGAGAGAGTGCGGAAAGTGAGAAGGTGTATCGGCATCGTCTGTAGATTAACTTTAGCCACTGCATTGCAGCTGTAAATTGTTACAAAGTTTCAGCAATTAGGTAGAAATATGTTGTGCAAGTTCTGCGTTTGGCAACAAACCGCATCACCGAAAACAACAGCAATGTGGTCGGCAACAAAATAAATGCCCTTGCATGCTTAAGCCAAATAAAGAAAACAGCTGTATTTGCCATTGTTATTGTTGTTGCCAACATCAACTTTAGCCTGATTCCCATCCAACGCCCAGCCGCACCCTTCTCCTGCACAGCTTGCTCGATTTACCTATTTGTGGCGTTTTCTATTTTTTTATGTTGCTCATGTTGCTGTGGAATTTGTTAGAAATTATGGCTAACAAATAAAACTGGAGCGTTTGTGCAAGCAGCGTAAACAACCGAAATGCCAAAAGGCGAAGTGAAGTGAAATTGGCTAAACTGTATAAAGATAAGCTCTAACACAAATATTAAATAAGCCAAGTCAAAGGGAGGGAACGAAATTGCTGGAAATTTCAACACTTAAAGCAGACACAGCAAATTAAAATCATCTGCTAGATGGATTCCCTGATAAACACTCAATTACATAATACTTGGTTTAGCCAAGACTTGATGTCCATACCTACGCCTACCATTTTAAAGAGGGTATGTAGCATGTTTGCTACAGTTTCTGTGCTCCGTTAGAACAAATATTCAAGCTACTTGGGAATATACAAAATAAATAATATGTACATAAAGTAACAAAACAATTCGTTAACGTAATAATTGTAATATCATTTGTCAGATTTTAATGTCTTGGTTTTCTCATTTTGTAATTATGTCGATATATTTTATTTAAGCTTATCGCAGAAACAATCAAAATTGAATAAAAATTACAAAACACTGTATAATTTCATTGGATCTTTACATATATATTTTATTTATTTATATGCACTTACAAAACACAAATTTGACAAAAAATTAAAACGATTTCGAGATAAATTACAATATATTATGAAAGTTCATGTGCTTTTTATTCTTCTCCATTTGATAAATTGAAAGAAACAATGGTCACCAACATTTTTGTAGACCTGTCAAATAAATCGTATTAAAATAAAAAAAAAGTTTCAAGACAACAATTGAAAAACCATAAATAATTCAGCAAATAAAACTCAAGTGCTATTATATATTTATTAACACAATCCACTTGCTGTGCAATTAAGCAAATTACTGAACATTGTATATAAATAGAATGAAATAAATAATCACAGTGCAAAAACAAAAAACCAATTGTAAAAACATAGAAGTTGAAGCACTGAATGTCATAGCCATAAATACTAATAACAATAAATAATCATTGTGACCACAATATATATAAATAAAACAAATGCAATGGAATAATAGCTAAACTGCTCGCCCCATGCCACGCTTTCAAGCTCCACAAAGGCAGAGCACCTACCAATGGAGAAAGTCAACAATTGTCATTGTCGACTTTGGCTGCCAATAAATTACATTATTAGAGCATACTTTTGTGGGGGGAAAAGCGCGGAAAACTATTTGTAATACAATCAGCATTTCTCTATCACCATGCGACTGTGCTTGAGTGTGTGTGCCTGCACCACATTCTTTGTGTGTATCTTGTATATGTGTATATATAAATATATATATGTATATATGGCGTGCGTATTTGTTACAACAATTGTCAACATAAATAAAATTAAGTGTACGTTGCAGAAGCAGCAGAAGAAAACAACCAGCTGACAGGCAACACACACTCACGCACTCACCCACACACACACACACACACAAGCACATAAGCACAACTCACCCATACAAAGCACCTGTCACTGGCTGTCAAAGTGACCATTTCATTTAATATAATCGCAGCGCTCGCTCCCTTTTCCCCTTGACAAGTTGAAATTAAACACAATCTTCACACGCTCACAAACTCAAATAGACACACACATACACACACGAATGTGTGTGAGCATCCCACTCCATCGATTTGTTGGCTCATTGAAACATACCCAAACACATTTGGATGCACAGAATTGGACCGGTGAGGACCTAAGTCGACATAAGGCGTCGTTTCTCATTTCCATTTATCTGTCTAGCAAAAAATTCACATTTGCTCTGGCTTCGAATATTTGTTTTGTCACCTTCATTTAATTCGTAGTTTGTGGTTTTCCCTTTTGTACAGCCCTTTCAAAAGATGCGTATATAACTATGGGAGCTGTGTTTTTACACTAATACAAAAGAAGAGATTATAATCTTTACTAGAGTAGATTCGATTGTAAATTCCTATTCCTATTTTGAACAAATATGTCTTAAATTACAATGATATAACTGACAGCCTCTCATGCACAACTTCGTAAGCTTTACTTTATACTATATATATAAATTAGTAGTAAACCTAAATAAGCATATGTAATAATTGTATATGTTAGAAACAATAATAAATGTATCATATTTCAAACATGCGTAAGTTATAGTTAATAATGAAATGCAATATTTTATTATTATACGTACATACATAATTTGTACACGACAGCACAAGGTTAGATAACATCATCATAGAAAAATCATAAATCTGTCTTTTTTTTTTATGTATTTAATATTCCAAATATTTTTTAAATTTAATATCTTGAATGTATTGTGTTGTATGCATTTTGAAGATTTCCATTTTGCTGTAACTGATTTTGATTTCCCAATTTCAAGCAGCAACTTTAAGTAACTTTCTCGCTGTGTACACAATCATTTTGTCTCGAAAGGTATGCCTTGTGTATCTGTATACCCACACAGACACACAGATAGCTCTAAACCCATATAGAGAAATGACCTTGACATTTCTTTTGCTTATCGCTGTCAGTCCAGGCGTTGAAATTGTAATTTGTGTAATCTCAGGTGGGCAACGAGCAGTCGAGGCAAAGACAAACAAATAAAGGTGCATGTTGGGGGTATGGCTCTATTTGGATGGATGCAGTGGTTCGTTGTGGTTGAGAGAGAAGGGGCAGAGGGTAGAGTTGTGGTGTGAGTAAAACCACTTAATCTCTGTAGCAGCTGAGTCTGTGGCTGTCGCGTGTTTTTTCCTAATTAACAGCAAAATAATGCTAATCCAATGTGTGGGGCAGAGGAAAAAAAGAAAACATGTTGCGTGGCAGCAAGCAACTGAATGTTTGTATTAAAATTAATTAATTTATTTATTTCATAATATGTAAATTACACTTAGAGTGGCCTGCGCTGCGCTTCTTCGCATTGCTAATCATAAAAGCCGCCAACAAAAATATAAATAGAATTCTACAGTTAAACATTGCTTTAACTAATTTGGTTTTGGTGTAGCTGCTTGAGTGGGGCTGTGTGTGTGTGTGTGCGTGTGCGTGTGCGTGTATACCTGAGGGTGTTAATTGCCGTTTTACATGTGGCGCGTGTTGCTGAAGCCACCATGGCCCGATTGGGAGGCGCCCTTGTTGAAGCCCATCTGTAGATTCAGCTCACCCTCGTGAGCACGCAGCTGCTCCTCGGTGAAGGTGCGCTCGTTCTTGTCGGACATCTTGGGGCCGAGAGCGGGGCCAGTGAACTCGGGATGCTTTTGTGTCTGTCAAAGATATTTAGCAAGTTAACAACCTACTAGAATAGGGGAACATCCAACCATCAGGCACTTACAATGCGACCCAGGGCATACAGCGACAGGGTGACTTGTGGAATATTGCGACGCTCGAAGAGATCGGCTGTTTGGAATATCTCCTCCTCGGGCACGCCGTACTTCTTAACCGCCGCCTGGAAGCGCTGGATGTTCTCCATCAGCTGGAAGTTGGTGCCGCGCTCCTGAATCTTCTTAACGGAGCCGGGAGCCAACTTATTGGCCAGTTTGCACAGCCAAATGCCATCCTTGAGAATATCCTCATACTGGCCGCTGGGCACCTTCTCGCCGATGACCGCGAATATCCAGTTGAGCACCTCCTGTTCTTGTTCCTTGTTGCGTGGCTGCAATTGAGAAATACAATATCATCAGCTAAGTGTGCCAAAACAAATAAATTTCTTGTAATTGTAGACAATATTTGGTAAACATTTCAATTTGTCCACACTGTCTGCTCCCCAGCATTCAATCAGCCTTCTATTGTCTATTATCTAAAAATAAACAAGCAAATCACGCAGATTGTCCGCATTCAGCCGAAAGTCAGCAGAATGGGAGCTTAATTTGTGTGTGTTTTGTTTTTTTCTCCCTTGTAAATGTGCTGTGCACAAAGCTGAAAGTAAAGAGGGACTAGGCATCACTGGACCAATTGCCGACAAAGGCCTTAGTCCCAGGGGTAAATTGCGCTTGAGCCCGGCACCCACTTCAAGTGGCAGCCCAACAACAAGTTAAATACAAAACGAACACAATAACAGAAACAGAAACCGAAACAGAAATCCACAAATAAAAACGAATAAAAGTACACTCATTTTCCAATTAATTAATTTCGATTTTAATAGCGTGCCACGTGAAATGGTGAAGTGAAGCCGCGGTCAACGAAACTGGAGTCGACTCCCGAGAGCCGTAGCAATTTATGTGACAGTTTATGTTGACAGTGAAAGCCACTAACTGTTTAATTGAAATTTACTTGTAGTCCGCTTCAATTTGTGTGTATTTAGGGCGTAGTTAATCAGCACATTTTTGGTCGACTGGGACTTATGGTCATTTGTTTAATTACAAGACAACTGTGACATACTCTTTACGAGCTTACAAATATCGGCTGTCGTAAAAAAGTAAACTAATTGTTCTGCCTACTAATATGTTAGGACGTTATTTTTATTTGATATTAAATGTTAGTTAATTGCAATTAAAGCTAATCATCAGCTCAATTATCATTAAATTATTTACAAAAAATTGAAAATTGCCCATGTTAATAAATTTAGAAATATCTGAAAATATAGGATATTACAATTTTTTAAGACATCGAAAAAAATAATATTCCAAATAAAATAATTTTGCTTTGTTCAACTCCAAAAATGTTGTACATTTTGTATGTTGTATTGTTGGTCAATATATTGTACGATAACAAATCTAATTAACCTAACTGCTTTCCCAATTAAAACCAGCGCGTCTCTTCTAATACTTATATATATATATATATATATAGTAAGTAAGTTCAACAATTGAATCCTTGATCAATATGCATACATTTGAATTTAAAATGCATGGAGGAAGGACTCATTAATATTTTGCAAATTTGCGCTAATTTATTGTGCTTTTGTATTTTGCGTTGTGGCTTTTGTTTTACTTGCACATTTGGATTTAAGCTGCCATATGATTTGTGGCCATGTGTGCAAATAAAATAAATTTTAAAAACCGCGCTACCAAAAACCAAACAATCCGCGAAATGTCAACATTTTTTTAAAATTAAATTTAAAAATTAATGAAAAAATGATTCTGAAGATATGAAGATATTCTGATATATGATATAATATTCACATTTGTATATTAACTAGAATAATCTATATTTCATAATTTCACTAGGTTTTCTTTTATTGTGAGCAGCATTGTTGCATTTTAATGTTGTTGCATAGCTGCGAATATTTACACAGCTGCAGGCTGCCAGTGAATTTAAAGCTCGCTGCTAGCCAATTGTCATTATATATTTATTTATTATTATTTGTATTTATTGATTTATTTATTTATGGGCTTGTTTGGTCGACATTTCAACTTGAGCGGCGACACGCTTAAATGGCAGCCAATGAATCGAAGGCTTTTTAATGAATTGCACATAAATTTGCATTCGCCAGTGGCTTCAAATTTAATTTTACCAATCGAATGCCAATACTTTCATCACTATGAGTGCAGTTTGCTCTCCTTTTTTTTATTTTCAATTAAATTTACAAGGATGTTGTACTTGCTGCGGCATCTGTTGGTGTGATCTCAAATATGTAATTGGCTTATCACGTTTTACATTTGCTCGCAGCTTTTCTGTTATTGTTGAAGTTTTCGTGATATTAATATAATATAATTAATATAATATAATGTCAGATGACAATCCAATACAAATTCATGGACTGTTAACTAGAGTGGCATAAATCTTCTGCCACAATAACAGTAAAGATTTTCAAAATCAATCAAAAGATATAGGAATCTTTTCTTACTAATTCTACTCAGAAATTGTTTAGAGCTTGTCAAAACTATTTATTGTATTAATATATTTGTTTTAGTATTACTTTAAAAATTATATTTGCATACGCATTAAATGCTGCCTCAGTATGAAAATAAAAACCCACTCATACAATTTGAATTCATTTTCTGATTTCTGGTTCTTTTGAAAAAATTTTGATTTTGAATTATATACTTTATATTTGCTTTTACGCTTCATCTGATCATATTTCGCCTGTGTTCAAATATTAATTACGCTATACTTTCTGTGCACTTGACACTCCCTGCTGGCCTCCCACCGTAATAATTTTGGATACACGGACAGTTGTGACCTTCAAATAACCCTCAATTTGTGCTGGCGGGCGACCCGTTTTTTTTACAGTTTTCAGTTGTCTGCTTTCAGTTTTTCAGCTGTTTGCCCTTTTCCGGCCGCGCGCATAAATAAAAATTTTCATCTGAACATAAAGATAAACGTTCATTTTTTCGCTTTTTTGCTGAGCGCCAAAAAGTGTTGACGTTGTTCTCTTGTTGTTGATTTTGTTATTGTTGTTGTGGTTATTGTTGTATTGTTGTTATTATTTCAATTTGTCATTTGGACCACTGCCAATTGGCGGTCGCCGCCCAACATTAACCAGCAAATGAAATAAAAATGTGCATGCGGCGCCCACGCGACTAAAAACACCATTCAGCATGGAGCCAACTGGGTAAATGGCAACAATGCTTCCGTTTTATTTCTATTATATCTTAGCTTTGGTCAACTATACAGAGGGTATATATTTCTAGAAATGCAATCAGAAATAATTGGTTAAAATGTTACAAGTTACATACTTTTTACAGTCAATTTTTTTAATGTGCTTAAAGACATTATTTGACTGAGAAAAAAGAAGAGGGTTCTGCATCCAAGTTTTGTGTTATAGAATATTCTTGTTAAATTGCATTACAGTTTGATACTTTGGCTTTTACGCTTTTATGGTTTTTGTACTGTTGCCAAGAAAATGGCAGATGCCGGTCAATAAATTTTCGGGATCGTCGTCGCTGTGCAACAGTTTGTTTGCAAAAACTGTAAACAAAAGTTGCTAGCCAAAAATATACAATATTTTAAATAATGATGTCATACTCTGTGCACATTAAAAAATAGAATGGCATTCTTAACTCAACAAATTTAATAGAGTTTCAATTCAAATTCTTTTTTAGAATTAAACCTCATATGGGACTAAGACTATTTTATTACAAAATATTCATTTCGAAAATGATAAACGAAGACAGAAGAATGAAAAAGGGATTTGTGTCTGCTCCATACTTGTATGTACAATTTTTAAATATGTATCTACTATATATAGCTTCTACATAGTGATTCTTCCTCGATATTGAATATTTCGGCTTAAATAAGTCATCATTTAAATGCGACTGTACATAAATATCATCTGTTTATATATCATCTGTTTATATACCGTCTGTTTTTGCAAACGGTCAGAACAAAATAAACATTAAAATTATCGAATTAATACAATAAAAATTGAATTCGTTGCACGAAAACTGCAAAATAATTTATGCATCAGTCAAAATAAAATAAAAAAAGAGAAAACGAAAACGAAAAAGATATAACATTCGTATCTGTAGCAACGGTTAGTGATATGTTGGGACTGTGGACTCGTTCTCATCGATCCAGCGACTGACAGCATATAATTTATCAGATGCGACTGGTGAGTGTAACAGGCCTTGGGGCGATTTGGGGCCACAGCCCAGAGCCAGAATGTCAACAAAGTGATTTTTTATTTTAATTTACAAAAGCGAAAAAGTAAAATGGCGCAAATATCATATATGAAAAAGAATTATGGCACACTAGCTGCCCGAGGTGGGCGTGGAAAGTGCTTTAAATGTGCCACAAGTGTGCACGAGGCCACAGAGCGTATTATGGATATATTTGTATAGAGTATTTCATTACATATATCCATATGTATTTATAAAATGCAGTTGGTCGCCTCTGTATTTGTTCGTAATGAACTATTTAAATATTTGATCAAATAAGAATTTTTAATGAAATCAGCGAAACTTTTCGTGCTTTGTAATTGAATGTTTTGTAATTTAATTGATTACAAAAACAAACTGTAGAATGTTGTTCATTTTTATGTATGCATACATACATATATATATATATTTATTATATATATGTAAATGTACAGTATATATACAGTTGTTGCTAGACTGAATATTTGCACACCCTTGAAAGGTATTCTTCACAATATTTGACGGCTATAAACGGCTAAATTATGTTTACAGGGTATATTCAAATCTGTTCATATGCATATTTTATAACTGTTTGTTATTTTCAGCGGTACGTGACTTAAATTACAGTATTTCAATTAAAAGATTTATTATTTCACGCTATTAATTCTTAAATTTCGAGAGCAAGAAAGAGATGCATTAAATTTTGAATATATTGGCTATCCTCTAATATACAATTTCAATATACCCATTTTACCATTCTTAATATGTCGAGTGTATAATAAAGTTCTGAATGCATAGTGAATGCCTTGAATATTATATGCATTTTTCATTCACTTAGAAAAATTAGATATTATTCGCAGACAGACCTTAGTTTACATATTTGTAAGAAAAAATATTGTAAAGTATTTTTTATGGAAACATAAATTTATCAAATTTATTTGAACCATATTTGGCAGAAATTTTGTTTTCCATTTTCAAAGCCGGTAATTTATTTAGTTGCCGTACATGTTCACATCTGACACCAAACTTAAATTAATTTAATTTGTATTTTGTTTAATGAATCACTTTTTTTGTTAAGTTTTTTAAGTTTTATTAAGGGATATCAATTGAAGATTTCTAAAAACTGAACAGATTTCCAAAAACTAAATAAATTTCCAACATAAATTCACATTCAGCAAAAACAAAACTTAAATTTCACAATTCTTATTTATACTTTATATTCATTACTGATCATTTTTTACTTTTATTTTTAAGGAAAAGTTTGTATCCACAAAGGATAAAATTGTATGCAACAACACTTACAGCCATTGTAGGTTTTGAATGAAAAATGCAAATAGATCTATTGAGCTGTGCGCGTCTTTGGCGAACAAAATTTAATTTTCGACTGACGCAAATTCTTGAAACAGTTTTCCATTTATCCTAAGAGCCAACAGATATTTTATGAAACTGCTAAAAATGTTTTAGGTTAGCCTAATGCCTCTGCCCGTATCAGCATCGACGTCAGCGTTGTCAGTGATGCCAACGTCGACGCCAACGCCAACGCCAACGCCAACGCGGCATTCAGAATTCAACACAGACTCGCCCGCTTTATTGAATGCCAAAATTGCCAGAAATAAAGCCTATGTAGGTTGCAAACAAACAAATTTAGATATGAGCAGCGGAAGCTCTTTATGACGTCACGAAAACAACAAATATCCAAAACTCTTAAGAAATATGAAATCTAAACAGAAGTGTGCCCAGTGCTAATGCCAGAAAACGCAAACTATTCAATTCCCTTCTGTTTCTTGGGCGCATTCATTTAAAACAATTTGCCATCAATAGTGTTAAGTCCCAACTGTTCATTACTAATAGATATCCGAGCATATATATATATTAATTTGTCAGTACATATGTATAATTTTGTGGGGGCGCTTTTAGTTGACAAGTTCAGGTGCAAAGTATTCTGCGCATAACAAATTGCACATTTTAAATCTCACAATCTTGGGGCTAATTTTAAAAATGACGTTGACTTTGAATTTGGATTGAAAATTTATTTTTCTTTTTAAATTTTTGTGCCATGCCATTTGGCAAAAAATGCACAATTTGTTTTCTCTTAGCTTATGACAAATCTCGTTTTTATTAACGCTTCATTTCAACAAAATTGAGGCGCAACATGAAGGTCACACAAAATTTAATTGTAATTTCAATTAAAAGTTTTTTGACATTCAGAAATACCAACTTTCCAGCAAACAATTTCGCTAAAAGCTAAAATATTTCAGCCCTCTCCCCTCACAAAGGTCTTAGTATCTCAAGGCACAATTTGCTCAGAACTTTGTCAGTCCATTTGTTTATTTGAAACTAATTAAATTATCTAGCACAACATTTTGATCAAGTTCAAGTTGAAATGCTGCCATTGAACACACTTTGAGATACTTTCACAAATAAATATACACACTGCATCTGGAGGCAAATTCGTTTCTATTCACACCTGAGGCCCATACATTTTCACACCTCTGACGTTTATTTTGGGTGTGTCTATCATCTATTTGTTTGCTGATATTGTTGGAGGTCAGTGATTTGGGATGCCGCAAAATATATAATTTTTTCTTTTATGGAACATGAAACAAGGCATATTTTTATTTAGAGTGAGAAAAGAGTATAAGATACATATTTTCTGAGTCTTAGTGCTGTAGTATTTTTTTATTGATATTATTTTTAAGAACTAACAATATATCTGTAAAGACTTACGAGAACATAAGGTCTAGCCGTGATGTGTTTTACTTTGAGATACAAGGTTTAAACATTGAAAGAAAGAAAATAATTAGAAAAAACAAAGGGGTACAAAAAAGTTATGGTTTGTTTGTTTTTGAGTGTTGACACAGAATAAGCATCGTTGAATATATACGATCTGAATGAAACAAAGTTCAAAATTGTATTTATTATTTTTCATATTCCGTAAATTGAAAAATAAAGAAAATTGATGGGCAAATGGAACTTTTCACAGAACTGAGATAAATTAGGCATAATTAAATGAAAAACAAAAAGGATAGATAAAAATGAATGACTACACCTACGTAACGAGTTTTCACACAACTTTCGAACAGCTGCCAAGGCTGCAATCGAAATTAATTGACCGAGTGCCAGCTCATGTGTGGTTATATATGCACTTATACATACATACTTATGCTTTCATGTATGTCAAAGTGAAGGCGTTGGCGTAGGCGTCTACACATCGACCTACAAAAAAAAACATGCCGCTCTGACAAGTGGCGGTCTGTCTGTATATTTGCTTGGTACGAGCCAGAATGCCAGCAAAAACATTCGTGTAAAAAGTATCAGATTTATTAGAACATATTGGGGGATATAGATATAGACACATATATATTTGCCAATGTGTTTTTTCATTACATCGAAATACTGATTCCCTTAAAATACAAAGTGTGATTTTATAGTTGCCATTTTTAAGTAAGATTTTATTTTGAATATGAAATAGTTTCAAAGAAATTTTTATAATGTTATATTTGAATACAAATGAATTATCTTCATCATCTCAACAAATGTGTTGGATTCTGCTTGTAAACCGAATTTAAATTTTTCGTTTTCGTTCAGACTCACATTGGACACAAGCAACTGTTGCTCATAAATAAGAAGAAATTTGATTTGAAAATAAGGTCCGGAAACACAGAACGTTCATGTATTTTTTGTAATCGATAAAGCCACATATCTCCACCACACCTATTGTGTGTGTCCGACTGAGGGAAGCTAACACAAAACTTTAAATGACAATCGCTAGAGAGAAAGAAAGAAAACACAAAACCGGCCCTGCACCTCCCTCAGTCCTATACTTATTATCAAGATGCGCAAGCTGTTATTCAAATCAACCCCATAGCATTTCGTGCTGGTTCCAGTATCTGCTGACTTATGCTGTGTAGTCTTTACTTTGTTGGTGCCACTTAATAATTCCTCCGGCTGCTCAGCAGAAAATATTTATCTCTGGCCGGCGCCAACAACTGCAAGATAGACAATTTTCAATTGAAATTATTTTGCACGTATATCTTGAACGTGTTTTTTAGTTTGCTTTGTGCAGGCCTTAGTTTTCGACTAGCTGCAATTGTTGAATAAATATTAAAAACTAAAAAAGATAACTGCAATATATGAAAGCTGCAGGCAACACGCAAACAATTTGCGACCGAAACTCATATAAATCCTAAAAAATATGGCTCATTTACATATATGATGTATATATATATATATACATATATATATATGTAAATATTTTTGTTTTGTGCTGCTACATGCTCTATTTTTGATGTACATCTTCTATATATATTACGTATTATTCTACCCCAGGCTGTTTACTAATAAGTCACACAATTTGCATTGTAGATTTGGGCCACACTTTTTTTCCATTCATTCATGGAAACATTCTTATATATAATTTTTTGGCTATTAGTAAACATTGCGTTGGGTTTATTTTTTTTAAATTTCCACTCATTTCCATAGCTTGCCTACGCCCTCTTATTATACTCTGGTACACATTGGTACACACGAGAATGGCCATATGGTGCCCATTGGTTCGATAGATAAAATACTACTATACCACCCACACACAGATACACACATACATATTCACATGTATTTGTGTTATGATATGCGCATATTTTATATGTGGCTAATTTTGCACATGTTTATTATTTCTCCCGTCTGTTATGTCTGCTGACTGCGAATTTCTATTAACTTCTCTGACACTATGTGTTTTGGTCCACCAGTTTTATCTCGTCTATATATTTCGTAATATTGTTTATCAATTTAATTGGACTGTCCATAGCTATCTATTCGAATAAATAATATAATACCAAAATAAGCCTCTTAAATTAATATTATTATTTAATCTTATAGATTGAGCTTCAGCCTTGGGCACATATAAACAAGTAACAAAAATAGCATTTAATTTTACATATTTATTTCTTACATATTATTAGCACACACAATCGAAGATGTTGGGAATCCAAAATCTGCTGCTCTTGTTAAAGTCTGAAAGTATTTATAACTTTATTTAGTTTTTTTGTTTCTCTGCTTATATTTTATACGTTTAAAAATGGTTTAATTTTTCTGTCAACAACAACAACTACAGAAAGAGGGATAAAATAATGAACACTATTATGCGTAAATATTTGGTTACAAAATTTCCAGACACGCCAACATGCAAACAAATCGACACACACATACATATGAGCATGCGTGTGAGTATGTTTATGTAAATGAAATTTGCTTGTCTCCGTGCAAGTGCATTATAACATAAACATGCATGAGCTCTCTGTCCCTTCTCTGTTCCCTTCACAGCAGGCAGCGGAGCCTGCCCACAGTTTTCGTCTCCATCTCAGCCTAGGTGATGGCTAATGTCTGTGTGTGCCGTCTTTGTAATCACTTTATTTTGCATATGTGAGCGCAGTTAAGTGTATAAGCATGTGCGAGTAGTCTCTGTGTGTGTGTGAGTGTGTATAATAGTGTATTTTCCAAATAAATTGCAAAAATATTTTAAAGGTTGCCACAGCCACGTCGTCCTCAAGTCTCAGGTTCTTAGTACGTACCCAAATGAAATAAAACCAAAGGCAAAAAGGACAAGGACAATGCAAGGCGAGGCAACTAGTATAAACTGTTTCGAGGATTTGTAAAATTTATCGTAGACATCATTATGCAACTATTTCACTAGCTCACACCCTCTCCCCTACAGCTGCTCCCTCGCTCCAGGGTAGCAGCAGCTGCAACATGCAAGTGACTCTCGTGTTGCTCATGCTGGGACTGTTGCTGGTGCTAGCACTTTTTGCATTTCACGTTTTACATTGGCAAAATCGTTTTTAAAATGCAAATAAAATGAACGTATCTCTAAATTATTCAAAACACAAGCAAGCCATGATATATTGTAGAATAAGGAAACTAACAAAACTATTGCTGTGCACCGTGGAGAAAACTGAAAGCGAAAGGAAAAGGAAAAGGAAGGAAACTCTTTGCAAGGAGTGGCCAATGCGTCATGGCAACACTTTGCTGCCGAGGATAAGCAGTTAACATGAATGCATTTGCAAGACTTTATTTTATTCGTATATTATTGTCAATTTATGATAATTTGAGCCAAAATGCGAACTATAGCTTTCGTGAGTTATCGCTGTAGAAAAGCTTATTCTGCACTACATATAAGATTCAATTGATTCATATTCTTGGATTAAAAGCCAACTATAATGGATTAATTCACAGCATTTGTACTTCTTACCATAAAAATATACACTTATTAAGTCTTCAGTCTTTGTTCCATGTAAGCAAAAACATTCAACTTGGCAAAGATTTCCATCACATAATTATTTAAATAATTTATGTGCTCTTGTTTTCTATGTATGCAATGCTGGGAGCGATATCAGCTTTAACGAGGCTCCACAAGACACATTTTGGTAAGCATTTGCTAGCTTAAAACTCCTTTCAAACTCCGTCAATCTTTAAGTTTAGCAGATGAGTCTAGCGAGCAATTGAAAGCCATCGCACACTTTTGGGCGCTCATGCATATCGTATCAAGCAAATACGCAAATAAAATATGGGCAGACGTTGTGAGATCTAACAGAATTAAAGATAATACATTTGCAACGACCGCTGAGCGTCCCAATTCAGTGCTTGGGAACCATAAAAACGTGCAAAATGAATCATTATAAATAACAATAAACGAGACGTAAGCCATATTTTAGACATAATAGCTAATAAAACACAGAGAAAAGTGGCCCAGAGTAGCGACCAGCAGACCTGGTAATCATGCAAGCATAACAACAGCGGCATGTCCACGTCCGACTACATTTCAAATGATAAAGGAATGCCAACAAAAAAGGTTGCACGCCTAACAATAAAATGACTAAGACACCATAATATAAACAGGCAAACAGGATAGCAAAAAAAAAAAAAACAGACAAAAAAATTTAACCACGCCTTGACATTCAAGCTGAACAAGAAATAGAAAAGGGCCCTTCAAAAAAAAAAAAAGGAAAGTAATACGAACGCCGACGGCTGCTTTTCATGTTCATTGGGGCGTCAAGCTTTTCGTCTTTTACCTTCCGGCTGGCCACGTTGCCATCGGCAGGATGCAGGATATCTGACCACTTCACTGTCCGGTCAAGTCTGAGCAGTGCGAGCTGTAACAGAACCTGTGACTGCGACTGCGCTTCTTGCTTGTATATTTCACGCTAGAACGTCTTTGGGGTCACACAAATCCGATTTACATGTAAATAAATAAAATTCATGTCGAACTTCAGGCTGCAGACAATAAATTTTTGAGTGCGCTTCATCACCGATGCCTCCCGCAAAAATCCACAAAGTATTCGAAAAGAAAAATGCAAAAATTGCCAGAGTATGCCAAAATGATAAACTCGAGGGTTCTTGCTACTTTCACTTCACATGTTTACTTTCACTTTCTCGGAAGCAGCCGCAACAACACGCTGTGAAATTGTATTTATAATGAATTAAATGTGATCTGGCGATTTTCCACTTCTCTGACCATATTCTGAGAGTTCCATATCCAACCAACATTCGTTTCCCCATAGCAAGTAAATTGCTTAACTATGACTTTACTCAAACTGAATTTCTGCATCCTTAAATCGATAACTTATTTAGATCAAAATAAAAAAATGAAAATAATGTATCAGGTGCTTGACATGATTCATTAATTTAAGCAAAAATAATGAGATTGAAATAAAGCAGATTTTTTTGCGCTTTTGAACTATTTTATATTAATTACAAGTTAATTTTGATTTTGTTATTAATTTTTGGTTATAGCTTGCTATTCACAATGAATTATGGTAAGTAAATACATGTTTGTAAGAAACTCAGATTATTACTAAATATAAATAGTTTAATGATGTGTTAACTATATACTATCATACATACAAAAGGTACTACAGGAATGTTAAGACAAAATTATTGAAAAAGTTATTGATCGACCATTTACGATATAAAGTATATATATCATGGACATTTACTCTGCATTATATAATAGCGAAATAAATAATGAAATCCATTTCAATAAACGCAGTAAAATCCATTAATGCCTAAAACAAAAATGGGTATGCCTAAATCTATGCACCTAATAAAATGCAGAGCAGCTACGAGTGAAATGATAAAAATGGCAAAATGCTAAAATGGTAAACTATGGCAACTAAATCAAAGAGCGAAATAACGGACCAACGAAATAAGGACCTATTATTTTTTATTATTTTAAAATTGCCTCAAATGGAAAGAGATGCGAAGGGGGAGCAAAGGGGGAGTAAAAGCTGACTTCGCTGTTGCTGTCTGCATGATTTTTGTTGTTGCACAGGTAACTGTCTCCTGTACCCTCTCTTCCGCCCTCTATATATCTCTCTCTCTCTCTATTTCTCGGTCGCTTGCTGTGCTCTGTGATGAGAATGTAAATTACCCGGAAAATGTGACATATACAGGAACAACAACAGCAAGCACCAACTACAACAGTATGGGGCAAGCACATCGCATCAGCTACAAGGACAACTGGCAGTAGCAGATGGGTAGAAAAAGGGGGCGTGGCTGTTGCCACAAATGGCTGCCGCTGTCAACTAAAGTGTAAAAAAATGGCAGCTTGAACGCTGAAAACACCGGAAGCAGCCCACACTGCCACAAGCCGAGGTCGAGGTCTCGCCCTCCCACTCCCTCCCACTGACGAATCCTCGCTACCTCCCACTGGCCTGCCCATCAGCTCGTGCTCTGACAGCAGACAACAATGTAGCATAATGGCGGTAACATTGAGTGCCTACATAAGTCCTTTTAATTTGAATATTTTACGGTCGCAACTTAGGCGCCCAACCTGCGTGTATTGTGTGTGTGTGTGTGTATGTATGTGTATGGGTAACCTTGTTACGGTGTGTGTGTGTGTGCGATGTATATGTTGGAGCAAAAAAGTGTCAGATCTACGCCCAAAACGTGTCATACAATGGGAACGTCTAGAGAAACCAAAATCTTGAGCACGTGTTGCAATTGTCAAGTGTCGGAGCCAACTAGAGGCGAAACTAAGGCTAACAACGTCTTCTATGTATGTGTGCAAAGCAGCGGCAACCGGAAACGGAAATGGCGGCATTACGCGTGAGGTGATGTACCCGTTATCACAAAAATGAAATATTGAAGTTATCGCAGTGTCGTTAATGTGATGTCTGTACCTGTGTCGTTCTCCCTTGAGACTTTTGTGCTTATCGTTGAACCGTCAATGTCTGTGTGACCCTCATTTTTCTTTCAGCCTGCTTTCATTTGAGTGGAAATATACAGTCGTGTTATGGATTTGGGACGAACATCGAACACTCGCTTAAGATGGTTCAATGTAACGCTCACAATTGAAATACCTAATTTATTTATTCAAACAATGTATTGTTTTGTGTGTTTATCTTTGATTCCATAATAATATTCTTAATTTTCACATAATTAATTCAATTATATATTCAAAGATTAAAAGAATTATATAGCTTGCTTATGTAAAACTATATAACATATGTTTGTAAAGATATTAAAGTAAAAGTAAAGGAATAATATAATATATTTTAACACCATAAATATTGCTGCCCTAATTTAAACAACTTGGGTTTTAAACAATTAAAAAAACAACAACAAAGAATTCAGAGCTCGTCTACGAGATACCCTTAACAAGCTGTAATTTGTATTATAATATTTATTATTATTATAATTTTCTGTAGCATTTCCATTTCCATCTATTCGAATGCATAAACGGCCTGATCTAAGAGGCGATAAGAACTAATGACTGAAATTTGTGGAGGTCATCAGTAATATATCGATAATATATAGATACGAGAACATATACTCAAAATTTGAAGTCTGCATACCTGATAGTCTATGAGAACCGCTTGTTCTTACAGACGGACAGACGGATAGACGGACATGCCTAAATCGACTCGGCTATTGATGCTATTTATGTGGTCGAAGATGACTCCAACATAATTTTCCAAAATTTCAATATACACTTTTTATCCGTTTCAATGAATATTAAAATGAGGTATTAAAATTGTAAGCTTTATAAATAGTGATTGTATTAATTTAACTCATTGACATAAAGGACATATTTTAATGGGGGAAAAAAAAGATTCTGTAATTAATTTCGGAGCTCAACATCACTTTAACCAATGATGTGGGCATATTAATAATTGAAATGTTTCACAAAAGAACTTTTTGTTGGCAAAACTATTTATTTCACCTGATTAAATTAAATTCTACCCATCTAATGACAATTGGCCACACAACATTGTGATTTATGTGCTATCTTTGACCGAGAGTGTGTATTACCACTAACAACACAATATTCACCAGAAAAAACAATTCAATGCGAATCAGATTTGCTTCTTTTATGTCCAATTTGTAGTGCCTGAGAGGAATATGGAAAATGTGTAATAAACAGAAATGTTTTGTCTACTTTGAGCCAAATGCTTTCATTGTGGTATGAATGCATTGCCAAGGAATCTGTGATCTCTGAACCAACTGAAATCAAAGGTTACCAAAGCGACATCATTGCTTGTGCTGGCAATTGCTTTCTGGCTCAAATGTCACTTTGAAATGGCAAAAATAACAAGCTCGGATTTTAAGTATGTGTGAGAGTGTGTTTATGAGTTGTGTATGCTTTAAATATCGAAATCGAATAAGGACAACCAGTCACAACATAGTCACATAGTCATAAACAACATGAGCTAAAACTGGGACTGGAAGTGGGAAAGTATCACACAGGAGGACATTGCGGGATCAAGAAATGTCACGCAACCAATAAACGTGTTCATCATGCGCCATATAAGCCGGATATAATAATAAATAAAAACAAAAAAATGATATATATATATATATATATATACAGCGAGAGCTAAAGAAATACATTAAAAAAAGTTCAACAAGTAACGCCAAATTTCTCCATCGACTTTTCCGCTTTTCGCCAATTTCGGCTGTTGGCAGCTGCTTGTGTGTGTTTGCTTTCGACTGCTCTTGTAAATTGTAAAGTGTAATAAAACGTGTCGCAAAAGTCTCTCGCTTTGAGTATTTCATTACCAGGAATTGCGCCACGGTAGGAAAATAATAAACTTTATTTGCGACAGTTGATTTTGCAAGGTGTTGTTTTGACAGCCATTCGCAAAATGACGTTTATTAATTTTGGCACCTATCGATAAATCACTTTGGTAATTTGAACACGAAACATTGAAATGGATGTCTTCGTTTTAAAGCCAATGACTGTTGTAGATAATGTTACATACTAATGTAATAAGTATGAGTGAGAATCAATTATTTGTATATTGATTTTTAAAATTATAAAGAAAATTAATTTAGAATTTAAAAAGCAAGGACTTCCAAAATTTAAGAAATATGGTTGTTTACAATGACTTAAAAACTATAAAAGAAATAAATATTTATTTTGTTTTGTGGACACCCCACAACCACCAAGCAGATTTGCTAACTCATATTTTATTATTTATATTTTATCTATTCATCGCAATTTTGTTCACATATTGATTTGTCCGTATTATAATCAAGCAAATATTTTTTAAATACACTTATATATTCCTAAATTCTAGTTGATCCACAGCAAATATTCGAATGCGTTGCAAGCAGTCTCAGGCGTAGTCAAACGTGCAACAAGCCGTTCCGAAAGTCTTAAGATTTTAGATGCGTTTGCCACTCTTTGCACCTTGCTTACTGTTGCATGGATCGGTGTGTATGTGTGTCGGTGTCTGTGCTCCGGGGACGTTGCCGTTGGCTGCCTAAAAGTATTTTCAGTTCCGTTTTCCTTTTGTAGTTGTGTTTATTGTTGGTATTCGCATTGCCGGGCTGCGTTGCCTTGGGCTTGAAGACGCCTTAAATTGTATCCCTTTGGCAATTTACACTCAAAAAAGGCGGCAGTAAAAGAGAGTAGGTAGCAAAGGAGAGAGAGAGCTATACAATTTTGGTTTTAACTATGCGCCTTCAAGTGTTTTACGTGCACGTGGCGTATACGCAATTTAGCCTTGCCTCCGGTCGGGCTTTAATGACAGTCTAGCTGAGTGAGTCTCTGTTTGTTTACCCGCTTCTTCCCCATCCCGCTCCCCTACCCCTTCGAAATCACCATCCGCGGCCAACACTTATGCACGCTTATTTAGCCTTTAAATACATTTCGTAGATGTGACTAAACGCTGCTGATTAATTTTCCTTGGCGCTTCAATGTGCACATCGTTGTCTACTCTTTTCTTCCACTCTCTCTCTCTCTCTCTCTCTCTCTCTCTCTCTCTCTTCCGTCTGTTGCCTTTTTGTCTTCTGCACATAATTTTTTCTACATGTAAGCAAAATAGAAACAAACAGAACCCTGCATATTTGTTTGTTTTAATTTGTTTCTTTTTTTGTCTTTTTTTTTAATAAAGCTTAGCTTTTATTTAATTAAGAAAATAATGCTGCAAATTTTGCAGGCCAAGGCAGATTTGCAAGGAGCTTGTGCAATAAATCTGAAATTTTAGAATAGGAAACTTAAATTAAATGTTTAATAGAGCATATACAATAGTTATTTTTATTAGCTTGCTTACCCTGTGAAAAATAATCGTTGTTTTATACTTACATAAATACATAGGTACAATATTTACATATCTACAAGGTAGACATGTTTAAATTGGACTTTTCTCATAAAATGGCAATCCATCACTCATGAAAGTGCACCATATTAGGTGAGAAGGTAAGAAAGCGAAATAGAAACAGATCGACACCGAAGCAATGAAATTGGAAATGCATGCGTCACAGACCGGAAGTAACGTCAGCAACAATGACTGCAGTAAAGCAGCCATGAAAAAGACATTCGGCTTAGCGATTTATTGATGTGCGAAATACGAGAATGATTTCCAAGACTTCAATTCGACTGACATCAGCCAGATGTGGTCTCCAAATGCCCTAACATATGCGCAAATGCATTTAGGCAGCAGGCCATGCGATTAAAGTCAGCAAGAAACTGAATTTATTTGAGCTCAACAAGCCCGAAGTATCCCTACTTCCTGGGAGAGTGGAGGTGTTGCACCTTCCATTGAAATAAAAGCTCTAAACAAAAGTTTTATTTTATTTTAGCACTTGAAAGGTCCCACAAAAATGTTGTTGGGTTTCCTTAAATTTCAAAAGAATGCCAGCTGGTGTAATTGTTAGAGAAAATTTAATTTATTTGAGATCTGTTAATTTTGAACTAGAACTTTCTAAATATAAATTTATTTATTTATTTAATTAGACTTTACTGTGCGAAATATAATCTTAATTTTATTCTCTGAACCCATTGAAAATTTGTATAGTGAAGTTGAGCAATACTATGTAACTAGCAGAAGCAAGCATCTCCGCCCCATAAAGTATATATTTTTTTAATCAATATCAAGTGACGAATCGGTATATTAGACATATTGATCAACCGTAAAAACTGTAACAAAATCAAATAAGAAACTCACAGTTTACTAGCGAAAACATATTTTCAAATAGAACAAATTTCAGCAAATACAAGCATTCGTTTTTTACATATATATGTGTGCATCTGAGAGAATTGACTTTGATTGTATACACTACATATACACATACATATATGCAAAAATATTGTTTACACGAGTTGGTCGCCCGCCAGTGATTTGAGTTCGGACTTGTGAATGATAGCATGCACTGCCGTTGTTGGCTTAAGGCACTTGAAATAACAGATGTTAATAAATGTTCTACTGAAATTGATTGAAATAAAACAATATTATGACAAATGGCAAATTACTACATATAAGTAAATGAAATGAGTGGAGAAAATGTATAGTTGTACTGCAAATACGCTTTAAATTGCTATTAATCGATTTAAAACAAAGGCGAAATAATATTTGTACTTGGATCTGATTGTTTGACACAGAAGGTCAAAATATACTATTTCTTAATAAAAAAATCAAGTTTAATTTATATTAATATTCGTCGAAGGTTTTCCATTTTTAAGTGCTGAAAATTAAGCAAGCATGTCTTGATATGTGCGTATAGCCAAAGAATAGCTTAAATAACTATTCTATATACACACATTCTTAAATAAATAATGCTGGGTGTGTCGCAATCGAGTTCTGTATTTATTTTACTTTACTAGCTGCAGCCGAATTGCATAGTGAATTTTTATATTACTCATTCTTTGCACTTATCAAGTCTCTCGGGTGTAGCTTAAAATGCATGTTGTATATTCAAATGTATTGTATCTAATTTGGTTTGTATAATTTGATCACAGAACTTTGCATTTGAATTTGTGGCTTTTTAATAACCCTTTGGGAATTGAATTTCGACTTTTTTCTAATCATTTGCACTTGTTTCTGTGGTTTATGCGCCAGTCCATGGAGAAATCAACAAAAGTTTAAAATAAAGTTGATTTGCGAGTTTTGCCAGATGGCGATAAAAACATTACATTTTTACCAAAGTTCCACTGCACACTAGAAATATTAATATGGGTATTTTGAAATAGAACTTAAGCATTAAGTTTGTTGAAATACATTTTTTTCTAAGGGCAAGAAAGCTTATAATTGTTCACAAGTGGTTGCATGTCAACTAAGCTTAATTTCACACCGTATCAGATATAAATTTCACATGGAATTACACAATATCAAAGTGCTCTGTAGTGAAATTTGCTTCAAATTATGCTGATTGCTAAGATGTCTGGAAAACATGGACGACATGTGCAGCTTTTGCGACTACACACTGAGCAAATTAATAATGCAGAATTTGAGGAAAGTAACTTTAAGAGCTACTTGCACTCATACGCACATTCAGATACTTAAAGAAGTTAATGACTCGCGTGAAAATCAATTTTATATTTTACGAGAAAGCTTCACGGTTGCAAAATTTTGGAACACACAAGGCCAGGCAAATTTTAACCCATGGCCAAGTGTAAGCGAAGGCTTTGTAAACAATGTGATGAGATGGCTACAAAGAATGGTTGATAGGTTGGGGAATGTGGATGCTGCTTTGTGGTTGCCTCTTCATACCCTGCACTTGAGGAACGAAAAGAATTGCTCGAATTGAAAGATTTTTAAAGTAACCAACAATTATTATTTACCTCATAAGTGTCAAATTTTATTGTAGGTAAATACTTTTTTGAATAACCTTGAATATCAATGCCCGCATAAAAAACTTAATTTTGAGCAAGCAGCTATATTCATAAAATTAGATAAATGTTTTTTAATTTAATATCTAACACAAGATAATGTCTTTTGTAATTATTGTATTTTTATTGTTAAATTATTACAGGAGAATTTCACTCCTTTGTATAATATTCACTTTGAGCAAGGCTTGGAATGCGGGATATCTACTGGTTGGAATGTGGGTGGTATTTCTCTTTTCTGGTTTTTCATTTGCAACTTTCTGGCTGTGTCTTTCAGGAGTGCAGACTCATGTGTGTGTGTTGTGTTGGCCATATAAATGCAAATGGCTTATGAAAATAATTTGCCAGTAAATTATAAATTTATGGTAAATTGCATATTGAGGTATTTTTCATTTTCAAGCCATCTGCCGTTGCGTCTTAGGGCCTCACCTGTCTGCCACTCATTGCCCGCTGGCAGATGTACAATTTTATTTCTTATCATGTTGATAGCGTTAAGTGGAATATTTTATTTTAAATAATTGCGTGTTTAAGGTGAAATTTCTTATATGCAGGAAATGATTACAGTCCAAAGTAGGTAACGTCGAGTGCCGAGAATGCCGAGAGACGTAAATTAAATAAGCGTCTGTGCTTTCCCTATCTGCTATCGCTGGCTTTTCCCTCTCCAATTGAGAATACCTTGTAATAAGCAGGCTTTCTGCAAAGGCTTAAGTGCCACTCCACACCTATACTCCATCCCCGCACCTCCTTCCCATTTACAGTCACACCTGCGACGACTTAATGCGAATGCCTGCGGTTACGGTGCGATTGTAATTCATTGTAAATGTGCAAAAATGTTAATGAAAGCTTTTTGCCAACCTTCAATAAAGGAGAAATGCATTTGTATTGCGTGATGATGGGAAGACTAAGTGCTTTGTAAAATGGAATTGCAGGCCGTCTTCTTCTTTTTATCCGATAATTTCCAAAGAGATCAACATCAGTAGGGCATTTAGATGGATAAAATGGATGATTAACTGTGGAAACAATAGACTTTTTTTTGGAAGCATTCTTTTTGTGCTCATTGAAATGCAAGCGATAAATAATAAAGACGCTTGGGATATAACTAAATGCAGCAAATCAAACTTTTGTATGCTTTTCATTAAGAGAAAAATTAAACTAATTTTCTCTTACAATAAAATCAATAGTTTCCGGAGTCAAAAGAGACTTTTACACGATATATACACACTTTGTGTGATAAAAGTTCATGGTCCAAATTAATGCAAGGTGTCAGTAAATAGATAAGATATCTTTGATATTTTTTTGGATATTTATTAGTTTATCAGTTTTATTGATTTACGATCATTGCGGATTATTCACAATCATATAAGCTTCCAAGCCGCATTATAAATATAGCACCTATCGCAAGGTTGTATTAATCACATTTCTATCTGAATTAAATCTGAAATTCACATTTAATTTTACACAAAGCAAATCCAGTGATCAAAAAAAAAATTCAAATAAAAGCAATTGCTACATTTGACCTGGAGTAAAAGAAAAAAAAAAATGAAACCAATGAAGCCAATGCTTCAGTGTTTGACTGGCTTCTGAAGGCTGAAGACAATGCACTTAAATATTCGTGCATTGACCACAGAGTCATGCAGTCATTCTCTCATTATGAAAGTCAGTCAGTCAATCAGTCAGCCTGCAGCCAATGCATTGCTAGCTCTTTGCTCTGAATCCAAATGGGATTTTGGATAATGGAATACAGTCGGATCCATCGAATACATTGGGCACCTTTAACTTTTGTTGCTGCCAAAGTTCAGTTGTTTACAAAATGAACGAAGCAAGAAGCAAACAAACAAATTGCCAAAGAAAACTTTGTACGTTTTGCTCGTTTCGGTTTACAAAAGTAGAAATGCAATTTTGTGCAAGGTGAAGGTGTGTGTTCCTTTCTGGTTCCTTTTTCTCCCCTTTTATTTTAGCTGGGGTGGAACTATTCCTTTGTTGGCCATTAAATTACATTTAAACTTATTTTATTTGAGTCTGCTCTGCAATTCTTTTTGGATTGTCCATCGGGTTCTGTTTGCAATGCTTTTTCTCTTCCTCGCTCTTTCACCATTTTCCTTGAAGTCATTTAACATTCAACGCATATTTCTCTCACCTCTTCGAAAAAATTCAATTGCAAACTGCAAGTGCATACTTACCCCAAAAGTATTGCAATTTGTTCAATAAATGTACCAAATATAACAAAAAGTGCTGGCTAAATAGTTTCAAAAAAAAAAGGAATCAAAATAGTACGCTTGAAGAGATTTGATAATACTCAATTTGCCTATTTAGCAAAAGTTACTTACACTTAACTAACTATAATATTAATGCATAACTTTAATTGTTGCTTACCTGGCTCCTTTAGACCGAGAGAAGTGCAACAGCAACGCAGTGCAAATAAATCAAATTGATTCCTGAATTTATTGTTAAAGATACAAACAACAAATGATGAATGAAAACAACAAAAAGTTCTCTAAAATAAACTTTCGAGTGTCCAAACTTTGAATAAGTGCAGTAGCCGTGAACAAAAGTGTTGTACTCTCAGTGTCTACTAGTCTAAGAGTTGAACACTCAATTTTAAAGTAAACATTTCAGCATATTTCTAAAAAAGCACTCTAAGAACAAAGCAAACATAAGACATATAAATAAATTCATTAAAAGAACAACTTAGATTAATAAATTTAAAGAGTAAAGGCATTTGCTATTAAAATACATTTATATTTTCGCGACTATTTATAAGTTTTATTTATAAGTTTCAAACTTGGAACGCTGGGATAAACATATAAATAAATTGTAATACAAATAATGTCACGCAAATCTGACAATGAAGAATTAATTATCTGGCAATTCATTTCATAAATGCAAATATACTCGAGAAATTTTTATATTTTAAGAGCTGTAAAAGACAAGAATGAGCATAGCCGTTGGATATAAATACATTTTTATTTTTGTTTCTGGCAACAAAAACCTAGCCTACGCAATTCTACAGATATTTTAGATGTCATCTACGAATTCAGTCCCACCCCTTATTAAAAATACTGTGGAACACTTGTGTAAAATATTTCCATATGAGTAGCATCGAAAACCGATTACTATTACATTACAAATAAATTTGATAAGTAAATCGGTGTAAAAACGTTGTGTTTCGAAACTGTGGTTCCGGTAACTGCCCTCAATACCTGTAGCAGTGCTGAATTATTCTAGTTATATACTTTTCTTTTATCTGTAACAATAGATATTGGCTTCTTCCGGTTTTGGGTAAAATATGATATTTCATTAATTATTAATTGCAGAGATGCCCGCATTAAGTCATATACAAATTGCAGCTACATTTGTTAAGCATCACAGGGACATGCTCAATCTCATTCACCTTCTCACAAATTCTTTACTTTTTTTTGCTGGTTACTAATTTAATGCCATTTTCGTATTTGATGGTCTTAGATTCGTTGACGTTGATTACTGGACGACAGAATGGTTGCGGCGCCTGCTGGCCTTCATTAAGGCAATTTGCAGAAATCATTTTCAGCGAACCGCTGAATAACGAAGAGAAAGAGAGAAAGGGAGAAATATGCTAGTTGGATTGTAAGCCCAGCATGAAAATCATTGGAACGTTAAATTTAAATTAACATACTTAATTTTGTGAAGGCACTCACACAACAAACACACCAGATTCCAAATGAATTGCGACAATTGATTTTCAAGTAATTAGCACTTTTGAAGTCGACGCTCATTTTCCCAACGGCTGTTGCTCCTTTAAGCGCGAACAGAGCCCTCGTGCTCTCTGTTCCCCCAGTGCTTTTTCATTCGATCAATATTGAAATGCTGACGATGCCAATTTCAAACGATGGCAACATTTGTCAGGAAGTGCGTTAAATTTTACGGAAATTGGCGTTAATGAAAATGCCAAAAAGCAAATAGTTTCAATTACCGAACATTGCCTGGCTCGATTCATGCCAGCCAGCCTGTTGTTGCGACGTCTTATTTTCCTAATGGTTATATGTGCGGCGTATACGTGATATTTGCTTATATCAGAAAAGGCAACAGCTGCTTACAAGCTAAACAGTAAGTATATGTTTATTTATATACTGATATGATTGCCTGTTATTAAAATAAGTTGAGAGCTCCTCACATTTTTGCCGGCTCAACACTTTTGTGATAAATCTGCCTTATGTGACGTGCGCGTGGGGGAAAACTTGCGGTAACCAAACCCGATTGAGGGTAGACCTAAGATTGATTGTGCCTGGTGCTTGCGGTCGGTGGCAAGGATTTCTGCGTCAAATGAGAAGCCCCATAATTATATATTTATTTTTTTTAAGCATTTTTATCAGATCGATTGAGTCCTTGCGCAAAGAAAATAATGATGTTAATGTTGCTCGGTGAGCTATTTACACATATGTATATATGTGCACATATGTAGCCGGGCTTATTCGTATGCAGGCAATTCAAATGAATGTCGTACGCAGATATATCTCTCACCAAAACTCAACGATTCTCAACTGCTGCCAATGGCATTGTCATTGGCTCTGGCCATTGGCTTACTTCAGTCGCACTCGTTCACGTCCAGTCGCACTCATTCGCTAAGCACACACACAAACACACACACACAGATTCAGAGACAACATTAAGTGCACTTATCATGTGTCGGCCTTTGACTATTTGTATATAATAATAGTAGTAGTAGTTATGAGAGCACTTGTCAAGTGTTTGTTGAGCCATATTAAAATCCAAAACAAAGTTATAGTGAGAACAGCAAGCGAGTGGGTTAAGGCACTACTACAAAAATAAAGCAATTAATAAATAAAATAAGGAAATGTTCTAATTATCAAAGGAACACACACATATAAAATATAAGTAAATTTCTTAGATTGCAAATCGACACAAATAAAGAATGTTATAGTTACTCAAAGTATATATATGACTGATACATTAACTCAATGTGATTTTTAAATAAAGATCAATTGTATACAATTGCATTTAAGCAACGACTACATTCCAATAAACAAAAGATGCACAAAAATCCATTAGCCTAGGTTAATCTTCAGTAAATGGGTCTATCAATGGTTATCAATTTGCCAAAATCCAATTTAAAGTATCATTAACGGTGACATTTATGCGCACAATGACTTAATGTCATTTTCAGCATCTTAATTGTATCTCCTGACAGTAATATAAATTGCCACATATAAAAAAGAGTATCTCAAACTGTCAGAAGGTAATAGTGCTCCCAATTTACCTTACAAGGCTTGTGCATAGGTGCGACCCAATTGCCGGAAGTTAAAATGTTTGGGGTTATCTAGAGTGTCATCATTAACCGCAATCAGCGCGTATTTTGGGCCAAATGACAAACAATATACAATTCCTTATGCGGCAGGGGCTCGCCTAAGCTGTGGTTGGGGAATGTGTACAACAACAAAACTTGTATTTAATCTGCTGATCTGCTCATGTGACAGGCCGGGGTAGAACTGGAACTTTTTCTTTTTAGCACGCAACTTTTCTGCCAAAATTTTTAGGCAGCTTAAGATTTTTCCACACAACGTTGAAACAAAAAAAAAGTTAAAAAATAAAAATAAAGAGATAAGTACCAGCAAAAGAAACCAAATCACTGTCGAATTCTCTTGGCGAACTTAATTTACTCTATAACTCAAACTTTTTATATAAGCGGTGCAAAAGAGTGCTTAAAAACTATATTAATAATAAATATCTATTTATTTAAAAAATTAGGATTCGAACAGATTTATAAGTGTTAACAATTTAATATACAAAATAAGTTTAAGATATGTCATTTTGCAACTTAACAACAGTTAAATAGCTTGTAATAAAACTGTTTTTAAATTATCAATTGCATCCATTCAAAAGTGAGTCTGCAATACTTTAAGAGACTTTAAAAAATATTTTCAAATAGTATCTGCGTAATTTATAACAATAAGAGTTTATATTTTAGAACATAATTTCTTTAACTAAACCTATATTAACAATATTTATAATTAATAATATGTTATACACTGAATTTTGTTAATTTATTATCTATTTTGTTTAGGACCTGAATGTCTATAATATTATTTGTATGTAATTGTATTATTGTTATATAATATTAAAAATGAATTTACGCAACACAACAAAGATTCTGTCATTCAGGCAGGAATTAAGGTTAATAGATATTGCTCTATGCTCAGAAGGCGGCACAATAGATCTATCATGAAGCCCGCCAATAAAAATAATAATCATTATAGCAATTTAAGTGCGGATGGCAGTCTTCCCAGTCTTCTTCCGATGGAATGCAACTTTTTACGAAGATAGTACAACTTCTAGTTAGTAAGGGTATTCAATAAGACAAAAAGAGGCGTGTGACTTCGTTTTTGTACAGCTACGGGTTTGCAAAGTGCGCCAAAGGCTCTTTGCTGCTCTGGGCTTCCCATACTCGACCGTCTTCGTCAGCAGGTCTCTTTGCTTACCTTCGACTCCTTTCTAGGCACATTAAACTTGGCAAGTTGGTGAACTGCCACAAGCGCCCCAAAAGTTTTGGGCTTGTTGCGAAAAACGCACAAGGCGCGTTAAAATCTTATCAACAATTGCAGAAGACTCTATGTGAGTGTGTGTTTGTGTGTTTTGGGGGAAATTAAAAGCAAAATGCGTTAATCATGAGTTGAGTTGAGTTTTCTTACACAACACAATTTAATTTGCGTTAAACGAGCTCACGCCGCTGATTAAAGCAGCTGAGGCAGCTTCTTCGGGTTGCCGCGCCTAATTTTATGCAACAACAAGAGAAACTTTTACACGCGTCAACGCCATCTCATGTGTGTCAAAAGGTAACTTTCAGGCCAAAGTTGCCTGCGATGCCTGAACGCCAAACAATGGCAAGGCAATGGTCGACGTAAATTCAAGGATATGTGCCTAATCCAGGCTGACAGCTGCACGTATCCGGGCAACGTCGAAATAAAGTGACAGATAAGAAAACTGCAAGTTTTCTTTTGTACACGTTCCTAATGTGATCATTTTTACTGAAGTTAAAGTTTTTCTGTATTAACCGAATTTAGACAAAATGACTGAATTGCTTTAAGATTATGCCTGCTAATGCTGTATTGGGTGTAACTAAGTGAAAATATAAGCAGAAAATATAAAGAGCACTTACAAAGAAATATAGAATAGTGGAAGCATTTTGAAATGTAATACAAAACAATCGCTGATTCCATCAGATATATTATTTTATATTTTAAGTCAATAGTTTTGTAAATAAATATTAAATTTTCATTTAATTCATCAAAAATTAATTTCTTAAATCTTTTACATTCTTTTGTAAATCTTAACCAAGCTTGAAGTCTGAAAATATTTAGATTCCAATAATTACATTTTGCAAAATTGGAAGTGAAATAAATGTGAAAATTCTTGAGAATATGAGCTGAAGTGCTGCTTCATATTATATGTAATTCGCTTTTAACTTTCCTTATTTAAATAAAATTCGACAATATTCTTAGAACAGATTTCAGGGATTCATTTAATAGTCAAAAAGTCCCTTCAACACTGACATGAAACCGGAACTATGTAAAAAATCCACGTTAGCTAACTTATTTGCAGTGCACTGCAGCAATTTAATGTCAACGGTTTTGAATGCAGCATCCGCAGCCAAAAGGAGTTTATTTATTCAATTTGGTTATATTTCAAACACCAACACTCCCACGCCGTCAGTTAGAATTTTGTGTGCAGTGTTTTGTGTAGCATTTTGTTATTGCCTTCATATAACGCGTTGGTTGATGCTGATGAGTTTTTAGGCTGCCAACTCACCAACTCCAAAGTGCAGTGCTACAAATGCAACCACACACACAAACACAAACATGCACACACTCACATAGATACTCACTCCACTCTACTCTGTACTTGGCAAACTAAGCACACATATTATTTACACTTTTGAACGCGCAACGTTGCGTCACGTTGAGTTTGCAACGCATTTGCGCCTCACATTTTATGAATTCATTTCCGTTCATTTACGCCTGATGTGACGACGACGAGTCGAAACTCTAACGTCAGTTAACAGAGGCTGTAATTAAGCTAAACTGACGGGCGAGCCTAGAACGCTCTTCCTACCATTCAAAAGGGTTGGCCTCTGTGCTTGCCCCAGGCAGCTGCAATTACATTTGGCCCCTATGCCAGCAGAGCATTTTTGTGGCATGAGCCAGGTGTGTGGCTGGCCTCTGAACTTGCACCCCTGACATCCCAAACTGAGTTCTGAATCGTCAGCATCTGCTTTTCATAAGTCCTCAAGAGAGAACGATTGTTGTTTAGTTTCAGTTAAATCTTAACTAAATTGAGAAAATAAACAATAATAATAATATTTTTACTTACAATATTTTGCAATATTTATGTACAATATATATAAATTATTTATAAATCTTTACTCGATAGTTAAGTAACATCTTTTAATATATAAAAACAGTTCCACACAATCAAACATATTATTTAAAATTATATCAGAATCGCGATGTTAACTTAGTGATAGATATTTAGTTTGAATTCAGAGGTCTTAATGTGAATAGGATTTATTAGCGTAGCTCAAACGAAAACCTTTTCCATTTCATTTTCATTTTACTGCCCCCCACAATGGAACTGAAATGCTGCTTTATTTTTAACTTCGCTTTAGGTTAAAAGACATAATTTAAACAAGATTATTGTCAAAAATGCTTGCTTTGAAGATATTCTGTACCTATTTTTTAATTGTCTCCGATAGTGTTTGGTTATTTTGCTTTTTAATTAAAACTAGCTTTTAAATTAAGTGCAATTAGGAAATTATAATTTTTTTGTATTATCATTTGTATTTGTTCAACTGGGTAACACACAAACAGACATAACTTGACATAATCGATTATATATGCTGGTCTACAATATATCCACATTTATAAAAAAATATTTACAAACACTTGCACACAACTTTAATACCCTGCGTTTGCACACTTGATGTGTACAGCACCCGCCAGTGGATACAAGATGTGTCAGAGCCAGGATATTAAATTGTGGTTCCCATCCACACAGCTACAATTTTATACAAGACTTTCGTATATCTTATGTACACATATGCAGATATACATACAATAGTGTCAAAAACAATACATAAGACTCGAGGCGTTGTAACGAAAAATGACAAGTAACCCGAAAGCAAACAAAGCTAACATGTCATCCTACAAGCTGATGAACTATTTTACACTCTGTAAAAACTAAATCAGTTCACTTCACTAGACTTGCATACACTTTTTATGATGTTGGAGTAAATTAAAATACTGCTCCAAATATATTATTTCATATGTTTTCTAAGTTCTCTAAATATTGAAAATATTATATAAGTTATATTTTGTAGTGCAGGGTATAAAATGTAATTTATGTGTCCATCGTGTGGATGAAGGAGGAAGAAGGGAAACGGTAACTTGGCAACGGCTTTGTATAAGCCGCAACAAAAAACGCGTCACACATGTGCCATTATTAAACCCATCCATACATGCGTGTTTAAGTGTGTGTGTGTGTGTATGTGTGCGTAAGTGAGGGACAAAGCGTGGAGCAGAATATTAATTAATTTCCTTAACGCTCACTCGAGCACCACAACAAACGAGTGGCACAATGCGCTGTGATATAGCGGCTTCTAGAATTATGCTATAAATATTTGACTTGCCATATTAATGCGATGCTGGCGACAAAGGCGATGGAGATGACGACGGAGACCGCGATGGCGACGGCGATGCCATCTTAATGAATTTCAATATGGCGTCAGTCAACCCGAGGCTCGTTTGTCTCTCTCTCTCATTCTCCCCCTCTCTATATCTCTCTCTCTCTCTCTCTCTCTCTCTGTCTCACTCTCACTCTCCCTCTCTTTCTCTGTTTTCTTCTTGGCGTATCTTTGTGTATGGCTTGTCTGCGTTTGGTCATGTGTGGGGCTTCTTGGGAAATCCTTGAAATCCTTGCACTTGAAGGCTGTTAATTAAAAGCCGCTTAGAAAACTGTCGCTCCGGCTAAGTCAAAAAGCACGCTTTGCACTTGACAACAGTTAAGTGGTTCAAATTCGTGTGCATTTCAAATGGGCTTTCTGAAGTATCGTCTGCAACATGTTGAAACTAATTCAAGTCTTAGGGAAGCACACTGAGTCGACCACCGACAGGCTTTCATTCTGTGCTGAGGCCTCCGATAAACAAATTATACTTATGTGTGCTTGAGAGCCGCCAGCGTTGATTTTTCTTGTCTCTGCAAACCAACCGAAAATTCGCAAAAGTTACAAGCTGCTCTTGGTTGGAATGGGTCTTCATTCGCTGATATTTTATGCTGCTGGCATTCAAAATGTCAACTTAAAGCAATTCACGGAAAAAGTTTTATCTGCCATTTCAATTGCTGCCTGGAGACTTACCAAAAGAGGCCAGAATGAGAAATGAAACACACTCACACCTACATATATGCATGTAGGCTTTCAAATTGTTCTTTTACATATTTTCCTTACGTTTTTCAAATATTTTGGATTTATTTACTTTTCTACTTAAATTTCAAACATTTTGGAACAGTGTTAAGCGCTCAAAACTTGCTTAGGCATTCCCAAGTATTTGTGTGGATAGGAAATTTACATCTTAATGAATTTCAAATTTATCGAAATTTTGTTAAATATTTTTAGTCTTTAAAAAAATTAACAAGGGATATATTTATGATAATTGCTAGTCCAAATCTTATTCAGAATCTATGCAAAACTATTTTAAGACTTATTATTTTATATTAATAAAAATAAATAATAACAATAAGAGCTTAATTATGCACGCAGTTCCATTGAATCAGTTTCCCAGATTTAATAGTTTGAAATGCAATAGTCACAAAGGTAGGATAAGTATATATTATAGGCATTAGGAGAAAGAATCGCAATGCTGTTTTATATATACATATATATATAGCTCACCATCTGTTTCGCATAGTCGAAAGCTAAGCTGATTGGAAGGACGCAAAAGCGTTAATAGTGCGACGAGACCTAAACGAACTGGCCACACATTTCAATTTTCGACAAACTGCTCGTGCCCAGAGCAATTACCTCACGCCCATCCAAGAAAAAAATATAGTAAAATAAACATGAGCACGAACCGCGTATAGAGTGTGAGCAGAAACCAGTACGAGGCATGACTTTGGTTTTGGTGTTTTTCTTGGCAAGGGGCTCAGTGGCAATTGACATTACGTTCCATTATCGGCCAGACGGCGCTCAGTCCGAGCCAGTGAAGTGGCAATCGGGAAAAAAGAGGAGAAGGCACTAGCTGTGCCTATATTAAAGAGCCGTTCACGCTGGAAGATGGGAGGTCTAAGCTGGGGGCTACCAAAATTCGTATGTACTCAGTCTGCAGGGTGCCAAATAAAAAGAGCCACAAAATCCATTCAGACACAGGCAGCAGCAACGCCTTTCAGTCGTTGGCAATTTCCAACCCTCTCACCCGAAAGCCCCTTTTAGGGGCGCGCATAAAAGTTACTTCCTGTCGCCTGGCGGCGGAAAAGGCTGCAAAAAGGCTAACAAAACTATTAAAATGCCAGCGACACCATTCACCACACACAAATACTATACATATATTTATACTATATAAATGTATACATTATTTATTTCATTCCCCGCATTCGGTTTCCACTATGTATTTGAATGGAAGTCTGTGTGCTTATACGAGTTTTATTTCGTAATGTTTCGTATTTGTATATAGATTTTTTTTTTTGGGAGGGTGCTCTGTCTGCGGCTCACAGCGGAAATAGAAATCCTTTAACAGAGAATTGTGAAACAAATTTTGCACTTTGCCCAACAACTTCATGTTGTCCACGTCCTAGGGAACTGCCGCCGCCTGCAGCTCAACCGTGCATGTTGTCCTAATGACGCGCAACGCTAGTTCATCCCAGTTCCCCCTCCCCTCTCCCAGTCATCCTGGTTGGTTATTTTGTTTTACTCTTAGCTGGAAGCTGTAGCTGCATTTGGCAAGCGACAAAGTAAATGAGCGTGTGACTGCCCAGCGGCCCTGTCCGCTGTCCGTTGTTCGTTCTGAGTCCTGAGTCCTGGCCCGGGCGGTCGCAGCGGAATGGCCTGTGACAAGTTTATTTCAGTTTCATTGTTGCTTTCGTTGTGCGGCGCATTAGGTAGCCTTTCGTATTTATTTGTTGCATTTCCGCTCTGCTCGTCTTGGTCATTAGGCCCAAGGCGTTAGGTATTTAGAATTCTGCTAACAATTTGTAAATGGAATTTAGTTGTGGGATTTTAGCTTGGAAGCTTCTTAGAAATTTAAGTGAAAAAATGTAGATTAAGTTGGCTTATAGCATAGCTTAGATATTATATAAATGAGCTTAGTTGTGAGGAATTCTTACTGTGCCCCACTTTAATTCATTTCACATGTGTAATTCTTCATACAAATAAGTTTACCCACAATTTATGCAGTTTTTAATAATAAACAATTCAAAAGTTGGAGACATTTAAGATAGACTTATGATAATTAACAAAATCTTTATTTTTTTTATTATATATTTTTTTATACAATCGAAAATAGATTTGCATATAAATTTGAGAATTTATTTTCCACATTTAAAGTCTCTAGGTGTTAAAGTCACAGAGGTTGGATTGATTATACAAACAGACATCGCCAGATTGCATCGGGTGATATATTAAATCAGATCAAGAACATGTATTCTTTCTTTGGTATTGTTTCCACAACTTTATTATACCGTTTTCCCCATTTCTAATTGGTTCACGGTCTAATTAAGCTGAATTAAAATAAATGTATAAAGCATCAGTTCAAAAATGAACTTTTACACAACTATTACACCATGAAAATCATACTGTCAAGCTTAAGTACACCATTTAATTATAGCCTTTAATTTGATCGAATTCATGTAAAAGTCCTGCAAGAAATTCCAGCAAAAATGTTCACATAATGTTAAGTAATTTGGGTTGTCATTCCTTAGCTGCTGTGCATAAGGACGTACCTGTAGACCCTCAAAATATTTCATTTAAATTTTTGTGCGACAAGCCGCAACTTAGAAATTAATAATAAAAAAGAACTTGAGGACACAGAGAGAATTCGTCAAAAGCCAAAGAACAAGCACCAGGGGCAGCAGACAATCACCTCAGGGGGAGTGAGTAGTGAGGAGTGAAGCATATGACTCCCAACTACGTGCAATATATATATATTTATGGGAGGATGACAAACGCGAGGCACTCAATTTGGCAGATTTACATAAAATTGCCAGCTCCGCCGATGGGTGCCTTCCCGTAATACGGGCCGTCTCTCAACGGCCGCAGGTGCACGTTGGCAACTCTGAGTCGCTGTCATTATGTATTGTGTGACGACTGACGGGGCTGAGGCTCGAGGTTGGGGCAAGCTGCCCACAAAACTTTACAATGGCGGTGACAAAGTTTTGAGAGCGCAAAAAAAAAAAATTGTTTGCCATATGTTTCAGGGCTCGTACCGTCGCAGTTTTGTTGTTGTTGTTGTTTAGTAAAAACAGGTAATGTGCTCAAGCTATTAAAAAAGTATTTAGAAAGTATTTCGAGCCAGCGATCCTTGGGGTCGAAAGTTTTTTAGGGCACTGTAGGTGTGCATACCCAACACCCCCCTCCCTTGAAAGAAGTAGGAAGCCAGTCGCAAGATAAATTACAAGTCCCCATGATTAATGATTGTAAATAGGCCGACCTGGCATCCTCATCCCTCGGTCACCACCTTGTCCTCGTCCAGCTTCATTGTGCTTATCATCTTCGCATTCGTGAACTTCGCTGTGTAAAATTATTTGAAATTTATTTAAGTTCAACCAAATATCTGCATAAATATTTATTATTTCCCACTCAGTATAGACTTGTGGTGCTTAGTAGTAGAAAGTAATTGGTTTAATGCGCTTTGGGGCTCGTGATGCTTAATTTCTATGGGCGTTATAATTTTACAGTTGACAAGATTTCGGTAAATGGGAATATATGGATTCATGAATAACAAATGTCCGAACGATTCAAAGCTGAAATTAACTTAGGTTTAATTACAAAACAATTTGTAAAAATGAGCCACATACAAATAAATTTTCAATAACTATAATTTTATATATTATTTTAACTTTTGTTGTCCAAATTTCCGTTTTTATTTGGGAACTTTAACTTTGGTCTTTCAAGTACTATGTCATGGGTTTGGGAAGAGACAAAAACTTAAACAACTTGCTTGCATTGAAGCGAACGTGAAGCGGGCAAAAACAATTTTCGATTCGAGGCATACCCATACACATATACATATATACACATAAATAAGCACACTCACAGGCAAACTTTGACAAATACATATACAAATGTGTGCCGGCCACCAAATGGCTTTATTGCAATTGACACAAAAAATTCTAATGAATGAAAACAACCGTGCACAGGAAATAAAACACATACAAACACAGCAGAAAATGGAGCAAGAATCAAAAGGGTGAGAAAGAGAGGAAGCAAGATATATTCACATACAGTTGGAGCGAAAGCGATGCCAACGTCAACGAGTAACGCAAATGACAACAAAGGAATTTTTCAATATTGCAGCACGTTGCGTATACGCGCCGTCGTCCAAAACAAATAAAGTTAAACAATGCGACAGAGTTGCGAATGCGTAGCGCGGGTGAAAGACGACCGAAGAGATACCTAAAATTCGTTGCAGAGAGAGAGAGAGAGAGAGGGAAAGAGATGGAGAGAGAGAGAGAGAGGGGGAAAGAGAGAGAAAAGAGAGCGCGAGAGTGAGAGAGTCTCCTTGCAGTCCGCTGGTTGAGCAATGTCTGCGGAACGGAAGCAAAGCAAAGGCGGAAGTAATTGATTTGCGTATATGTGTGTGGCTATTTGTGTATGCGTGGGTATCTGGGCCTGTGAAACTGTATGCACTGTTGTTTGCGATCCATGCAAATGCGCAACATGAATGCAAAAACTAACAAACTGATAGAAGCTGGTAACATATCTGTGAAAATAATCGTTTGAAGTCAAAGCAATGTTCACTTTATATAATCCCATATATTGTATTGGCTGCACAAATTTAATTTGATTTGTAATTGCAAACAATTCAAATTTATCCAATTATTGCACCTAATTTATAATTGACCGAAGCAGAACAGCGCTATACAAAAACAAATTAAAAATAAATATTTCTTGAAAATAAAATATCTACACAAATGCTGGTTTCAGAAAACGACTATGTAAGGTATTTTGTATTAAATTGTTTGAATTAGATTAAATACTTACTTCAAAGCACCGCCTATTTGTTTGAAATTGGAAATGAATACATTAGATAATATCGTTGGACATTCAATTATGTATTTGCAATTAAAATGAAACACTTGCCAAAATATTGCAATGTTGTGGCGATGTTTAAAAATAATATTCTGCCAGCTGCATGCAAACTTAATTAATCCAAAATTATTTAACCACAATTATAATTACTATATTTCTGTCCAATCTCAAATGACTGCCCCTGGAACAAAAACACAAATATATACTAAACAAAATGTGCATTGGGATATTTGCTGCCCGAAATGTGTTTTATTTTATTAAGATAAGCGTCCTGTGCATTTTAATTTCAGTTAAAGTCACGTTGCAGAATTTGCCACCTAAAAAAGCAGTTGACAATTATTTTGTTAAAAGTATTTGAATGCATTTCAGCTTAATTTACCTTTATGTGCTTAGCCATTAAATTGCCCAATATAGATAACAATTTCGTAAATACACAACAAATTCAGCAGTTATTTGCATAATTTGGATCAACACATTTGCTTTAACACTAGTATTGAACAATTTAATACAAAATGGAAACTTAATTTTATATTGTCCAGAAATTGTAATACAATTTTCATTTATTTGCTTTTGTGTGTTGGACATTGCGTAAGCGTGAGAGTTATTTAATTCTCTCTACTGTCTTATGCAAGTGCTGTAGAAACTTTGATAACTTAAAAGGTTTTTGATGAGTGCCTTTGTTCAACATTCACTTTTGTTGAAAAGTTAAGAACAGTTTACATAGTTTTCATTGGCAGAGGCGATGTCTTGCATAGAACAACTGAATTGATTAGTTCATTTTTTGAACAATTTTGCTGACCAAATATCTTTCAAATACGCGCTTGTTAACAAGTAGTGAAAAGACGAAAAATTGCTTTAATTGTGAAACATTTGTATAGTATAAACCAATTTATCACAGTGAAAAACAGTTACAATTTACAGGTTATGGTTATTTATGCTAAGGTCATTAGAACTTTACGACTAGTCAAACAACAGCTCAATACAACAACAGTGCCAAAACCCAATTCCCATCAATTCGCACCAAAAAGTAATTGCCAATAGCTGCTGGCCAATGGAATGACGGTCAGATAGGGAAAAGGGAACGGTGGGGGTACAAATTGGCAACGGTAACAACAATGATTGATATCACCTGTCAATATTTCATAAAGTGTTTATTTGTTTATTTCATTGTTTACATGCATCACATTTGCCAGCTACTCGCAAGCTCTCTGAAAGCCCTCTAAGCACACACGGCAAAAGTGAACCCAATTGGGTGTGGGGGAAGAGGTGTTTTTATTGTCAGGATAAGCGAAGCGTTCTGTTCACAGCAGGCTTACATCATTTGTGCCTCCATCTTTGATTGTAAAAAGTCTGCCAGTTATTTTAGTTTCTCTTTTTCTCTTTATGTTATTGTTGGTGTTGGGTGTTCTTGTTTTTGATTCTGATTCTCTTATTTTGTGCAATCTTTCACAATGCATTCATCAATTTAACAATTTAACAGTAAGATATTGGCAAAGGCTGCTGGCTCCACACGACGAACGCATTCCTTATTAGGTTCTTCCACTCTTTCAAGCTTATCATTTTTTTATATCTGTTTTATTGTCTACCGTTCTATTTCATTGCTAGTAATTGGGATTTGAAGGCACTTTTTTTAACGATCGCATTAATATGCGCATAAATATTGTATTTTTCTTCTGGTCTATTTTATACCCTGTACATATTTAGAGTGGAAAAAACGTATATCATGAAGTTGAGTAAATATATGTAACAGGTGATTTAAGTGTCATCCATACAATAAAATACATTTTCTTGATAAGGACAACCATTATCATCAGCCTATCCGTCTGTCTGTCTATTTTAGCAATCAGGGATAGGGTATGAGCTAGAGACTTTAACTTTCAACAAAATTTCTTACACACTGCAAATTAATTTTCATTCGATCCTTGTTTCTCAATTGAATATTATTTGTATTTTGTTCAAAAGGTATTTCCAAATAAAGTTCACATTTTGTTTTTCTTAGAGTAAAAGAGTCGTGTTTACATAAACGAAACTAGCTACGAATTACAGGATATATTATTGTTGAGTATCCTCGACTGAAGCACTCTGCCTTCAAAATCACTTTATCAACATTTCTGCTAAGATGCCTTTTGTGTTGCACACAATGCACCGTATTTCAACTGTCGTCAACAATGATGCAAATTGGCTGGTATAAAAATGATAGTTACAAGAAAGAAACCAATGGTTGTAAGATAATTTAATTTATATTGACTTTGACTATTGACTATTAAATTTCATCAAAGAAAATGTTAAAGTGGAGACTAGTTTGAGTGAAGAGAAATATTGAGATGTGTTCAAAAATTCAGGATAAGTTTCGATACACTAAGTCCTCGGAATAATATTAAAAGAAAAACTCTTCAAAAAAGTATAATGCCAAAATAATGAAATAAAAATCTAGAAATTGTATTCCCCTATACACAATTCAAATTAAAAACCAAATAGTTAAGCCGACCGTTAAAAACCATGTTTATAATGACTGACCTTTTCGCCATTTGGGGCTCATAGCTAGCGACTTTTACTGTTCAAAGAAAAGAAATATAAGGAAAACTACAGAAAAATACGCATCTAGCCAACTCTCGATGCGGTGAAGCAGATTTCGATGCTGACAGCAAGCAAAGTTGCAACGCCCATGCTTTCGGTGTTGAAAGCAGACTGCGAAGTAAAACCTATACGCAATAAGAATATTTTATTTGCATTGGCAAGTAAAAGAAGGATTACGCATACGTCTCATATTGCAATCACGAGCAGCAGGCAAGCACACAGCAAGCTTGTGTGTGTGAATGTGTGTGTGAGTGAATTTTTTATGCTTATGTGCTCGCCATGTGTTTGAGTTTAGCTGAAAGTTTGTTAAGATAAATACAAATGGGAAAGTTTTTCACATCAAATGTGCTGGCAGTTATAGAAGATACGCTGATGGGTTTGAGTTGTTAGTTTGGGTGTCTTTTTTTTTACCAGCTTCATGCATAAGGCAAATGCTAATTGAATTCTCTAATACGAATGAGGGCCAAATTGTGTTTGTTTGTGACCAATGCCAGAAATGTGGCAAAAGGGCTTGCAGCGATTTATCTCCGAGAATATTTTACTGTTGTTGCTGCTCTGTTGCAACTGCATGAGCTCAACTCAACATGGCCACAAACATTAGATGCGCTTGTGATACACATCATCGCTTCGCAGCTTTGATCCAACTGTATTCTATGCTCCTCTTACTCTTTACTCTTCTTTAGCCCAGATATCTGCACATACTACAGCCATTTATCCTGTTTACTATATAGCTGCAGCATTCGTATACGTATACGAATATGTATTTCACTTTGCACTGTATGCTGCTATTGATGAGCGAACATTTGTACTTGTCGTTCAGTGTTCGGTCGATATACATCTGCTCCACTCCTTGCACTTGATGATGGCTTTTCAAAGACCGTTTGACATTAAATCCTGCGATGAACGTATCAACTTGGCGTTAAGTTATTTGAGTGTGGCCAAGCGCAACTGACTAAAGACTGAGGCTGTAGCAGCAGCAGCCTCTGATTTATAATTATGTGAAGTGCAGGACATTACCTCCGCTCAAAGCCGTATCTGGAACAAGTCTGTGAATTATATGACCTCTGAAATGTATGTATTCTGCCAGTTAGCATAGCATATAAATATTTAAGAACGATGCGACTTTAATGCCAACAAGGCTAATCTCAGCTTCAGTATGGATATATTTTTTCTATTGTTCTTGTTGCTTTTTGTTTGCCGTTTGCTGTTTGCTGCTTTTGTTTTTGATTTTCTGATGGTTGGAAACGTAAATGCAAGCCGCTTATGTGTGTAATCCCCGGTCTGCGGTTTATTCGGGTTTCCACCAATGCCACACACAGTCAATTTTTTACCTTGCGCTCTTCTGCTTTTTTTACCACTATTTCTGTATTTTGTTGTTGCAAGTTACCAGATATCTGTCGCAGTTTCTATTACTCTACTCTTTCTCTCTCACTCTTTTCGACCATATATCATTCCAGTCGCCTGTCAGTTTTCAGTCTAAATCAAATTGCAAAACCCGTTCTAATTAATGAGCCAATCCCAAAGAAAGCTCTCATATTTCGACTCATAAATTATATTGTCTATCATTTTGTATGCTTACAAAAAAAAATACTCTGCCATCATAAAGTGGAAAAAATAGTTTCTGATGATATTAAGCTTGGAGTAAAATAATTTAAAATTATTAGCGCGTTGTTGTTATGTGAAAACTTATCGCTTCAATGTATTTAAGAATATGCGCTTATGTTGGATAAACTGTTTCCTATAACATTTAACGTTTAAACTAACGTTTAAACTAAAAGCCGAACTAAAATAACAATTTTATAAGATTATATTTAGGCAAAACCAGAACTCGATATTTATCACATTATGGGAATTTCAAATGTCGCTAATCCTTATAGATAATTTCAACAATATATCTTTATCTATCTTTATTACCATTCGGAACACTAAGTCAAAAACTTACCAAAAACTTTAAAATGAAGTAAGATCCACGTAGTAAATAAGTAGTTAAATAACATTTGAAAAGACACGCCCAAATCTAAGGATTCGTTTCTTTGTTCTTATCTAACATATTATTCAACTATTAAGCTTGACAACATATTTCTCAGTGCATCAGCTGCACAGTATTTGATTAAAGCATTTACATAGTTGTTGTTATGTTGCCATTTTTGTTATCTTCAATCCCACGCAAAATCATGTAAAATGCGGTCCATTGCTTTGTTCCAATGAAAAATGGCCTGTTGCAACAATATTGTTCAGCGGGTCATAAAACTTGTGCAGCAGCAACAACAGTTACAATAACAACAACCACACGAGCACAATTCCACGAAATGCGGCACATTGCTTATCTATTCGCCGTCTATTCTCTTAATTTTACCATCTAGCTTTTCTTTTCTTTTCTCTCTCTCTCTCTCTCTGGCACAGGCGGACAACTTAATTTTCCTGGCTGGCCCATAAGACAACAGACTAATAAGAAGCAGAGTGTGGACTGTTGGAATGTCTCTTATATTTTTTTCATTTTTTTTGCAATGCTGCTGCTGCTGTGTTTCGTAATTAACGCCTGTAATAAGATCACGATTAAGATTTTCTTCAGCTTTTTTTATTTCAGCTTTTTTAGTGTCCCTTTGCATTTTAGGACTGTTTGCGTTTGCTGCATGTGAACTTGTTTGTTCTTTTCTCAACCTCATTAATTTTAACTCCAGTTCTACTTTTTTTAATGGTGAAAGAAATGAAAACTGTCCGACAATTCACTGCGCATAACAACGGGCGAAAATTAGCATAGATTATGAGGGGCTCGTGTCAAGTTCTGCTGTTGCCAGTAAACTTCCTTGCGGCAGGAAAAGCCAATTTTTTTTTTGGCATGATTAAGAGCTTCTTACTGTTGTTGTTGCGGATATGTTTCAAGGAACGTTTATTTGCTTGATTAAGTGGAGTTAAACATGGCGAAGTACGGCAAGAGGTAAATAAAAAAGCCAAATAGCTATATAACAGCGAATTATGCTATGAAAAATGTAAGTAATATAAATACTTGAGACTATTAAACGAATAACTATGTAAAGCAAAGTGACTGCAGTTTGCGAAGACGAGAAAAACCAAGTTCTTAGTTCGAGTGATGATAGAAAATATGAATCAGATTTTAATTAAGCTTAAATTTGTACAATTTTCTATTCAGTTTGGGGTACACCAAATATATATACAATAATTCTTTTTTTAAAATTTTAAATCTTAAATATTAAAATTTTTAATAATTGCATCTAAATTTCTCTGTATATAGACACTTATTCACTTACAATATTAATTTCTGCTAGATATCTCATCATTACATTCCTTAATGTTGCTTTTACTTCGCTTTGCCATTTTTTGAGACATCTCCATGACATTCCATTACTTTTGTGCAGTCTGCTTACATTTTTCTTTTTGTTTTTCAATTAGCCATTTCTCAATTCGCTTTTAGCTTCGAGTGATGGAGATGGCAACATCGTACGCCAAATGTCTAAAGCACGCAGACAGGATTGCCTTTTCATTAAGACTCGGAGGCGCATCCTCGACAAGTCTGTGCTCAAGTACTTCATCTTTTTGTCCGTTTACTGTGAAAGTTTTTTCCATGGCGTTGATGGAGTGGCTTGGCTTGCCTACTTTCACTCCCTACTCTCTGCAACGTCTCATGCTGCAGTTGCGCATCGCTTTATCATTTTGCATTCCGCTAGAGCCCAGCTCGACCCACGCACACTTGATTATGTGCATTTACAGTGAAATTAATTTCTACTTTAGAGTTGCCAGAAAACAAATAAAAAATCGGTAAGAGTAAAAACGAAAAAGTTTTGTGTCGCTTGCGGCTTTGCACTGACAATTAGCAAATGTAAAGAAAAACAAGCAAAAAGGCAAGCCGAAAATGTAATACTCTTATTGGCTATAATGGGAGCGGTGTGATACATCAGACCCGTCTTGGTATTTCGTGAGTTCAATCTGATAATCTGGTTAAATTTGATCTGTCTCTTGCAAAAATAATACAACATAGAAACAGACAGACGGACTTGGCTATTGACCAATTCAAAATATACAACTTGGAGAGGTCTCTTTCAAATCGTTACAGACCTGACGACAAAATTTGAATACCCTCACCGAGCATATGAAAATAAAATAAAAATCTTGCTTGCCAAAAAAGTTGCCCCGAAAAATTGTCGCAAGTGTTGCCATTTGCGCCAAGGGGCTCCGGTCCCTCAAGGGGTGAGGCTTGCCTCGAAAGCCGCTTAGCAAAACGCGTTTGTTGTCGCTTTTCTTTATTTTTGGGCAACTCGTGCTGCAGGCCAACCTTCTCCCCATTTCATCATATTAGCTGTGTGTTCGAGTATATTAAATTTATTTTCAAACTTTTAACGAGCTTCGTTTTGCATTTGCTCTGCAGTCTAATGAAAAATCGGATTAATTACATGTGCGACAGAAATTTTTGCTGGTTTAATGGCAACTTTGGTGCGGCAAGTGTAAATAATCCGGTTTTTGTTGGTGGCCTTTTATCGGCAACTTCGCTTTAAGGTGCATAATTGATGGATTGAAGTTTTCGTTCATTTTATCGGATGTCAACGTCAGAAAGTTCTAAGGCAGATTGTGTCACAAACAAAAAAAAAAAAAAATACAAAATGAATAGTCATTAGTGCATTATAAGAAATCCACAGAATATTTTTAAATGCAAATCAGAATAGTTTTTCACTTAAGCTCAGATTAGAATTACTACTTAACACATAAGAGCCAAGTACACAATATTTAACCATAAAATTTTTGGATATGCCAATTTACTATATATCTCTATGGAATTTAGCTATTTATTTACTTTATATTCTTTAAAATTGTCTCAAATTGATAATCAAATATACATTTAATATCATCTTTTGAGAAAACACGGACATATGAGTTAAGTTTCTACTTCGTGAATTCATTTTTTTGTCAGTATTATTATTATTAAGTTAAACAATGATGAATGCGTAAGCACACTGAAGCTGTATTTTAAAAAATAAGCTATTTAATTGACCAATGCTGTTTTAAAAATATTATCAGTCACGACACAGCAAATAAATTGTATGTACGTTCAAATAAAGTCAAATGTAATACAATTTTATTTACAACCTGTTACGGCGTCAATTCTAACACATACTTAAATGTAATTTCCCGTAAACGGCTAACCAAAAGGCCAGAAAAACAAGAAGAGAAAAAAGCATGAGAAATAACCCAAAAGTGAAATGAATAATGAGCCTGGCAAAGGATAAAGCGCGACCGCAGCAGCAGCATCAGCAGCAACAGCAATAAACATAGCCAGGAAACATCAAAAACAACATCAGCGAGGACTACAACAAGAACAACAACAGCAGCAAAGAGGTTTTGGGGTAGTTGGGGTAGCAAAACCTTTTTTATTGATGCTTTTACATGTCATAAAATATTTTTATAACATACTTTCAGTAGCAGACCGAAACATTTGTAAATGATGTGCAGCAAAACCAGCATTAAAGCATGTAGCATACACAAACACACATGGACTCCAATTGAGGACCATACTAGCATAAAAAAGGTAAATTATTTAGTGGCATTAGCATTAACATGAAAGAAAACACGAATACAATTTTAACAATTTTAACTCTTTTATTTGGGTCCATTTTTTGTAGACAACCTCTGTCTGTCTGTCTGTGCATTCATTAAACTTTCAGAGCATTGTTTTTCAAAGGTCAGTAATATAAATATATACAGCCCACATACAAATCAGATTTAGACTTGACACACACCCCACTTTGCATATTTTTGTGCAACAAAATGGGAGTGTGCGTGTTCATTAATTCGTCAAGACTCTAAATAAATATTGTGGCATGAAAAAATCCACTAAACAAAAGCGTTTGCAGCAACACCTAAACTTCCATATACCCTCTCCTCGGCTCCAGAATAATTACTTGTAAGTTTTAAGTACCCCAAGCTAAAATATTTAATTCCAATACATACACATGTAATAACACTTTATATATGTGTGTTCAATATTCTTATTTCTGTATATATTAGTACAAAGAAACCTAAAATAAAAATAATGTTAGTATGGGACTTGACTTTTTCTATTCCCTTAATTTAATTTCATTTTTTCTCACCAAATTTATTATACAGTATGCCTAGATGGAAAAAGAGTGAATACAAACTAAAAACTTTTTATTTACCTTTGATTTGTAAATAAATTAATTTCTTAAATTCCTTTGCATGCAAATAAGAATGGACTTTTATGTTTCATTCATTTAACTGTGAACTTACATTTTTGTGAAAGCTTTTGACAACTAAATAGAACAGGAATGTTACTTTTACTCTTGTGGTATACATTTCTGTTATTGTGAAGCAATTACAAATTTTACATTTGTTAAAAGCTTTTAGTCGGTTGGAAATTCGTCTTAGATTTACATAATCATTTAATTCAAATGGAATTTGGAGAGCTTCACTCAATGTCACTCATGTATCTATGCCATCAGAAAGCCGAGTATTTAATTAAAACTCTATTCAAAATTCAGAATATTCTAAATATTAAATGAGAATGTATTTTTCAAGACAAATTGTTATTCTCATTGAAAATGTTGTATCTTATTAGTAAAAGTGGATAAAAATACGTCAAAGGGCACGGTGACAGAAAATGAAGTCTACGTACTCGGTTCAACCCAATAACAAAATATATTTTCCAAATACACATTTACATTTGTGCTGTTTATATGTCCAACGCTGTATTCATATGTGAACTTGATATATCCTTCAGCATGACTTAATCTATACACCAAAATTTCTTGGCTTACTGTTGGCAGCTTCAACCTTTATGTTAGGGCATTTAAATTTGTTAAGGCGTTGGCAATTTGACTGACAGGCAACGTCAAAGGGCGCGTATATTTAATACGCAAGGGACGCGTTGCTCGACAAAACAAGCATAATAAACGTCAGAGTGCAAAAAAGTAATGAAAAGCGAAGAAACTGCGAAGGGTTGCCATGCAACATGCATCAAAATGACATAAAGAACATGTTGGCAAACCAATAAAGCGTAGACAACCCCGAACACCGAGGGAAAACAACCGACAACTAAATGAACTGCAGCACATACAAATGCTCGCGTGTCCAGAGGGTGTCACGTCTCAGGAAGACGACATAAATACACACACACACACACACACACCCACTCACATCCACACTCGACACAACACTTACCGCCAGCCGATCGAGCGATAGACATCACACACACGTTCATCTTGCCCCAGGTTCGAGAGTTGATGTTCAGGTTCAGGTTCGGCTTTTTTCTTTTTTTAGGCTCGTCCCGGTCACAAGAATGGGACACAACGGGCAGGAAGATGAAATTTCTGTACGTGAGGTCATTTGGTAAATGTTTTAACAATTTAGATAAAGTTAACACATTTCTTTAGAGTTTGCCTTCTGCCTCGGCAAATGAAAAAAAGCTTTGCAGCGCACTGCAAATGGGCATAAAATTAGTTGGGTCAGTCGTTGGGCACACACGTCTGCGGATGTGACCGAAAAACAGCCAGTCAGTCGGCGGATGCCCTTGACACACGCACACAGATACTCACCCGGTCACACACACATACATTCGCTTACAAAATGATATAGCACAATGAACTTGGCCTTCAGTTGGCCATGCAGAAACGTTTATTATGTTGATAAGAAAAGCAAAACAGAACCTAATGGAACAGAGTATAAAGCACAAAAAAATGACAGCAGCTCATTTGCCTGTAATTTAGTGCTGAGCAGCGCTGTGACTGATAACCGGGCGGACCAATGGGCACCAAGAGCGGACCAAAAATGGTCCACTGTTTGACATGCAGATGGGCTCGCAATCCTCATAATTTACTCGACTTTACATCGGCCAATTGTCCCATTTGCCTATGTTCCATGTGGCATGTGGCATGTGGCATCTGGATATGCCACGCCCTTTAAGGCCATTTTAAAGTTGGCCTACTTGCTTGCCAATGTATGCTATGTAGGCACCCAGTAACATGAGCAACGAGCTGCTTTGATGCAAGCAATTTGCATAACAAGTACAACCAACTCAATTGAGGAATGCGGAAATTGTATGCCATAAATGTGCGTAACTCGACAGTAAATGCGATTTGCCAACTGCTTTGTTATGGCACACGGGCCATGTGAGTGATGTTAATGTAAGAACGGCATAACAATATAAGCGACGAGTTAACTCTTTTGAGGCATTGTGAATCTACCTTTTAGCATTTGCAATACATATGTTAAAATATATTTCTAAAATAGTAATTAAAAATATTCAACAATTGATCGCACAATAGATAAAATCATCTGCAAATTTAAATTCTCGGATAATTTGAATCGCATAAATTAGAGTTTTAAGCGTCTTGTATTCCAAATTCCTTTTTTCATAGCTTAATTTAATTTAAATATTTATTAATACTGTCTCAGTAAATTATAATTATTTTAATATTAAAATCACTCCTCGATTAAATCATCTTTACTCATTAACTGTACTATTTTTTAAGTATTAACCGCCTTGAATGCAAAATTTCCTTTTGAGAAAGCTTTTTAATGTTCATATCTCAACTTAATTTAAGGTATTATTTAACATTATAATTTGGAAAAAAATCAGTAAATTATACTTATTTGCATATTAAAATCACTACTCGAATAAATTCTCTTTACTCCTTGAACTCCTTCAAAAACTATAGATGTATTTATTTATTTGTAATTAGAATATGTTGAACGAGCAAATAGTTTATTGGTAAGTAAATCCAAAAGCACTTATAAACATATAATTATTTGGATTTTAAAATCATTACTAGAATCAATCACTACTCTGTATAGCTTACAGTAATTTATAGATTTATTCAATAATCGTGAACATGCAAATAGTGTAGTGATATTTACAGTAGGCTTCAAATTAGAAATATTAATTAGTACTTTTGTACATTTATTTTCATAACCTCTCTAAACATAATGAATTGAAATCCAAACAAATCAATCACTTTTCACAATTGTCTGGTTGACGGGCAAATGGCAAAGTGCCTCTGGCAATATGATTTACAGGGTATCTGTAGCGAAGGGTGTACCACAATCAGTGCAGATTAAAAGTAAATATCGAATTGCAGTGAATCGGGTCGGTGGCAGCCCAGGCAGAGCAGCAGCAGTCACATGAATGTGCAACACACAGACAAGCAGTAAATAACCCCGGGGCACGCATCACTTCAATGTCAATGTTTGCTTCTGGAACTCGCTCTAAATATCTGCCGAGAATCGGGTTTTGTTATCCTTTCGCAGAACGCAGCTGCACGTAGTGAAACCTTAGCTTATGCACAGTGCACTGCAAGTAATATTTGTTTGCTTTTGTTTTGTTGGTGTTCAAGCTGTTAATGGTTAATTGAAAAAATATATTTATCATTTTGTGCAGATTGCATTTAATTTAATTTTATTTTATTTTTATTTTTTTTGTGAACATGTTTTTTAGTCAAAGATAAAAGATAAAAGATAAAATATAGACATTTGTTTGTTCTCCGCTTAAATTGATTAGAGCAACTTGGATTTATCGTGTACGCTTTCCGAAAATGGTTCGCAATGATTCTCCTCAAATGAACAGTGCCTACCGCAAGTAGCTTTTATCTGACATTTCCGTTTGAGCTGTACATACACAATGAAAATACGTGGTACGATCTGTGACGAGTTGAGTTAAGCCTCAACCTAATAGTATTTAAAGGAAATACTTGAATATAATTAAAGGTAAAGATGCTTTTTAATATTTTATATCTGACTGCAATGCTTGCTTAAAAATAATAATTGTATATTTTGTTGGCACATTCAGCTATAAATATTAAATAGTAAATATTAGCTTGATAAATCAATGTGCTTTACTCACAGTTCTGCAACGCTTTCACTGTCCATTATCATTTGAAAATTACCAACACACGAAATGGCCACAAATTGTGCTTTTATTGTGCATCGCAACTGCAAATGAAAACTCCTAAAAACTAAAGAAATGCAAGCAACATGGAGTGCTGAGTGCCCCAGACGATCCATTCATAATGCAGGCCATGTTCAAAGTGCAAAGTATTCCAATAGCAAAAGCTGAAGCAACAGCAGTAGCAGCACGAATGGGACTAGAACAAAATGATTTTGCTTTTTGCAGACAGGCAGAGGTAGAGGAAGAAATTTCCATTGCGGCACAGAGATGGTCATGGAAATTTTTGTTGTTGCTCCTGTTGTGTGGATGGAAACGAAAACAGAGCAACCGAGCACTGCTGAGCACGTACTCGAGAAATAATTTTATTTTTTTTGCCCTCGGCGACCGCTTGACTGTTTGCATTTTGATTATACTTTCAAATATAATTTACACAAAATTTGGCATAAACTGCATTTAATTGTTAACGGCCAAAACAAGCACACCCACACAAAGGACTGACTCAATGGACTTCAGCATTCAACAGCAATCGCAGAGAATACTCCCATTTATTTTCTGCAAAGTTATTTACCCAAATACGGACAATATAAAAAGCAAGCTGGAATCGTGGTATTCAGCACGCCACAGATTAGACTCCCTTTGAGGTCATAATTCAGCTGCATACATTTAAATGTTTCTATTGTTTTAAACATTACATAACATACATATTATATATAAAGAAGTTGTCTAAGACGAAGAAGCTAACATGCTTAAATAGAAATTTGCTCAAACAAGCATTTATATATATTAGCATAAATATGTATACATATATTTGAATATTTATATTTTGTATAATTACAATTCCCTGATACAGACCCAAACAAGGGTATAAAAATGGTCGACAAATGAGGTTAAGTGCGTCGACAAACCAAAAATGTTTCAGGCAGCTTTTTTCAAGGAGTGGTTGTGCTGCCCGTTGGCCAGAGAGTTTTGGGATTTTAAGTGAGCCTGCGAATATTGCATGGATTTCATTTTGCAGAAAATATGCGATGCCCCAACTGAACTGACTGACTGACTGTCATTAGATTATCGAGCACTGCTCCGGTTTTTTTGTTGTTGTTTGCTGTTCGAATTTTGATTCAAATTTGAAATTTATCCGTTTGCCGCAGTCGATTTGCTATGCAGACCATGTATCGATTGCCTGGCCTGGCAATTGAAAATTTGACCTCAAATTTCAGTTACTCCCAGAGAGAACTAATTGCCAAAAGCTTTTCACATGTCATTTTCTGTATAGCTATTGCAATCTGTATACAACCTCTACAATACATAAACTCGAATTTTATGCTGATAAAACACGAATATGCAATGTAATCAATTGCGTTAAATACGTACACACTGAATACATACAAATAAACTTTTATTGAGAAGTGAATTTAGGGTCGAACTTAAAGTCTGCTATGGGAACGGAAAGAAAATTCGACAGAAGTTTAATTATTCATATCGTTTTGGCGCATTGTCTGCCATTAGATGCTGATTATTATGACGGGCCAGTTCAGAACTTCAGTTACTACTAATATTAAACAAACAACCTCTGCTCAGGTCACAGACTGTTCTTCCTGCCCTGCCTCCACAATAGCAAAATGTGTGTGCTTTTGGTTGTATATGTTGTACCGACACCCAGTATCTGTAGGCCACTCCTCAGTCTCCCCTCGACCTCACATTCACAACTCACTTTCAATGTGAGCCACAGCTTTTCACCGCTGCCCTGTTGGCCAAGTTGTCTGTTTGTTTGAGGGCGTTTTCGATTCTGTTCAGGCGCATGTATTTAAGCGATTTTGTTTACACGCGTGTTAAATGATATTTGGGTCGAGCTATTCTCGCATGTTGCTACTGTGCTGCCCTCGTACTTCTTGTGCATGTATGCGTGTGTGTGTGTGTGTTTGAGTGTGTTGTCGTGTGTGTGTTGCGGGTAGGTTGAAGATGTTTCGTGGCTCGAACTTGTTGTTTTGTTGTTGACCGTTCTCGTGAATATGGGGAAACATGTAGCACGCTCGTTTTGATTAAGTCAAAGGTTTGATAGATTCACTAAAATTGCTGAAAGCTTTCAATGAAATATAGCTATGGAAATGTTAAGCAATTTAGTAAATGCTAAATTAAGTATGTAAGCTGTGTCAAATGGAACGGAAGATTGAGCTGACATTATTTTTGGGTATATAAGGGTATAGAGGTTGAAAGTACAGTTTGCAATATTAAAGACACCTTTTTAGTGGCTCTAGATTACTTAGTAATCAATTTTAGCATATAGGCTAAAAAATTGGAGAGACAAATTAAAGGAGTTTGAAAACTTGTCAGTTGCCGCATTGGTAACCATACGACTGCATATGACTGCAACCAGTGAATGTGTTGCTTATCGTCTGGCGGACAAATAACCTCAAAAGTAATTTAAGTTTTTACCAGCAAACGTGACTGTTAACCCCAAAATTGATATGGAGAGCGACGAAACAAGCAACGAAACTTTGACAAAACCCATCCACAACTCAAACCATGACGATGATGTGGACTATGTAAAGGTGCACTAGAATGTTTTAAGTATGGAGAAAATCGGAAAGTTTGACAAGGCAAAGTAGCAAAGGGAACAACAAGAACAACAGTAACAATAGAAAGCTGAATGTCTACACTAAAGCTGAATGTGTAGCAATTTGCTAAACAAGGAAATAATTGACTTGCCACAAGTAAGGCATGCGAGTTAAGCACAATTCAGCGAGGACCAACTTAAACTTAAAGACACAGCACTGAATTCAATTCGCTTAAGCAGCAAATTGGGTAGAAAAACGGGTCGCACGAAAAGCGCATGGCATCAAAATGAATACGCTGTAATGAAGCTGATTATAGTGTCCTAAATGTCATTATGATGACGATGCGGATGCTGATGAGATCATGTTGATAGCCAAACATGCCCTTTGTATGGCAGTTGTTGATGCTTTTGTTCTTGTTTTTGCTTCTGTTCTTGCCACTGCGCTGTTGATGATAATAAGTGGAACTCGAACGTCAACAACGCATGAGGCATCCCAAATGCAGCAAATGATAAGATAAATTAATTCAAGTATCCCGTCGAACGTTGAGCCTACTTCCCATCTACCACCTCCCAACATGCTCCCTACACTCCATCGACCTCTGCTCTGACCAAATTAATGAACGTAATTTTTTGATCCCAACCCCAAGCGTGGGCCATCAAAGGGCCATGCATAACGCTTTGGCCGACCGTTTACGAAAATCAACAAATGCCCATGCCTCTGAGCTGCCTCCTACTTATCAGACTGAACTCGACAGCGACTCTAGCGTGGAATGTTCTGTTGGGTGGATGGGGAGCATTACGGCCCATTTGGCTGCCTGGTCAATGCCATGTCAACAAGCCCAGGACACGCGTCACCAATTGCGAGCTCTGATTTATCAACATCTCAAATGAGACGATGTGACTGTTTCCACTCCCTTTATTTCCATATACACTCAGGAATTTAGAAAATCACCCAAAAATGAAAATCTTGTAGATGATATTATCATTTTGATGTGAAGTCTATCGCATATTAAAGAAGACGCCTCCGACCCTAGCCCAGTTAATAAGGCCACATCAGTCTGTTCCTCTATGCGTGAACCATTTGGAATATATCCGTCTTTTAGAGTCAATTTTGGAACATTGGATCAAGAAATGAGCTCTAATGCTCGACACACCTGATGATATAAATACACAAGTGTAGCATATTGATTTCACATTTCAGTTATGTCGTAAATCGAGCCAAATCAAGGATCTACTTACACATTTAGCATTTATTTAAATTAATAAAATAATCTTTATCCACTGACTCATTAAAAACGGTAAAAAGGGTATAATGGTATATTTAGTTCGAAGTTGTGAAATATATGCGCTGCCTTAGTTTTTTTTACTCTTCATTAACTGTGCCTGCCATAACAAATGAGACAAATTCCTCACAAAATTCTTAATGGAAAATTTGGCAATACAGCGTTCTTATTTATTTATTGCTACATCTTAGTAATTGTGGACTCTTCATAGCTGGTTAGCTACTCTGCCGGAGCCATTCTCCTGTATAGGTACACAGATTCCACTCATTGCCAGAGATTTTAGCGCTACGCTCCGAGCACTCAAAAGTACAAAGCATGACTTGACATGGACAGATATCCACCACACTTCTGGCAACTTTACAAAAAATTGTTATTTACCAATGCTGTCAGTGTCGCCTCTGCCCAGCTTAGAATTTGTAGTGACACTTTAAAAAGCGTTGAAAAAGTATCAGCTGCTGGTCAGTTTGTGTCAGCAAAACTCCTCTCGATAGCTCAACAACTGTTTGTAAATCGAGTATCGAGAATTTATCGGAAATGGGTTGATTGGTGGCATTGTGCAGCTATGGCATTGTTTTTTACATTAGTATCTCATCTTAAAAATTCAGTGAATTTAATTTAAATTTTATTTCATTTCAAAACAAGGAAAAAACTACACACCTTAGTCAAACATTATTTTAAATGCTCCAAGTTTCATCCAAGATTAAATTTTTATATGCTTATGAAATGCGGAAAGCATAATATTAATAATTTTTAAGTGTTAAAATTTTGGCTTTTGTTGATTGTGGACGACAATCAACGGGCTTAGGAGGCAAGACTCTGCTTGCCTGCAACATGTCAAGAAAATTGGATCAAATAAATACGGTCTCTAATTGCAGAGTTCACATATCAAATAGTTGTTGTGCGTTAAGCTGTGCATAACTTTTGTGCAAGCAAAAATTGTTATTTGCCTTGTTAACAGCTGCATCAGCAAGGCACTGGAACATCTTCCCAGCCAGCATTGAGCACCAGATCGAAGAGCAGGACACGGACACGGACTTTGACTCTGACTCAGTCTTATGCATTCATGGCAACACATCGTCATTGCCCAACAAGCAGAGGACACGCAAATGACATACACACATTGTGGGCGAGGATGGTGATGTGCAATGCGGTCAGTTGAAAGAATGGAGCAGCGAAGCGAACCACAATGCAACCGGCTGCCTGCATCCCTAACCACGTATCGTACACTCAACGCACAAGCACAAGAGTTATAATGCAAATATGCCATTAACTCAAAATGTCAGAGCAAAGTGCAACTGGAGCAACGATGGGGTCGAGCACCACTGAGAGAGAGAGAGAGAGAGAGAGTGAGAGAGAAATGAGAGAGAGAGAGCAGCTAAGAGCAGGATCAGGATGAGAAGTATAACGAGTTGGGCTGGGGTAAAGTACAAGTAGGAGCACAAGGACAACAACGGCAACATCTCAACATGATGTGGCATTGTTTTTTTCATTGTTGTTGGTTTTGTTTTGAAGACGAGGAGCGTGCCTGCAATTGATGGATGGCAGCAAATCGGTAGAGAGCAGAGAATACAGCATGAAGCGTGGAGGACCTCACAATCAACGTCATTATCTGATGGCATTGAGCGTGCTTAAATTGTCACCTCAAAAGGAAAATTCAAAGGAAAGAGAAATTGAGCGAGAGAGAGAGAGAAAGATAGACGGAGTATGGGAGAAAAAGTGCAGATAAAATGAGCATTGACAACATGGCAAAAATTTCAATTAAAGTTTTTTTTATCACGAATATTTTGTTACTTAAGTGAGAGGCAAAAATCTGTTTAATGAAACATGCGACATTTTCATAAATCAACGTTGCTGAGCCAACAAATAGTCGGCAGGACGACCAGGACAAAATCAAGAACCAGCCTCAAGCTGCTTCTCATCTTGATGGGGGATGTCCCTCACAGTTTTGTATTCTTATTCGTTGTTGTATTTGTTTCTGTATTTGGGTCCGTCAGCAGCTTAGATCTTTATGTGACAACTAAATTGGCTTAATTAATGCAAAATACTTTGGTAAATTGAGCACAAGCAAATGGGATCAAAGCTATATTTACCAAGCTTCTATTTAGATATAAAATATTTTTGCCCAAAAAGGGATGGCGAGCAGAGCAGACATACACATTATGCAGTTCAAAAGCTAACCCCAACAACTAAGAGGCTTAAAAACGAGCTTAGTTTTGACGATTGGCGAAGTAGGTAACAACAAACGAAATCAGCTTTTAAACTGACCAAAATCAGCTATGGTCTATTATATACATATATATTATATTTGACAGAGTCGACATAAAGACATGCCGGAATCTGGATTTAAAATGTTTTCGGACTTGTAAATTTAAAAAATTTGTTGCATACAGGAAATAATTAAATAATAAAAATAGTATTTACAATTTTCGTTTCAATATTTAAGTTTTAAAATATTATGTGGTAATTAATATTTAAAACTAAGCTTTTGTTAAATTTATGGAAAACCTTTTAGTGATTTAGTGTAGTTAATATTTTATTATTCTATTAATGAAGAATGTAGTCATCGCGTGAGCTCGACTACGAAATACCCTGAGCCCAGCTGTTAAATATATTATTATTTTTTATTGCTAAATTGTCGATCTTGATGAAAATTACAGTTGGTCAATAATATATATAAGTAAATAATTTAATAATTGAAATGAAATATTTTTAAGCGATAATCGATATGTAACAATATTCGAAAAACGATGGCAGTTATCAATAAAATGTACAATATTCAAAATTTGAAGTCTCTAGCTTTTAAAGCGACGAATATTAATCTGTTCGTATAGACGGACAATGGTATATTGACTGGACTGTAGACTCTAAACAAGAAAATATATGTATATACTTTATGGAGTCAGAGGTGCTTCCTTCTGCCTTTTACACAATTTTACACAAAACCATTTTAGTCATTTTACCCTTATTAAATGGACTTAAACTATAATTTAATTCAATTCAATAAAATATATTGTTGAATGTCTCTCTTGCGTATTTCGGTTGCTGGCTCAGTAATCCTTGAGGTGCTGGAACAGTAACTGGAAAGAGTATTATTTAGATAATCGCTGCTATGATTATGATTTAGCCGTGAATATTTGATGTTTCCGGCCAACCGGAATATGGGCACACATGAAACGGTTAATTTTTCTACAAGGGTTCAGTCGCAACGTGGAATATGGCAGCGCAGTAACGAAAAACATTGAATCATATTACGGCATCCTCATCCAAGCCCCAAAGGTTGATATCATAAACATAAAACGGTACACAGTGCATTACACAAGTATCCAGACACACACACACAAACACACATACAGGTACATGCATGCTTGTTTTATACAGTGTAAATATGGCAAGCGGACATCACACAAACCGACACATTAATTATGAAAAATTAGTTATTGATGTGGCTGCTGCGTGGATGTTGCTGAATCACGTGGCGAAAGTTCATTTCGACAGCCACAGTCGTTAAAATGAGCAATGGCCCAAGGCATCAGTGTGCTACATTAGATTACATAAAGTAACGTTAGTTAACTGACTGTCATAACTTTGTGACTGCCAGCTAATTACAGTTATTATGTAACCAATTTAACACAGTGGCAACGCTCGTCGTTTCTGTTGCCACATGACTTTGGATTTAATACAACTAATAACCGGTTTAGAGGACATCAACTTACCAACTGAGAGTTTGGAAAATGTAACTAAATTATCCAACAATGCTTTGTCCCTCAACTTGACAAACTTGTTTATTTCGTGCATTATAATTTTATTTAATTTATATAATAATATAAATGAAGTTGTAATTGTATTTTTCCAAATATTTGTGTAACGCAAAAAAAAGTTGTTCAAATAATTGCTAAAAGCAAAAATGTAGAATATCGATTTCGCAACCCGATATGAAACAGGATATATATATATATATTTTTTTAACTCAGAACAATAATTTATATATCAGCCATTTTTTTGCCGAAAAGGAATTTGAGCTTTGACGTGCCTAAAATATCCTTTCCTTCCAGCTAGAACGCTACCTATTAAAAATCATGCAGAACAGAGCATGGTTAATAAAAAATGCAGATGCGGGAGTGGAATAATTAATTTGGCCTTGGTTATGGAAATAAATTGTGGATAGGCAGAATTGATTATGATTTTCCACTTGTTAACAGAGTATAATAGATAATATTAATCAGTACAAAAAGTTCGCCATAACAAACTGAATAAATTAAAAGAACGCTTTTACAGAGAAATTGTTATCAGTTTGAGAATAGATGAGGTGACTTTTTGTTCTCCGTAAAGTTGATTTCCTTGTATTAATTATTCAATATTCTGATGTGGTGTCAAAGCTGTGTGATTGTTTGTGTTTTTATTTTGATTATCTCGCTTTGGCGCGTCTCTCGGAATATAAATCTTTTTTCAGTTTTTTCACAGCTTGGCTGACCAAACAAATAACAAATTATATTGTATGTCCTAAATATCCGACGATAACAAGAAATATACAGCAATTTAGTGTCACTAAATAATTAATCACTGAATAATATAAAATTTATTTAAACAGAACTAAATACATTTCAAATATTTCTAGTCTTATTTCTGGCTCCCATCTGATCCATAGGCGATTTCTTATTTTGGTCTATTCATTTCTTACAAGAGTCTTCCATACATTAATTATTAATCTATTCAATTTGTTGTAAATTAATAGTTTCAACTTGGTCCGAACACATATAAAACATATATAGCTCCAATCAGGCAATGATCGAAGAATGTTGTCAGTAAGTTCACGATATTTACCAAGTTTAATGCATTTTGCTGATGCTTGGGCACAAGTTTAATAAAGGGAAACGCATGAGGTTTTTGCGGGGACGAGGGTAGGGGCGGGGCTTAATTTTCGATATTCTGCATATTTCTTCGTTACAGCTCCGGTTGTAATGTTGTTGCAGACACAAAAAGCACAAACCGCTGCATGCTACAGAAGGAAACATACACACCCACACACTAACAGTTATATGGAAGGTGGGCTGTGGATATGGAACCGGCTGGAAATGTTTCAAGAGCACTTTGCAGTTTTGCTTGCACGGCTGCAGAAGTAGACACGGGCAACTAGACATCAGCGCTAAGCTTAATGGCATAAAGTTTATCTGCAATTACGATATGGGGCTGGCAATCAACCAAGCACGCCCCCTTAAAAGTTGCCCCAACGCTGGCTGGCTGGCTGCCATTTCACCCAGCTAAATAAATATTTATTACTCTATTTTAAAATGCACTTTAATGGCATTTACGTTGAAGACGCGAAGACGAGATTGAAAATGTTTCATGTTGAAGTTGATGTGAATGTTGATGTTGAAGCTAAAGCCGATGGTGATCTGATTATGGACATTGATTGACATTATTCGCAGCTCGCTTCGAGACTTGGTTTCAAATTTCTATTATGATGGGTTTTTTATGAAAATTGTTAACAAAATTGCTTACTTACTCCAAGTGCAGTCCTTGCATTGCTCAGTATAAGAATTATTTAGCTCAGTCTTTTTTTATACATTGATTCCATTAAATAAAAAGGTTAAAAATGGTTTAATTGTTTTGTGTAAAAGTATGTGAAAGTACAAATAGAACATATTCATGATCAGGATCCGTCTGTCTGTCTGTTCTGTAATTAGTTTATATTTTATTGAAATTATTTAGATACACATATTTGTGTTGAAAAATTAATATTGTAAATTGCTAGTGTTAGTTACTACGTGTTTATGTTATCCCAGAATATAAAATAATTTCCAAAATTGTATAAATTAAATTAAACTCTCATTTCCTTGGTAATAATTCAATTTTTGACTAAATATACCTACCCAGAAAATGTCACAGCAAACCGTTGTCTGCATGCCAACGAAATGAAAATTTCTATTTGTCTCAAAGTGAAATTCAATTAATCAAACATTTTTGGGACGAGACTAGGGCGGTGACAGAGACATAGACGGAGACGGAGTCAGGACCGAATCAGAGGACGCTGCATAGGACATCGCAAACAACAGACGAAGACGACGAGGGCATCATATTGCATCAAAAACTAGACAAACGATAATTTATCATTTTCATATATATACATACAAGCAAGATAACTTTTGAAACGAAATGAAAATGTGCAGAAAGGATTGGGACAGTCCGGAATCATGGACTGTGCTAAGCCCAAAAATGCTGGTACATGCAAAGCAGCGCAGCCCATGCCTTGTCTTTTCAGCACCAGCCGTGACAGAAACACGTCGACCAGGCTTGGCCAGCAGAAAAGTTGGCCAGTGACCAGAGACTCTGACTGCTTTTCAGTCTTAGACATCCATACACATATAACCATACATATATAAAAACGATTATAAAATCGTCATTTATCACATTATGTCACACTCTCTACCAGATCAAGGCGGGCGACAGTCTGATGAGCCGCCCTGGACTCTGACCTCGACGAGGTGTTGGGCTTCGACTTCAACATCGTCTCTCGCTGCTCCTCAGGAAAATTAAATAATGACGTCATGTGATATATGATACTCACCTAGCGCAGACTTCCGGCCATTTTTTTAAAGCCATTACACAAGACACTTAATCACCATTCAGCACTGGAATAGAGTTCATGGAGCAAACAATCTAGTAGCTGGCGAATATTTGATACAAAAATGAGACTTAACAATTTTTAGAGTGTTTGAAAAATAGTATTTTCAGTTCGATCGGCATCCAAATTGTAACAGAAACATTTTTTACAAAATTTTATTTTCACTAAAATAAACAAATTTTTTTATTTTATCCGAATAATGTGTTCTCCTTGTGGACCGTGCAGCCCCTGTGATCCTTGCTGTGGACCTTTTGAGTGCTCACCAAAATGTTACAATTCAGCTCAACTGGAGGCGTTGCCGCAGTGTGCACCGCGCATCCCACCACCGTTTCCCAAGTGCATAACGGTACAACAGCCCCCCGCCTTATCTGCAAGAAGCGAGTGGTTTTCACGGAAAAGATCGTGCCGGAGCCAATGGTCGTGAACCGCTGCAGGCAAATAACGGTTCCGAAAGTTGTGGATGCTACCAGGGTCATTAAGGTGCCAAAACTTATCTGGGTCTCACAAATGGTTCGCGAGCCTCGAGTGATATATTACCCATCGATGATACCAGATCCGTATGTCGTCTGCTATCCAAAGCGAATTTGCGAGCCGCGTGAAGTCTGCCAGTCGATACTGTGTCAACCCAAGCCGCAAACTATCGACATACCTCCGCCAAGGGAATACTGTTGTTACCCAAACGGACCGATTAACTATAAGCCAAGTGCCGCTTGTCCACCTTGTCCAATCGGACCATGTGCTCCGGGTGGCGCCTGTTGCCCGCTTCCCTGCTTTTCCACGAATCAGTATCCAGTGTGCGAGACACGTTGCGGACCCTGCGGGCCATGTGGACCTGGTGGACCGTGTGGACCATGTGGACCCCGTGGAGGGTGTGGACCCTGTGGACCAGGCCCTTGTGGACCAGGTGGACCATGTGGTCCTTGTGGGCCCTGTGGTGGAACTTGTGCTGTACCAAATTGTGGACCATGTGGCCTGACAATGCCATCGGGTCCATTTATACCCGCGCCTTGTGGTCCGTGCGGATCGGGTTGCGGACCCTTGTCGAATGGGCCATGTGGTCCACGTGGACCATGCGGTCCGTGCTCACCTCCCTGTCCCTACGAATCGCCCGAGTGTGGTCCTTGTTATCCTTGCGCGCCAACGCCATGGAATACGCACTGCGGACCTGTTGGACCCTGTGGTCCTCAAGTTCCTTGTGGTCCTTGTGGTCCTTGTTAATCACCTTCGTAATCATCCTTGTAACTCTAACCCATGATGGTGACAAAATTGATATTTACGTGAATAAATATATATATGCTTATTTAATATTAACCTCGGAACTCGGTTCTGCAACGATGACGATCCGCTTTAAGCTTGGCAGAGCAATCTCCTATGCAGTCGACTTCGTCTCATGGTGTCGTGTAAGCTTCTGCCTATATCAGAGTACGCTAAAAGACTGCCTGCAGAATCATATAGACTGAGAACTCTTTTGGAAATTAATCAATGTCGACGTACAGGAATACCTATTATTAAACAAATAAATATATATATATATTATATCAAAAATTGGTAATACTTATAGTATATATGAAATACCGGTAATAGTTATGTACTGCTAAAATTTGGTGCCTTCGAATTATAAGGAATACGATGTTCAGAAAAGCCTAGATTTTTCCTGTTCTTAAAGCTCGCATTTACTTACAGTTGAGCATGTGGGCTCAGTCGAGAGATTGTAGAGCAATCTTCTAAACTTGTTTGATAATTGAAACGAAGGCAACAACGAAGACGTAAATAAATAGATAGCCCCAAGTACTAAGAAATTGTTGATAACTGGCGTTCGCCATTTACACATGAGCATCAATCGATACACATATTATGTGTGTATATGTGTCTCATCAGTTTTTCAGCAAATATACCGCTGTCAAAAACTTTCGAAAAAATCGAAGTCGCCTTCATTCAAATATCATATGGGAATATTATTAGTTTATTGGTTCTAGTGTATTCTCTCTCTGTTCTCTCTGTATAAGTGGACTCCTCTTTTATACAAAACGAAACAAAAGGCAAACTAACCAACTACACACATTAAAAGCTGGCGCAGAATTTCTATGGTCGCCACAAATACAAACGTCGAACTGAAAACTCAGAGGTTTCCTAAGGGAACCTTGAATGACAGTAAGTGAAAGTACTTTTCTAACGATGGCTCTTGTCGCTCTTTTCTATTCCCTTCTTTCCTTTACTTTACATTTTCTTTTTCTTAAAGCCATTTCAACTTTCACTTTGCTTCGTGCGACATCAAACTAAGCGCATCTTTTTTTTTGCACCTGGACTGTGTATTTGACTTCGTTTTCTCAACTGTAAAACTGACAATGTGTCTCGGCAGCACTTGCCAAAACTCTATCCATACAATGAGAATGCTTGCGGCACATTTGCAGCAGCAACGCTTTGCAACAGTGTTAATGTCAGGTCATCAAGGCTTTTCAATGCAATTATTAGAAGTTTTTACTTCAAAAGAGAAAAACTATCATGCTGGGAGGGTTGACAAGGACTCCAACTAGAACTGCGTGCTGCTGTCAACACGTCAGCCGAGTCCAAAAGCAATTTGTCAGCCAGTTGTGATTGACAGCTAAGGCGACGCAGCCAAGCATCAACGGCTCCCCAAAGCAAACACACACTGTGAACAAAAAGCACTCAGCAATTCAGAAATGCCAATGTTGGGTAGACTATTTTACTCTCTAAAATACATCTTAGTAATTTCTTAATTCAAAGGTACATATTCAAAATTCCAGTGATTTGCATTTTTTCCTTTCAATTAGCTTTGGTTTTTTCGAGTGTACACGCTCGCACACACGCATATTCAGCGAAAGGACATCTAGTTGAGCCAAAAGTGCGCAACATAAACAAAAATAGCGAGAAGCACACACACACACCAATACATTCACATATTTTGCTATATAAGCGCCGAAGCGCCCACGGCGTCTGTCAAAATCTGCACACACATACACACACTCACAGTTGTTCAGTATATCGTAGAGGCAATCGAAGCGTTCAAATTAATATACAATTATGCCTAAATAAGTTTAGGCACAATTTGATGCCAGGCATTTTGGTCAAGAGAGAGGGTTGAAGCAGCAGCTCCAAGTCAATCGATATTGCTATGGGTTCAATCAGGTTAACTGTGTTACTGGTTACACATCCATCTATATACATACCCTATATACATATTACGGCATATTTAAGGTTCACCTGCACATACAAAATGAAATTGCTTCGGGACTGAGTTTATCACCAATGCATTGCGTGCATTTAATCAGATTTAGTTGAATACAGCTTGTCCTTAATCCCATCGGTTGCTCTTCTTGAGTGCAAATAGCAAACGCATTGATTAGAAAATTTAGTTTGATTTGTTTGAGACTTGTGTGACATTTTGCCATTTGCTTTAGCAAAATATTTATGTACGTATATATTAAAATCAAATTGATTGATTAAATACCTGTTATAAACTATAAACTTAATAAAATTGAGATACATATATTTTGAATGAGTGTCAAATAACAGTTATTTTATTTAGGAAATGTGCTCTTATTGATTTACCAAAAATAATTTCAAGATTATATAATAAATATTCTGTTCAGAATGCAAATAATTGTTATAAAAATGTCCTTTTTGCCATTTTCAACTTTTGTAATCACTTGAACCCAAACGACTTTTCCATAAATACATGTCATTAAAAGTTATTACCAATTTATCTGATTTGCTCTCAAATGAATTGCACGCACAAAGCTATAAAAGTAAAATACAACCAAGAGGAAACTGGATAGCAGATAAAGTGTGTAATCATCTTTGTCGGTTTTTGTATTTAACATCTACTTTATTTTCTTTTAATGAAAAACATGTTACTGACCCGGTTGTGGTCCTGTTTTTTGACAAACACTGACTGAATGGCCTGCCCGACGGTGTTTTTGATACTGAATAGCAGCCATCGGTCAACTTGGCCCTGTAACTGAGTTAGGTGCAAAGTTGAAGAGCACATGACTTTGTGGTGCCATATAAATACTCAAAGCTTCGAAGTCAGCGAGCGGTTAGGTCAAGGGGTCAGCAAGTGTCGAAAATATAATTAAAGAGCCGTGGCCATAAAGGAAATTGAAATTGTTGGCCCTGTCGCTGTAGTTGGGACGCTTGCAGTAAACAGTTAGCAGCAGCACATTTCAAAAATTAATTTAAACTTTTGCCACATTTACTCATTAGCGTCAAGTTTTGGCCGTACACATAGTACTCGAACTTGCAGCTCAACAAGTTTTTGCCAGAGTTGGGAACTAATTTGCCTGTGACTTGTGTGTGTGTAAGAGCAGCAGTGGCCCGCTATTTCGCCCAAGATTTATTCGAGTTGACTAAAGTAACATAATTTGCAAATAACGCTACCAATCTCACCTCCCACCGTCTACCCTAATTCCATTCACTCGCATTGCACAATGCAAAATGGCTGCCAACTTGCGCCAAGTTGTGCTGAACGAGAAAAAAATAAAATCTTGAATAGAAATATAACGAAAAATGATTTAAAAAGTGCGCAAGGTAGGCTCAAAACCAACAATGCTTCATTCGCCCCACTTTCCACTGTGGATGTTTCCCGCAAATAACTTTTTTCACTTGCTCCGCGACGACGTTCAGTTGCATTAGTTGCATAAGTCGCTGACGCAGGCCATAACTCTGTTTTGTCGGCCGACTTCGGAAAGTGTTTGCCGCTGCGAGAACAGGCACCCACTGCATGGTAGGCCATAAATCACGCACGCTTTGTCCGCATCGGTGGGTGGGTGTTTATGTGTGTGTGTGTATGCTTATGTATTTGTGTGAGAGTGCCGAGTAAATTTTAAGCTGATTTCCGTTACATTGCGGTGCCATTCCATGTCATCTGAGGTCATCAAAACCATTGTGCTCGTCATGCAAGGAATAGCGAATACAACAGCGAGCGTGCAAATGTTTTAAAATTCTACAATTTCATATACTCTTCTTTCAAATACATTTATTTTCATAATTCAAAATGAAAGTATCTCATTTAACGTCGCCTTCATAATATACAAATAAATGTTTATTCTTATTACATCCTTTATTTTATTTTTTAATTTCCATTCTAATTTACGTATAAACGATTGATTTTAAATTGTGTAATTTGTTACATTAATTTTAATTCTAAAGTCCTTGCTTACACCACATTGAGTAAATAAACAAATAAAAATAAAATATCGAAGCCTTTTGAAATGCATAAATATTATAATCTATGAGTTGGTTTGAAAAGCGTACATGTAAAACTACAAAATAAGTAAAAAAATGTAATTTTAATAATCATTGTTTTCTTTCTTTTTCTGTTAGGATACAAATTTGATTTCAATTAACAAAATTACTCAAGTCCGTTGCTGTCAAGTGCTTCTTATTTTTTTTTCTGAGGAGGTTGTTCAAACATTAGTTATATGCTTATATTTTTTAGGAATTTTAATTTCTATCTATCACATTACAGCGTACTTAAAAGTTATAATGAGAATAGGCTAATTTTTAATAGCTTTGGTATATGTTTAAGAAGCAAAATACTTTAAGTAATTAATTAACAAGGGCAAAAACATTTCAATTGGAAATTAATTATTGGTCTACATATAAATAATAAATTGATAAAAACATAAGACTCTCAACATATTGTGCAACAAACTTAAATTATCTCTCCTCTATATGTGTGGTGTTATCAAAATCAAATAAATATCGCGCATACGCCGCCTTGGCGATAAAACCCACATGTCAAGCACCCTATAAATTCGTAAAGAAACCACACAATAAACAAGCACCACCCTCCGTAACTCTGAGGGTCATCCAAAAGCACATATACATATGTATATGTGCATATATCTATATGTATGTGTATGCATGTGAGTATGGACAAGAATGTTCATGTTACTCATGGTAAAATGGCTCAGCCGAAGAGTGGCAACAAAAAATTTAATAGAGTACTTAATGCATAAAATATGAACATAAAAGTTGCGACCAGCCCACGCATCAAGCCCACAAAATGTGAAACACATAAAAACTAGCAGCAACTTTGCGTGCTCCTCGATGATGAAGGAATACGAATGAATAAGATGGGGGAAGCAGCTCCAATTTAATTGCGTTCAAAATTGTGTAAATTGAATTTTTAACGCCCAGTTGAGCAGCAGCCGGCAAACATACATGAATAGTTACACGCATGTGAACAGATATAGTTCCGATTCCTGGGCGTGGCAAGACGGAAATGGTTTTATTTCACACCGCCATCTTTTTATGTGGCGTGTCGTAGCCTAAGTCTTATTTGGAAAATGTGCCACTTCTATCTGGGGTGGCATCTCCGCTGTCCGTTGTCCCCCTCAGATTTAGAACGCATTATGCCGACAAATGGTATTTTAAATTGCTTTGCGTGTGGCCAAACAGTCTGCCCTTTGGACAGTCGAACAGTCTGTCTCGCTGTCTCCATTTTATTTCTCACCCTTCCCCCGTCTGTCTAGCCATTTACATGCGGATTTGATATATGAGTCGCTGCCACGCCATAAATCAGTCCGTCGATTGGCAAATAGCGTGCGCCGGCGCTTCAACTGGCGCCTCGTCATGATATCGCCAATGACATGGATATCGTTGCACTTACGCACATCGTTAAGCTGCGTTGACTTGTCACGCTTAAGGGTGACACTCTTGCCACATGTAAGTATGCTGCAGCCCGGCATCGTTATTTTTTCATTTGTCAATGCTAATCACAATTCGTTTTGAATGCATTTTATGATTTAACGTTAAGTTTAATTCAGCAGAATCTTTAATATCTGTGTTAAAATATGTTCCAAAAATAGTAGTTAAAGGAACTCAAATTATAACTGTGTTTTTTATTTGTTGAAATCCCAAGTCGATACTTTTCTTTTACTGAACCTTGTGGCGCAAAAACTCCTTGTAAGCCATGGTTCAATCTAAGGGAGAAGAAGAAATACACAGTTGAAAGCATTAAGGGGTGTTAGATTCCATTGAACTATTCCGTTCCAGTAGCTAATTCCTTCGCATTTGGAATGTTCTGCCACTTGTTCGCCAGCTTGTTGCTCAATGAAATGACAATTGATCTTCCCCCTTATCGCTTCAATGCTCGACTGTCAGGATACAAAAGGACACATGGGCTGCTTAGTGTACATGTCTGCTGTTTGTATTTTTTTTTTGTTGGTATTTTTAGCTCAAGAGGATAAATTAATTTTACGATTTAATTTTTGTAGCGGCCATACAGTCAGGACCAAATGCTTTTAACGCTCACTGTGAAACAGGGGATTATAACTTTTACTATAGCGTGGACGCAAACAAGTCAATGCGATTTTGAAGTCACAGAGACACACATACGCAAGCAAACTGTTAAGACTATAAATGCGCATATAAAAACTTTAATGCCTCGAAAAATGCCACAAAAAAAATGACTACAAAATCAAAGGTCATTTTCGGTGCTTTCCCTTTCGCAAATTCGCTTATATATGTATATGCAATGTATGTATATATGTATGTTTGTGAGATTGCATTTATATGTATTATTGAGTTGATTCTTTTCGGAAGCAACTTTAGCACAACTGAACTTTTACAGCAGCTCTTAAAGCCGTCAATTATTATATTATCTCCAGTGGGAAGAGCAGTGAAATAAAACATATGCAAAGGCGATGAATAAGAAACCAAGGCCAGCAGAAATATATGCATATCATTATGACTTTATCAATATTTTCAATTTGGCATAATGGAAAACTTCAACAAGAATAAATACATTTTATTCTTGTTTCCCAAAAATATATGTTCCAACACTTCACTCTAAACAATTTAAATTTATAATCCAAATAAAATATTCTTCCGACATCTCTTAAGTCTACAAGTAACCAAATGAAATTTAATATTTTTTTTCGAAATTTATAAGGCACATATTAAAATAGACATATAAAGGCTATAACAATTTTATAAAATATTTCAACCTGCATCATATGTCAAAATTGCTAATTTAATAGATCAATGGAATATATTTGCTTTTTAAATTAAACTTGCTAGGAATTGATACTACCACTGCCAGGTATTCTTAAAGATATTAACTTGATTTTTGTGGCTAGACATGCTTAACAAACATCAATGTCATATCCACTCACAGGCTTTCTATGGCTTTTAAGTTTTTATCATGACAAAATGCAGCCATCACAGCGAGATTGCTAATGTGCAGGCAACGCTTTTGCTTTTGCTTTGTTCTGTTCGATCTGACACTCAAATGAGGGAGTTTTGATATGTGTATGTGTATTTTCACATTTTGTATTTTTGTTAACAGTTTATGGCTCTGTCATCACGCTTTTATGGCTCCTTTGTCTCCGTCATTGTTGCTTTACAGCTTTGTTTTCTCGCCCTAACCCACATCAACATGAACTCAAACACATACTACACACATGTGCATTTCGAATAACACTTTTCATAGTCATTGGGAGCGGCTCGCACTTTTGTAATAAAACCCAAAAGTGCTGAATAAGATTCATGAAAAGGCATTAACACATGCGTCGTATACGTAATAACTTTATATTGGCATATGTGAATGAGAGTGCTTCAGCAGCTTTAATTGGGTTATCATTGGGATTTCACAACTGAAGTGTTTCTATGATTGATGCTGTGAATATATTCATTTATACTCGCGCCTTTACGGCAAAAATAATTTAAGACTTATTTTAAAATTCCGTTAGAGAGCGATACCTGCTAATATTGTTTTAAGGATAAATACTTTTTTCACTTTTGATTATTGATTTTCTAAAATTACTAAATTGCGATTTATATCTTTATACGCTGATACCGAAGGTGTCCAGAAAATATTCGTTTCATGCAATGGTATTACTTATTGGGATCAGAGTGTTTCGTAGTCGATTACGCCCGACTGCAACATTTTCACTTGTTAAATTTTTCTTTGCAAAATTTAATTTTTATTTTATTTTAATTTGTGTAGTCATCCTGAAGAGATTTTAATTGGCCCACAATAAATAATTAAAATTCCTGACCACTGCAGGATTAACTTAAATATTTCAATTTTTTAACTTTAATATTATTTATTTACTTTTAAAAAGGAAAGGATTCATTTATTTATAGAACGAGTATATTGAATAAAAAGAATGCGTTAAAAGCCAAATAGGCTTAAGCAAGAAAAACATCACATATTCGATTCAGGTTTTTATGAGCTGAAATTTAAATATTCAGGAACGATATAATTTCCATAAAAAATGCGAAGGCATTCATCACATTGTTGCGCCCTAAAAGTCAGAATGTAGTATTATTTGTCCACTTGAATAAATCAATCAGTGGGAATGCATGAAATGATGAAAAATATTAAAACACAAGTAAAATGCAATATTGTAAATTCCAAAGAACCAAAAAAAAAGAAATTGGAAGCATATTACAAAAGCCCAAAGAGCCTGTCGACCAACAATAGCATTAAGAATGCTTTCCGCTTGACCAAACCAATTAAAATCATAAATTTGCAAAATATCGTACAGATACATAAACAAGTCTTTGCATATATAGTACACAAATATTGCTGTTTGCATTGCATATATGGAAGATTCGCATGAAGTACAATTTGGGAATGCATACAAATTTCACACTACAACGCGTAAAAATGAAAAATAGTAAATAAAAGCAAAGAGGACTCTCTAGTCAAGAGCTCGCGAATACCCTATACTCAGTCAAATGATACTGATTACTTGTTAGACCACAAATCAACATACAAATTTAAGTGCACAATTAAATCTAAGCTATAGAAATATTCATTCCAAATTTCTATAATTTTCAATGATAATAAATATATGTCACATTTAGCTGCTTTTTAATATGGTTTTATATGCAATTCAGCTTTTTTGACACACTTGTATATAACTCTTAATGATGTTCTGTCTATAGAGGGTATATAAAGAAATACCAAATATTCATGATATTGATGGACAAGTGGCTTGAGGCTTACAAAGGCAACAAAAATTTCAATGTAAAATTTAAGTTTATATTAATGCATTTATTGATTACAAGTATGTAATGCAGTCAATTATTTAACTTTGTTATTTATTTATTAGTTTTCTTCCCCAAGCCTATTTGGCTTTATGCGCATTCCTTTTTATATACACTAAATGAACAATAAATAAATAGATACGCACTCTGAACTTTTATCTCTCAGTTGTATATCTAACTATATTAACAAAATTGGCAATACAAGGGTATTAACCCTTCTGCATAGAAAATTAGTTGTTGCTGCCTTTTAGCAATTCGAAAGAACTTCAAGAGATTTAGGATAAACGCTACATCCAATTAAGACCAACTAAAAAAAAAATTAAACAAAAGTGTTTCGACAGTTGTGGCAATTAAATTTTAACCGTCAACTATTGACAAGTTCGCCAATTCAGAGCCCTTTGCACCGATCAGCCCAAGTGGGACAACAGCACTGCGGTAAATCGTTGCATTGGCCATACAAATGGTAATAATTGCTTGGAAAATTGCGGCTCTTAAAAATACATCCGCACATTCTCATGGGAGACATAACCAACAGCCTCTTTGCGAGGGGCCAGTGTGCGCATTCATGTTTGCTACTTCCGGTTTGAACCAACCATTTATCGGACTCGCTTCAGACACACACAAACTGACACATACACAGGGGGAAACATTTACAGGCATATGTGAGCATATTGGTCGCCATATTGTTTTGGACATGTGCATGTTTTTGATGTCAAGTGGCCGCTCTACTTGAAAACAATTTTTCGTATTTTGCCTTTTTTTTTGGTTTGTTTGCTAGTTCGCTTTCGCTGCTGTTGGTGCTGCTGCTATTTTTGTTGCTGTTGTAGTCCATTCGGATGTTTGACCATTGTTGCTCTTGGCCCTGCTCTTGTTGTTGTTGTTGTTGAATCGTTGGTTCGAATTGCGTCCATGGCTTCAATTTTGTTGACGTCGTTATCAATTAAGCGACACGTTGCGTAGCCAGGCACAGTTGTCGTCAATTGACTGAACCCAATTGCCAAGGAGCCAATGGGGTCAATTCAAATCGCGGCACTTGTGCGTGTGTGCGTGTGTGCGTGTGTGCGTGTGTCTGTGTTTGGGGGCAATAGCAACTTAACATCGTCTACAATATGCCTCAAGGACATAAAGCGATATCAAGTTATTGCTCCACAAATTACCGCCAGTTGTTTTTTTTTCACTCTCTTTAACATCAGCACACGTTTGTGTGTGTGAAATTTACTTTTCCCAAACTTCGTTCCGAGAACTCTAAAGCAAGATTAATATGTACTCATGATTGTAACTTTATCCAAAATTGTTATTTGGTTGAAAGTAACAGATTTAAAGCCAGAATTTGCAGAGCCCTTTAATTTAACCAACAATTACCAAATGGCATACTAGACAAGACTAAGTAAGTTCAATATAAAAAATATAACATACCCATACATATTATTGTAATTCATATTTTGTTCATATTGAACTAATTAACATCACCAAGAGTACACAAAACGTTTATTATTTTTTGATTATTAGAGAAAGTTAGCAAATGAATTCTCAAATTACTGCTAAACTATAATACCACTAGGTATTACTATTAGTATGCCAGGACTTTCGGCTCTATTTCATTAATATCAGCAGACCTACGACGGATTAATTTTTCTGCAACTATTAAATATAATAGTTTCAATAAAATAATAATCTAGGATCAAACCCAATATATTATAAATCGTAAGGGATGTACGGTTTTAAACTAAATGCAAACAATTTAAACAAAATATATATATCGACTTTTTATTTATCAAGCACATATTTGCATTTAATTAAGCTCACTGCAACTGATGTTTAAAGTGATTAATACTATTTTTCATTCAGGCAATTTCTCTGTATTATATTTGATTAATTGGAGAACGTAAAACGTGCTTGTCAGGAGTAGACAGCTAATATATTTCATTGTCAGTTCAACCTGTTGAAGATGCTTAGAGCCACGTGTGTCCTAGGACATATATTTAATGGCAAGTAATGTAAGTAAGCTGGAAGAAACAACAAGTTGGCTAAAAGGACACACGCACACGCACACACACAGACACAAACACGCAAACTAAGTAGTCGCCACACCCACAATTATGCACGTCAAATTAACTGTAACTACAGCTTGTAATAGAATCATAAGGCAGTGGCGGGCTCAAGCTGGCCGTGGTAGAGAGGGAGTTGGGGGGTCGTAAGAAAACACGGCACTGTTGCAGACTCATAAATCTTGGATGCTGGCACACAGAATCAGCGAGCAGTAACTAATGATGTTCATAATCAGAGGCGCGTGTAAAAGGATAATGGCAAAATGCTGATTAACAACAAAAACAACAGGGGCAAGAGAGTAGAAGTAGGTAGCAGGGGGTCGATACTAGTCACCAGCCTTGGTGCCAGCGGGTGGTGCTGGGTCGGGTGTCAGCTGGCAGGAGACGGCTACAGCAGCTAACCACAACTTTATTAAGCGCAGCCACTTGGAGTTACATAGAGGAGATGTGTATGTGTGTGAGTGTGTGTGTATGGCTGTGTGTACGTGTGTATATGTGTAGCGGAAGTGTCAGCAGTGGACGCCATTAATTTAGCGGAAATATACAAACAAAAATCAACAGAGTAACAGTAAACCGCAAACAAAATTGGAATGAGGAACTGAGAGTTCTACTCCACTCGGCGAGTCAGTTGCGCGTGGCATGCTGCAAGTTCTCTGGACTCTCATACGGTATTTGTTTGAGCAGGATACACTGGAGCGCTGTCTGCTTATAATTGGAGCATAAAGTGATACTGTAAGAAACGCTGCGGCCGTAAAAGCGCAATAGCAAAGCAAAGCAGAGTAAGGCTGGCAAATGAATCGGAAGTAGAAGGAAAAGTAGATGTGGATGTAGAAGTGGATATGGATATGGATATGGATGGAGATGTGGCAGCAACAGAGATACATTTACAAGTTGTTGGCTGCATGGCCTCGTTTATTACACACAAACACACTTACAAGCACACACAAACAAAGACATTTCCACACTCATGTGGCAATCTGGAGACCCGGCTCCACAATAAATAAAAGGCCGAGGTTTCCTCCAAAAGCCCTTTTGCCATTGAGTGTGTGCAGCGTTCTGCTAATTTATGGCCAAAATACAAGATACTCGCACTTGTACAATGTGCCTACTCTTAAGTGTTAGGCACCCCTCCCGACGCGGGACTTGCGCGCCATGTCATGAATTTTAAGTGATTTTGTTTCCTACAAGCTGTGAACATTTTTTTATTTTTCTTCGGCTGCTTCTGCTTGTTTTTATGTTTCTTTTATTTCCACTCGCTTTTAATTGTAAATGTAAAAGTTAAATTAAGCGCAAACAAAATCTGCTCTAAATGTGCATATGAATATGCTCATTCTACATTAAGCACAACAATAATATTTGCTTAAATGCCTCAATTAAATGAATTTCAACAACTTTTTTAATCTAGAGTTCAATTGGATATGAAATAATCTTTTAAATTTATATGTCAGATGATTATGTATATATAATATATTTTTCAAAAGTGCTTAAGTCAGTTATAAAACAAGGCATGTGAATTACTTTTATGTTGATTTGTGACTCAAATGTAATTCACTACTGTTGATTAATATATTGAAGTGCTTAGATTCGAAAGGTATAATTATTGAAATTCTGTTGCTGTAAATTTAAAAAGAAATTAAAGTAAAACAAAATGTGTCGGCAAACTTTTATGGAAACATTATAACTTTAAGTACAAGTATTTTCCTCAGATGCAGATATTGAATTTACAATTAAGCCAGTGTCTGACATGTGTTCCCAGTGAATATCAGCTTGTACAGCAATTTAGACAACAAATGCAACACCAAGACATTTTTCAATCAACATATTGCGGTCTTGGAGCATCAAGCATACAAATGTCTGTTCAAATATCTGGCAGCTATTTGCATACGTAATCGCTTACAGACATTTCTACCGTTTTGTGCCTACGTATCCTGACCGGCATAATTGCATGGTCCGTAAAATCTTTTTTTATTCTGATCAAGTATGGATTTCACCTGCCCAACATACAAATGTGAATGGTTATTCAGCCTGTAAACAAAGTTAAGTGAACAACACCCACACCGACGCAAAACACATTCCAACACTACCTCGACCCTTCTGACACACACAGATACTCACACAGGTTCACACTCACACACACACAGTCCGAAAAATGTGGCTTTCTATTAAAAATGAGTAGGCTTCACTGAAACTGTACAGGAAACTTTAGGACTACACTCACACACACTGTCTGCAATTATGTACACGAACGTGTGCGTTACGACGCGTCGGCAGACCAAACAATTTTATGACTTTGCCTATTATTTTTTGCCATAAATATTTATTAGATATTTGTGTATTTTTTGGTGTTTTTCTTCTTTTTCCGTTACTTGCCCCAGCACATTGAAACAAATTGTGGGAGTAAACCAAATAAGTTAGGGAAAGGAGTACATTTGCCAGTTTGGCCAAAACACTCAAATTTAATACTATTCTTGGGAAATTTAATTCTATTGACCCAGCTCATTAGGCTTATACTATATGATCAATATTAATTAATTAGATTTAAGAAATACTTATGCAAAACTCGATTATGAGCAAAAAATAATTAATTGGGGACAAAGTGCGAAATTGGCAAAAGGAGTAGCTGCCAGAAAATCAGTTGTTTTCTCAGATGAATGTATTAGGATAAGAAAGGCCAGGCACAGTTCGGCTACAGGTTTGAGTTGAAATCAGTTCATCAACTTAAATAATCCAATCCACAAGATAAAAATATTACATTTATGTATGTTAAAACTAAAATATATTTTTTATACAAACAGATAGACAGATAGGTTGACTTGCCCTTGACGTCAAAGATATAAGCATTTTCCAAATTTTAAGAGTGTTTTTTTCGATTATAGTATTTGGTTCTTAATCCACTTATATTTCTAAAAATTTAAGTTTTTATTTAAGTAATAAATTGTACTATTCTTTATAAAATTCAGTTTATATAACAGGGAAGTTCTTGAGTTGGGCAATGTGGTTGGCTCGAGCCTCGACCCTTTTTATTGTGAATGTATTGAGCACAAACGTCTCGCTTAATTAACCAAGCGTAGCACAAGACACCCAAATCAGCAAACCAAAATTACTGAGTCAATACAATTTGGGGAACAAGGAAGTCCAATGCGGGTCACTCAAATGATTATGGAAGGATGCCCAATTCGAGACTCACACGTAGAGAGAGAGAAAGAAATGAAGGAAATGGTAGGGAGCAATGCAAAGCCGCAAAACTTTCTATTTACAGCAATGAAATTATGCGAAAAGTGTGAGAAGGGTCAATAAATAAATTAACAACTCTCGTTTATCAAGCGAACAAACCTGCAGAGAGAGTTTTTAATTATTTGCAAATAAAGGGAACCAAAACTCTTCCAATTAACGCTACTCCCGCAAAGTAGACGCGCTTCAAAGCCAATGCCGTTAAAATAAAAAAAAAAAAACAGTTGAGAAGAGAAGAGAAAAAGGAGAGAAAAAACTTTTGAGAAATGAGCAAATCATAATGAATAAATGTCACACCGGAAGCGACGGAAATCTGGGCAAGTTTCCCATAATGCACAACATTTCCGTCAAAGTGGCGAAAGTGGCAACGCCATTACAATGTGACCAACGCCACGACAACAATGGAGGCAACAACAACAGCAACAAAAGGGGTTGACTGACAAGGGGTTGACGGTGTGGACTTTAATGGAAAACGCTGCGCGGCATAATAAACTTTTTTGCGTCCAGACTGCACAGGCCAAAAGAGTGTTGACTTTGTTAATAAGTTTCGTAATAAGTTTTGTAGAGCCAAGAGATTGCCAAGTATGAAAATAAACCGCAGGAGCATAAATAACATAAGAAACGGTTTAAGAAAAAAAAAACAAAAAAAAACTTTAATCTCAGTGCAATCCAAATACAAACAAAACCGAAAAAAAACAAGTTGGAAATGTTGGCAACAGGAAGCAAAATTAAGCTGACCACCGAGCTAATTTACAAAGCAAAAAAAAACAGGCACTTAAAAGAATCTTGATAAATAAATGCCTGCATATGCATCTGAGCTTGTGTATGGTCCCAAAAGCCTTAATTAAGTGCCAACTATTTTCATAAATACACCTACATACATATCTTCCTTAATGCACAATACACAAGTGGCAAACAACACGTTGTAATCCAAAGCACGTACATTTTTAAAAACGATTTATTAAAAGCAGAATGTGTTTCAAATTTTCAGGGTGGTTTTCTAAACCTTAAAGTGATTTTCTGAGTGTAATCTCTATATATGTACATATATTTAAACCAAGATATAAAGATTTTTAACAATATATTTTTGAGTTACTTTGATGAAGTTTGATGTTTCCTAATAATCTTAAAGTGACTCTTAATATATAAAATTCCACTCTTTCTTATTAAATATGGGTGACTATGAAATACTTAAAGAAAGATAAAGGGCTATCATCAACTAAGAACAAACACAAGAGTATTAAAGCTCAAGCGGCTGCAGAGTCGCAGGAAAGCGAGAAGCCAAACCATGACCAGACTTCAACTAATGCAACAAAAAAAAAACAACAAAAAAAAAGGAAAAACAATAAAAAGAAAAATGATTAATTTACGCGTCTGTTTGTCCATTCGTCTTCGTCCTTATTGCGTGTCCTGCACAGTTTCCTCACAATGCCAACCGAAACTTAATTTGATTAACTCTGTGCAGGTTCTATCCAACCAACATTGTCTTTTGGGCTGCGGCTCATCAGCAAGGCCAACGATGATAATGATGTGGTTGGTCATCATCGGAGGACGCTTTGTTATAAAAAACAAGATATAAAAGCTTTGCATAAACATAGTCGAAGAGGAAATACCCTCCTCGGCGTTTTTTTAAAAATCAAATTTATAATGATTAAATGATTACATTTATAATTAAATGATTACATGCATTCACAAATATTAAGCGCATAAAGCTCTATTAAAATTGAATAAGTATTTTTTACACATCAACCCATTTAATACTAATCCTTTTTATGACAAAATAATTAAATGCTCCACAAGGGTATGCAAGAAAATGTGCTGAATTTTAAGTGCTTCACTGCGTTGGCATTTTATTTTATTGGTCCAGGAAATGTCAATAAGCCGGATGGAAGCTGAGTGTTTATGGTTGGGGCGTTCGTAAATCGGTATTAGCGTACTTTAATGATGTGCTCTATGCGGATAAATCCTGCTGATGTCCTTGGGATGCAACTGATGATTGTGATAGTGAATGAGATTGTGAATAGACTCACCCTCAATAGGAAATAAATTAAATTCAGTGAAATTAAGTGTTTGAAACTTACATCTAACAACTATTCGGTTGCCAGCAACAAGTTCTTAATGGATTTTGTAAATTCTTTGTGAGAAAAGGAATGATTTATGCTAGACAACTATTATTTAAATGCTTATTTGATACATTGAATGTATTTATGAAAATGATGAATACTTCGATACGAAATTATAGACCCAAATAAATAGTAGACATTCGAAAATACCATTATTTCCATATTTATTTCACATTTTTTATCTAAATTTATTGACAATTCTTGTGGTTCATAAACTATGATTTAAATGATGATTGCAATTAACAAACAATAAATAAAAAAGTTAAGTAATTGAAATGTTTATTCAACATTTTTAATTAATTGACGTATTAATTTAAATTACCTTCGTAGATTTCGATTTAAGTGACGATTGAATTGAATGAGATAATTCATTACTACAATGTTTCCACTAATTTAATAAAACAAATGTAATTTAATTATTAAATTAAAGTTATTAGTGGATTTGATTAAATGTATAAGAGAGCTATTTACATGGGTGTGAAGTTGAACATGAAGAAACTAAGTAACTTGAAAGTAGCCGAATGCTATTTGCTACAGCTAGTTTTATCCAAAATATGCCAATAATAGGAATATTAATTTGAAAACAAATCACATGTATGAATTTCTGCATATTGTTCTTACTGAATAAATCAACCCAAAAATTACTGAACGCCATCTGTAAATCTGACATAAATATAATTTGTGGGCTATGCAGCTTAGCATTTGTGGCATGCAATTTATTAATTGGATGGAAACACACACGCACAGGCAAAGACACAGATGCAGATAAAGATGCAGATAAAGATACAGATACAGATACATATATGGAAATGGCAAACAACAGCTGCACAAAGCAGACAACCAATTTGCAATCTGTTATGAATAATGTCAACAAATGTAAGAGCATTTGATATTTATGTGCACTGCTACCTGTACACACACAAACACACATTCACTTGCCCAAAGACACACGCAAGCGTTCTCATTGCTCACACATAGTATTGTGGAAAAGTCAAGTGTATTCTTTTGCCGCTTTCTATTTGCATTTGCCAGTAGACTGTCAATGAGATTGCCCCCAGTGGTATATTCACGTGTGTGTGTATTTGTGTGTGTGGGTTTTCAAGTGTTTACCATGTGGCCATTGCCATTGGTTTTTATGCAGTTGCCTGCAGTAAATGTGGCCCATATGTGGCCCAGACACGAGTTCAGCTCCTGCTTCTGCACCTTCCCCTCCTCCTCCCGTTCCTGCTCCTCCTTCTCCATCTGGCTGTAGACTCCGTTCCCTGCACGGTAATTGATTATCAAATTCAGCGTTGCATTCGCCGGTACCGCCATTTTGCATAGCACCGCAGCGTTGGCCACAAAGCCATTCTGCATTTCCTCCCATACACACACACAAACACACATTCTCACACATTTATACAAATTCTCAAACAGAGGCTGCCGTTCAACTCCATGCAGATAATTTTTCATTTTTATTTTCACTTTTCGGCTGCTATAAACTTTGGCCGTGCTTTTATTTGGCCAGCCGTTGAATCCTATTCATATGTATATAGTATAGTAAATTGGCACACATATTGTTAACGTGTAAAAATCTGTAAAATTTGTGCAATGTCACTTTGATTGCATTTTCTCGACATATTTTTTACTGTGCTTGTACGCCAGATTTTTATTATCGGTGTCCCAATGTATTAGTTTAATGACTTTTTGAGCGCCACGATAAAGGAGTACTGAGTAGTAGTAGCATCAGAGAACGAACTAAGTTTATATTCAAGTATATTTCAATATTTAGTTTAAGTAAAGCTTTGTATATTTAGATTTGGATAGTTAATTTGCATGAAAAGAGTAATAATATTTTATAAAATAAATGATAAATAAGAGATGACTGCTCTTTCCTTTAAACAAAATGAAATACATTTCATAGTTAAGAACTATTAAATTGTATTCAAATCTAATTAATTGCATTGAAATTAATTTGACTTTTTGGAAACTACGGTTTATTTATACAAATTTGTCACATTTTCTAGTTCTTTTTCTTTGCTTTATAAGTGATATATGGAACTCATGTTGCCAAGCAAAAGCTTAGATTTTTTTGAGGCTCATGCTGTTATCAATTTGCAGATGCGAAGCTTAGATTATATTTAGATTTATATTTAGCTACAGCTGCTACACAAATTCCCTGCTCACATTCTAATTTATTTATTTTTTCCTCTTCGAGCGCTGCGCACTCGCATTCCAGTGAGATTTTGTGGATTGTGTTGTGGATTGCATGCGGCGATGTTCTGCACTGCAGTGACTGCTCTTAGAAAAAAAATAGCCAAGAATTTTAACAAATCGCCAAACTTATATACCCAACGATAAGCCACCTTATAATTCAGAAAGCACAATTCTTAAACGAAAGTTTTCGTCTTTCTAAAACCCAGATATTTTCTTTTCTGCATTTAGGAAAAATATGTACAACTGTGTTATAATTACAAATATGTGTATTTTATATGTCTAGACTATTTTTTACCTTCAAATAAGAATTTCCAGGTTAATGGCCCTCATTGTGAATTCTGACAAATTTCCATACATGATTATAAGGCTTTTGCAACCGTGTGTACAAATTTTGATTGGCTTAATTGTGATTGGCTTATATCTCAAAGCACTTCGCTACAATATACAAAAAATATACCGATTAGGAAATAAATGAAAGTTTTTCGCCTTGATTGCATAATTTGGAAAATGTTGTTCCATTAAAAAATAAAATAAAAATCTGTTTTCACTTACGCGGAATCTATATTGGTGCTGTTCATAAACGAACAAATCCATTAAATGATCCACAATTCAAGCAAGACCGTTATTGTTATAAATTTTAATTAATTAAAATGAAATTTGGTTGTGGTATCAAATGAAACATTTTTGCAATCAATTGAAATTCAATTAAAATTCGATTCCAGTTGGCACCACGTGGTTGTTGCTATTGTTGTTTTGCTGGGCTAATAAATATAAAAATCGAAAAGATTAGAAGCACGGGTTAAATGTACGTTTAGATGGGTATGCCTAATGGCTTTTACACCCACACAGCTCAGTACAAAATCCATTAGGTTCAATTAAATGTATTCATCAATTTACAACAAGTGCTAAACAAAAAAGCGATATATATATATAAAGTGAACTTTAATTAATTACGAGCGAAAACGGAAATGCGTGATCGCAATCCCGGCATCCTTTAACCCAAACCACCCCAAGCCTGCTGCATTGAGCGCAGTCGGCCAGACAAGTTAAAAGTATGCCACAAGCCCTTCCCCAACCCACCCCACTCCTACCCATTTCAGCCAAGCATAATAAATTCGGTTATGGCGCAAATTATTCAAGGGAAACGCTTGAATGAATCAACTTGACAGCAGCGCCGCCGGCAACTCGACTCAACTCACGGGTCGCAGCTAGCCGTGCTCTTGTACGGAACTGTACTCAACGCAAAGTGTATGTGCGTGTGTGTGTGGCCTGTGTAAAAATTGTTATTGTGTGCCACGCCCTCCTTAGCCGCTCATCAACACTCAGCAAACGTGTGCCTAGCATTGCATGAGATTGTGTTCATCAATTAGTTATAAATCACACACTTCTCGCCATAACTAAGACTGCTTGGCAATCACCTAACCGTAATAATAAGTAAGCGTGTGTGTGTAATTGGATGTGTGTGTTTGTAGCTGTAACAAATTCAATACGCATTTATTGCCATAGAATTGCGGTTTCAAAATGCGACCACAGGGCGTATGCGTCATTTAATGTAATTACTTAAATTATAAAATGTGTATACAAAGGAGAGTATGGGTGAGTGGGACCTTCATAGAATTAATCGCAGACGTTTAAACGAAATCAAATCGGAAATAAAAGACCCAACTACTGAAGAGTTGTCCAATAATCAAGGAAAACTTTTATTATTTAATCATAACAAATTAACATTAACAAATTATTAGATACATATTTTTTTGTAAGTCAATTCGTAAAAAGCTTGTAAATCTTTCTTACTAATTTCCTTATATTATATGCATTTTATTAGGTAATAGTATAAACTAATAAAGTAGTTTAGTTATTTTCCGAAATGTTAGGGTCACAACAGCACTTGTTTCTCCGAGCACCATATATAACTCTATAGTATATGTACAAGTGACTGTCTGATTCTGAATTTTTTATAAATACTCTGAATCAAAAATTAATATCAATTAATTCTGAATGGACTTAAATATACCTTTCGCTGGCTCAGGTAAAATGTTTTATTATTTTTTATGCTCCGATATATTTGAATCCCATCGGGATTCCTCTTCAGGCAGATGTTTAGAGTGTCTGTCCAGTCAGTTGTTTTGTTAAATTAATTATATTAGCTTCCAGTTCCAGTTCCAAATAGTGCATATTCAAATGTGCGACAAAGTAAATTCTTATTCGCTGCAAAAAACTGAAAGTTAAGAGTAGATAACACCAATTGGAATGCTATTTATGTAGTCTTTGATTTACTTAATTGTATCTTCACTGGCTAGAATTCAAAAACTATAAACACAACTTCTGCTCAAAATTCCCATCTAGATACTGAGTTGCAATGACGACTATGGCAGTCACTTTATTTGCTCTTTGTTGTTTTCTTATTTTTACTTATAATTTGGTTTATTCAGCAAGACCAAGTCATAAACTTCCGCTTCAAATGAAGAAGCACAAATTTTGTTTTGAGGCCAATATTGAAACTTATGCTCTCTCGTTGATTATAATGAAGGCAGCATTTAATTTTGCAATGTAAGTGGCTAGCAAAATAATCAGAGCATAATTATTTGTATAATTCATTTGGCTGTCTGGCTGTATTTGTAGCCTGCTTTTCCGCATGTGTTTGTATACACTTTTGTTATGTAATTACCGTTGCTATTTGTGGTGCAGAAACTGGGACGGGGACAGTGACAGGAACAGGAATGGGGACGGGGACGTGGATAGCCAAAAGGGCTAGCCCAGAGGACTTGTAGAACCAACTGTTACAACTGTTTATGCTGGCGCTAAACAAACAGTCCGAATAGTTACAAATGTACACACACAGACACATACAAGGTGAACACTTGGACATTCGACCATACTCATCTAGCTGGTGCTGTTGCCTGTTTTGTTTCTGCGTTTCCTTTAATTTGCCCACACTGCATGCGAAAATGTCAACAACGAAATGTGCAAATGCAATTCACAGTTTGCCTCACTGAATCTGCAACTGCAGCTGCAAGTGCAAGTGCACAGTTGCCACAATTGCTGGTTGGTAACTTAAGCACATTTTCAGCATTGGTATCTGTATGTGTGTTTGTTATAGTTGAAGTTGATATTTTACTGATTTCTAAAATAAGCTTGAAAGTTTAAAAGTGCACAAAGCTGTGATACATTTTAGCAAAAACTACAATTTAGCTTAAGTTGGCGAAAACCTGGCATTAATATCAAAAGTTTGAAATAGCCTGCTTTTTAGAAAAGAAAAATATAAATACATTTTGCCAGCTTATGGTCGAAATATATATTTTAAAAAAGATTTTGGTTTTAAAAACGTAAAACAAAAAGTTTTGTGTTGTTCAGATTTTCGTCTCTGTAAACAAATAAGTATGAAATATTGTTAATGTCAAGCTAAAAAAATTGAAAGTTTGCGGAAAAAATTATGTAATCAACATGTATATGAATCCTTAGTTTGCATCTTATTTATTTATCTTTATTAGATTCTCATTTGCATAAGCAAAATAAAGTAAAATAAATATTGAAAGTGTAATTTTTCACATGTCAGTCAAACAAGTTGTACTTTCTAAGTAAAATAATAATTATGACTCATGAATTTAACATTTGACTAAAATGCTTTTCAACTAAATTGATTATTTACGGATTTTATATTTCTGCAGCAGAAGTTATTAAAAGATCTCATATGCAAATCTTAAATGTGGAAAATTGCCAGCAGCAATTATTTTACATAATTCATGCACTCAAATTTGAAGCAATCATTTTTTAATTAAAATTAAAAATAAGTAAATAAGTTTGTTATCAATTTTTAACAATAACGAATTCATTCACAAACAGCATGGCAATGTTGCAGCAATTAATACGAAAGTACTTAGGCTTTAGTGCAAGAACTAATTGGCCAATCACCAAAAACCAGAATTATGGTTGTGGCTGGAAGGTGTTTTACATTGTTAGTACATGCTCGTTATTTGTGATGCACTTGCCCCTTTCCTAATAGTTTCACACTTATGGCACTCAAATACAATCACTTGAGAGTCAAATCACAAAACTTTATTTTCTTGGAAAATTAATATATTTAATATTTTGTATAACAACAAACGCAACAGATAATACATTAAAGCTTTGGCATTTGCTCAATATGACGAGCACAAAATTAGGTAATTAAAATTTTCGTTTAAATTCCTTCCATACATTGTTAATCTTATGTTAATTTAAAATTTAGAATTAATATAAGTTAACAGAAACTATGTGCGCTTAAGTGTGTTATAATACTAAAAAAAAAACATACTTTTGATGAAAATCGCGGAATATTCGCCGAGTTCACTGGATATTAAGCATCTCAGTTATATATTTTTTTATTCACGAGAAATTTATATTTGTATATAAATACCATATATAGTGTTACAAGTTGCACACATCCAATTTTAATAACGAAGGCCCTGAAAGCATTTTAGGTTTTGTGTACATGTGGCATAGAAAAGTTTAGCAGCAGATATTTGCCGGCCTCAGCGCCATTGATTTAAACAAATATTTGTTTAATACACACTCACATGAACTTCCACACACACACACATAAAACAGCTACAGTTTTCGCAACACAGGGCATAATTGTAAATTGTTAATGGCTGGCAGTGAAAATTTGACAACTGTCATAAACAGAACAGTTGACAGATAAGGACAGCCCTACTGCCTGCTCAACGAGTAGAGACAGAATAAAGGATCAAGCAAGAGAGAGAAAGAGTTAGCTAAACCAACAAGGATAGTAGGACAATTAGACCATTTTGTGACTGTCATTTCACTAATTTTATAATGCATACCACAAGACATAAAATGCTACAAAGCCAATGTACTAAGGACAAGTCAGATAAACCCAAATACATACATACAGTTAAACATACATAAACACAAATACGCATATATATTTGGAAGGGCATATCCCTAAACACAGCTGGTTCGCTTTGCGGTTCGTTCTTTTGGATGTTTGTGTCAAATTGCAACGTTGACAACAGACACGTGGTTTGGCCCAGAAGACACCCGTCTCTCTGTCTGTCCGTCGCATTGTAGCATCTTATCGCCACATGTTTGTATTTCAACTCATTTGTGTAAGTTTAGCTTTATTATAGCCTTTAATTACTTGGCCAGTTGGCCGGCCGATATATCTGCAAATTTAATGTAATTTTGCCGTTTCAGTTTCTTGAATTTCAAAACCATTCAGGCTTGCGGCATTTGCCTGTAATTTTATTATATGCTTTCCCTGTTCATAAATAATTAACGCCCGTAAGGTATGTAACACACACACATATTTGTATGTGTATGCTTATGTGTTAGCCTGTTCAAACGGGTGCTTAGCTTATGGCCTGTAAATAAATTTGAGTGAGCCTCAGTGTAATTGTGTTTGCCTTAGTTTACAACTATTCAGTTGGCACATAATATGTCTGGGTTGGCTTAATGAGTGCCACTTAATTGCACTAGTATATGACCCATATGATCATTAAGCTGACCAATATTTTAACACTAAAAAAGAGCTAGCTAAGTAATATCTAAGGTGGACTTGAAAAGTCAGCAGGTCTGTAGTCTGTATTATAATTATACTTAATATAATGTTCTTGCTAATGTGCAAAACATGCAATATTAAGATAATTACTGATGATTAAGCTTGCACATTAAGGAAAATGGTATTTTGTATCTTATCATGGCATTATACTTTCATGCTCTACGTTCTGCTTCAGAATATGTTAAAAACGAATTTTGTATTCCTTGTGATTAAACAAATGTATCTTAAAAAAGGCATACGAGTATATGACAAAGGAAACTAACTATAAAGATCTAAACAGTGTATAACAGGTAATCTAATATACTTTCTCTTGTCAATTTATATATATTTGTACACTGGTCGATCGGCTTATATATAAATAGTACTAAGATAATAACTGATAACTAGAAAATATAATTTAAGGTTTGATACATAAAAAGCTATCGCATGCAGAATCAATAATCATATTTCGGTGATTTTCGATCCAAAATAGCCGCATTAAATATTAAATTGAGTTTCCTCTCTGCAATATTGGCAGCCAGTGTTTGACTATTTTGAAACCTCCAAAAATCTTATATTTTCCATTTTAAGTTCAAATGTTATTATTCATTTCATCTTTTATTTTTTTTGCTTTTAAATTTGAATTTTTAAACTTGTCTTTTACTTTTAATTTGTGTTTTCTAAAGATTACGTTAAGTAAACATACAACTGAGTGATTAATATGATTTCTAATAATTTCCAGACGTGAGATTTATTCAAGTACAAAACTTATCACAATAAGTGAGATTAATTAACGTGATTTGGAATAATGTCCAGAAGTGAAATTTATTCAAGTATAAAACTTATCACGATAAGTTGAGACTCATCGCACGCACGAGCAACAAGCCACATGCCACCGAGTGCTCAATTGTCATGTAATGCATTAATACATCTATTATTAATCCCAGCCAGCACTAAAAAGCGAGTACAATGGAACAATGCCATAGCCATCATCAATTAATGGACTGAAGGCTTGATTGCAATGTCACTGAGTGCTCACTTGGCTTAGAAAACTAGTCAGGCCTAATTGCATTCATTAGCAAAACAATGCAAGGCGGGAGGCAGGCTAAAACGCTATAAACGTGATGAGATCGCATACATTGCTCTAAACTCATATATACTTTGACGCAAGCTCAAATGCTCGTGTTTGTGTGTGTGTGTGTGTGCAGGTAACAATGGCAATTTTGGCAACATTGCAGTTGTTGCACAGGCGTAAATTGGTGTCTAATAAACATATAATCGAGGTTCATTTGCTGCATAGACACTAAATTGCATTAGCACAAAGGCAAGTAACACACTCACACTCACAAACACTTTCACTCCCACCCGTATCCGCATCCGTATCCGCCTCCGCAACCGCCAGCAGGATGCACTGTTTACAAACTTGTCGACAAACACAAATACGTGCGCAGCCACACACTGTAAGCTCGGGCTTAAACCAACCCAAATCGGTGACAGTTTAGTTTATAGCCCGTTACAAGTTAAGGCATATCTGTATTACATTTGAATGCATGACCACAACAACTGCAGCAACAATAGCAATCAAAAGCTGTTCTATTGTACTCAACTCATGTACTTATAAGTAGTCGAATGAATGGGAACAAGCATACATAAATTATTACTGGCTATATTTTATATTCACAGACATAAATTAAATTATATATTGTACCTGTGCTCAAACGTCAGTACCAACAATAACTTCAAGCGATCTAATCGGCAAGCATTACAGTTGAGTGAGCGTAAGTAGCAATATATATTGAGCGTCTAAGTTGCAACACTAATTTATTGTATTTATATTTTTGTTAATTGATTTATTTTTATTTAATTGAAAAACTATAAAATATCAAATTTAAAAATAACAAGTAAGAATGCTGGATTCGAGTGAGCGCGCTAAATGATACCCTGAACCCAGATGTTAAATATATTATTCTAGTTGTATTGCCATATTTCCCTTTAAAAAGCTATGCACTCTTAAATCTAACCAGGTGTGGAATTATGACTACCACATGCTTTTAAGCCCGAACCAAAATCGTCTTGGCTTTATATGTGTATCTATACACGTAATTGTAGATTTTGGGGCCTCGCAGAACTCACACATTTTATGTGCACAGAAAATGCTTTCGCCTGCTTATAGTAATGAGATCCATATTACAAATTGTGTCCGACTATAACTTGGGCGTTTTTATCCGATCTTGATCTTGCGTGGGATGCGATAACTTATATTTTACATTTGAAATAGCTAGCGTCTGAGAACCGCGTGTTCACACAGACGAATGTACTGACAGACAGTATGTCGATATTATAGAAAGGGAACAGGGAGAAGAACCACCCACCACCGACCCACTTGCAACTACAGTGGACATTATATTACTCCTGCGACTGTACATCAGTTCAAGGCAAGGCAAGTAGTAGTAGTGATTGCCACTTCGCACCAGGAGTCCGTTTCTACATTTTAACAAACTGTAAAATGCAAATATCAATTTTTAAAGAGGGTATAAAATCCATTTTTAAGCCCATCCTTCTTGTGGTTGATGTTTATCGTTTAAAGTAGTACTGTATGCTCATTAATTATATCAATGAATAGTTATGTTTACTCATCGATTAACCAACAGCTGATTAAGAGTAGCACAAATATTTTTTTATTTCACAATGAAATTAAACCAAAATTGCAATTTTAAGATTTTGCTGCAGATAGACTACTCGTAAGCTGATTGATTTACGGGCTAAGACATACAATTTTTGAACAATTATCCCATGGCACTGTGGCATTGCAATTATTGTATATTTGACAACTGGTCTACTTGGATGCGTTTGCTGCACAACCATGAAATACTGCCTGGATTTGCGACATGTAAATGGAGCTCAAGGTACAAAGGGAGGTGACAGAATGTAAAGCACGTTTGTAGCCAAATGCATTTGAGGTTAATTAATTAACAGTAAATAAATAGTTTCCTTCAGATGCTACCGAATTCCTATAGAACAATTCAACAGCAGAGACTGACATTTAAATTGGATTAAGAGAAGCCGCATTTGAATATTGTGGATTTGAGGTTAGTATGTTTAGAATTATTTGAGATTGCTTGTTTGTGTTTGTGTTTGCGTTTGAATATCTAATGTTCATGCTAATCTTATCTATGGGTTGTGAATGCAACCCACATCATCCTCAAACTCCTAGAAACTAAAATCCCACCACAATATTGACTTCAAGTCGATATTAGTGCTGAGATCCAAGAACATCTCTTGCAGCTATTTTGTTGCTAGTAAAAGAGAAGTTTGAGTAATGTCTGCTGAAGACTTTCCTTGGAATTCGACTCCAGTCTTTTTGTTATTTCTTTTTGAACCGCTCAGCATTAACAACTTTTTTTTGTATGTGAGGAAAGGTTCTTCAATTATTTTGCTAGGTCTGCATGCAATTATGCAATGAAAGGTAAATATTGAACATATCTGAACTGGGCAGACGAATGATGCAGAAACACTGATGTATAATCAAAAGAAAAAATAAGGTAATTAAATTCATTTAACAACTGTCAGATTCCTCAATAGTCTCTTTCACCCTATCTCTCTATCCTGTATTTACAAATAAGTGTAAAAGGGTATACACTTTATCAAAAAAAAATCATATATAAAATTTGAATTGAGCTTTTTTAAGTACAAGTACATTGTGTAGAAGCTATTATGATGGTCTTTATCGACGGTAGTGGGTAGGGTATCCATAGTCGAGCAATCTCTTTTAATGCATTCTTGCTTATTATTTACGCATCTGCATTCGGTTTGCTTTCGTCAGATCTGTGTTTTTTATATTTAATACTTTTATGAGCACTCAATTAATTAAAACTCAACAATAACCCGCTGCAAATGGATCGAATTTCTGCTTCGAAAGCGCATTCTATCATTATACGATAAAGGGATATGGTGCGGTGGCTGAGCCAATGATTTATTCATAAATTCGATGTACGCGAAGTGTGCAAAAACTCACATTTAAGCCGGTACATTATTGTATATTAACCGGAAAGAAGGATCCACTAGAGAGTGCTAGACTGTGTGATATTCTGCAGTTACGTGAACTAAAAATACGATTTATTTTAAAACTTCTGTTAAGTCTTCTGTATATTAAACCATTTTTATGAAGACTATAAGCAAAGTATTTATTATAATTTAATTTGTACTAATATTTCTAACTAAGCAAAGAAGATAGATCTCTGCAGTCGGGGGTAACCGACTGCGAAATACTATGACACCAATAAGTAATACCATCTGATATCAGGTGCTTCGTGGCTTGGGAGTTTCCTTGTCATCTTCCTTCGGTATCAGAGTATTCAAAAATGTCTTGATAGTGTTTGTGCTTTATTAAATATACAAACATTTATTTTCATCGCCCTAGGGTATAATAAAGTCGTTGATTATGAGGCTGAAATTTCAGAAAGTTGGGTATTTGTTTGTTAACTTTTAGATGAATATGCCACTTAATAATTTGAAAAGGCTGATGAGTTGAAATGTTCTGTTATTGGGTATCACTGAGCTTTCAAGTGAGCTTCACAGACATCCAGTTAAGTGAATTTTGAAATAAAATAAATATTTAAAATATCATATATATATCATATTTATATATAAAATAAATAATACATTTGTTGTTGAAGAAACACTTAGATAGTATTGATACATTTTATATATATTTTTTAATTATATAATTTTTAATTATAAATTTATTATTAAATTTTTTTCATTGAAATTTTTTAATTGAAGATTCTTTTTGGTATACAGCAATGAAATAAATAAAATATATTATGTATTAATAACTTATGTTCTTGCAGAAGTTAAGGACTCATTTAAAATGTCAAGTTAATTTCCTCTTAATATGAACTTTGCTCTCTAATTAGTCAGATAAAGTTTCAACTGACGAACAATAAGAGTAACCAATGCAAATAAAAAGCTGAACGTTGACATATAAAATATTATCAGCATTCAGAGAACTAAATACATACACACAAATACAATGTAAGTCCATTCTTAAGCCAAGCCAAGCTTTTCAATTGGACAAGCCACCAGAGGGGGAAGTCGCAGCGAAATATAAATTCAAGAATAATACCATTTTCATGGCAAACGTGATAAAAACAGACGCTTTTCACATCTGCACTTAAGATGCGGGTAAACGTGAAAACCTCTTTAACAATTTAAAATAATTTTCACAAAGTTTTTCCACAGCATCCAGCAAAGAAAACAAAAGCATAGTGTGTGTGTGTGTGTTTCTTTTTTTAGAGTGTGTGTTTGTTTTTTACTATTTCTGTTTGTTTGCGTGCTGGCAAGAGCGCCATTCAAGTTTGTTAAACATTAAAATGTAGCTGCTGTTGAAAAAAGCTAACTAAACGTGCACAAGCAACAACATATATATATATAGATATATATATCAATGTATGTGCATGCATGTGGATATGTATGTATGTGCTAGTGTAGCATTGCCCGAGGGTAGAGTGAAAAATAAAACAAGAACTAAAATAAATATTAAAATTTGTGCAATAAAATGCTGAGCAATAAAACGAAAAACTTAAGCGTGAATGTGAATGTGTGTATTTCTTCGTATGTTTGTGGGTGTGCCTGAGTGTGTGTGCATGTGTGGTGTGTGTATTTTTTATAGAGCGTTCGCGGAAGTGGCAAACGCCTCAAGTTGAGAAATATTAAGCTTACGTCTAATGCTGCCCGCGCACTGTCCTTCTATCAGTCTCTTACGATCTCTCTCTCTCTCTCTCTACACTATCTCTCTCTCTCTGTCTGTTTGTGTGGCAGTGTTGAAAAGCGCCCTGGGGTAGCAAGTTTATCGCGCTCACTAAATCTGTGACACCGGCCGGAAGTGATGCCAAAGCTAAGGAAGTGCGACGGAGCAAAGCGCAGCTGAAGAAACCAACACAAGTATATGCAGTAATGAGCGGCTGAAAGGCAACCGACTAAGCAACTGAGTGAGTCAGTCTGTCAGTCAGTCAGTGTGTGTGTGTGTGTGAGAGAGTCTGCGTATGTGTGAATGAGTGTGTGAGTAAGCATCGACGCTAAGTCGTCGGCGAGTTGCTGTAAAAATAAGTTTAATATATCCGCCTCGAGATTGCCCCCAAACGGAAGATGGCGTTTATTGATAAAGGAATCCAGTTTGCGGCTGACTTTGGCCCCAAAGGTATGCAACGCTTTCTGCATTTCGTTTTTCTGGCTATTTTTCTACCGTCTTTTTGTTTTATTTTTTTTATTTTTGGCAACGCAAGCAAACATCACGAAGCCAGCTCGACTCAAGGGCGGAAAGAATTACAGCGGAACACCCAGTGCAGCTTAGAAGTCGAAACACCTGCACACCTTACACACATGCACACACACACACACCAGCACACACCCACAAAGTGTACCATGTTGTCAGTGGCTTGGAATTCAATAAAATGCCATGTTGCATCTGTAGAATACATGTACTTTCTTATCTACCCACATATAAAGTATTTTGTATGTACTGGGAAGTAAAAAGAGAGTAATGGAAATGAGATTTTATTCGTAAGAGCAATGTACTACAGGCAATACATGTAATGGATGTAATGTGAATGGTTATCACAATACTCGATTTATAAATGCATTATAAACTTAAAAGTAAAAGTACCATGTGTATTTTGTTTTTCATCCATTGTAAATATAATTGACATATTTATTATAAAAATATTTAAAATTGTACAGGGAGTGAAAATTATCAAATTCAAATTCATCTTTACTGAAGTTGCTCTGAAAAGAGCAATATATATTTTAACTAAATATTTTGTATGTTTAAATAAATTACCAGTTATCAAATTAACTTAATTCCAAGCTTAAAGTTAGAATGAAGATATTGTTTAAGTATTTGAATCTAGAGTCTATGTATTTACTTATTTCGCCGTTGGCCGGTTGCTTTAAGTGTTGGGCGCAGAAGAGAGCGTGGTAAAAGTATTACTAATTTAAAAGAAAAACTGGTTATTTATTTATTTAACACAAAAATATCATCACAATTTATGTATCAATTGGGATCTTCTGATTGTAGAGAGAAATCTCTTTTAAATCACCTGGATTTAAGTCGACTTGCCAATTTCTACATGAAAATTAAAGTGCAACTTAAATTGAAAGGAATATATTAAAAATACATGCATATATTGCGGAAAAGAGAGCTTGCAAACAAAACAGTTGCAGAATTGCTTTCGAATTACTTATTTAGACTAAGAGCCATTCAGAACAATGGTGAGGGGGCATAAGAGATGGCAAGGGTGGGGATCAGAATGCTTCACAAGTGACGAAAGCAGCAAACGAGAGACACACACACACACATACATCTGCAGTCCAGTTGGATGTAACTACTTAGATACTTGTTGCAATTGTGCTGATGTTGTTGTTGTTGTCAGTATCAGTCACTGATGTTTGTGATTGTTAGTGCTGGATGCGGGGTGCGAGCGGATGATGGAAAATGATTTTATGTTGAGCTCGGAGCGTTTGCAGCAGCTACAAGCATAGCACAGCACAGACAACAAACAATAAAGTTTCATGAATCACAACCAACAGAAGGGTAACTAGTCTACTTGCAGTGTTCCAAGTTGCCAGTTGCTACACCTGAAAAAACAATTTTTCTCAGAATTTAGAAAACAAACCCTGAAACAACAATTTTGTACTGTTGGTTCTATTTTTATTGATAGTAGAGGTACAAGAGTATATTGTTCTTGTGCAATGTCGTGATGCTTCTTGTCGGGCTGTTATATTTTTCCGATAGCCCTGAAGTAAAGACGTGAGGCGTGGAATGTATATTCGCCTGTGCCCGCGTCACACAAAGTTTTAATATTGGGGTGCAACATCGACTCAGGACTCGGAAATCAATCAAATTAAGAACTCCACATATCTCCCACAATTTTAAAGCTACAGTCACCAAATTTGGTTGGTTTTCAGTCAAAGATCGGCATCGTCCACGCCTACATCTACCTACCGGTAACATCAAACAGTTTAAGTTTACAATGCTTCAGTCAATGCCGTCAATGCCGTTAAAAGGCCACTACACACATTCCAGAATTCTATGTACATATCCAAAAACCTGGAATTTAAAAAATATTTTTTTAATTAAAAAAACTTTACCTTTGAATTGAGCAATTAAGGACCTTTGTTATTTGTGTTTTCTAATATCAGCTCGTCTTTTTCTGAGTGTGGTTGCTTGTTGGAAGTTGCTCTAGTTGTAATTGTTGTTGCCGTAGTTGCATGAAGCTGCTGCACCTGACGTTGCGTTGAACTCATCTCCGTCTGTGCTGCTGCCGGCCATTTCCTTCAGCTAGTGCACTAAGTGCCCAACACACGCACACGCACACACACACACACGCACACACGCACACACACACGCACATATACATACACACTAACAATCCTGACAGCAGTTGCAGACGCGTTTCGAATGCAAATCTTTGCAGTTAATGACGCAACTGTGGCGTGTTTGCAAAGTGTTGAAATTGAAATTATACCTTAGGGGCTGCTTGTTGTTGTATTTGTTGTAGTTGTTGTAGTTGTTTTAGGGCATGTTGCTTTTGCCTCTTGTTGCTGTTGGCGGTGCTATTGCTTCAGCGCATAAAATGCATTCAAGTAAAGTTTTGTAGCAAGGAAAGTATTTTTTTTCATAGGAACAATAGTGAATACAAAAACACAAACACAACTAACAAAAATAATAAAAAGCATCTGCTTGGCAATTGAAATAACCAGCAACAAAAAAACAATAGCCGTTAGCCAAATTGCCATTAACCTGGATGAGCGACTAATTGTTGCACATTCAAGGCAACCAAAAACTTGTGAATTGGTATAGCAGTACAAATAATTACCATAATTAAATTTAACAAGTGAAAATGAGCAATCTAACTTAGCCGACTGCGTAACACTCTGATATTAGTTAAAATCAGTTAACAAAGTGAATGCGTTGGGATAGTAGGTGTTTTTGTAAGAGTGGCTCATTAATCTGAACATCTACGATTATATATATTAATATGTTATTAAAAAATAAACAAAATATTGCTCTACCTTTTGTGATAACAGGTTGATTATATTCATAAGATCAAAGTGCATATTTTGGCTGCGGTGGAGAGTGATCCATCTCACTGATTTAAATATATATAAAATGGATGAAAGATGATTCCGTCTACTATATATATATATATATTTGCTTTAATTCTATTTTTAAAACCAGTACAATATAATTCAACACAGTTCAATAATGAATATAAAGCAATTTATTGGATCTATCTTAAAATTGCAAAAGACAAGCCAAATTCAGTTGATTTTTAGAACAAAGGGTTTTAAGCTTAAAATTGTGTGCAATCATGTGATGAACTATTAATTCTTAATCTCCGATAAACTCCTGTTTTAAATGTTGCACGTAAGAACATTGCCACATTTCAATCACTTTATGTTTAAGCTAAAATTGTTACAAATTTCTTAGAGTCGAAAGGTGGGGAGAGGGAAAACGATGTCTAAGCACATGCTCAACTTGCAACATGTGAGGGCCACGGGGGAATCCACAAGATGCCAACAGCTGTACTTAATTACATGGTGCAGCCAATATTCCAAAACTGTGCGCCTCCATGGGGAAAAGCAAGTTCCCTTGGAGTCATTCACCTTGGCGTCAAATAAAAAAAAAAGAACGCAACGATGAAATCAAATAGTAGAACTGAATACTCGTTTAACATACTCGTAGTTATTATTTCAGCAGGCGTATGCTAACAATATGCCAGCTTATTTTAATATTACCACCCATGGCTTCCATGTCTGCATGTTGTTTATGGCCCAAACGCAGCGGGGGCAGGCGATTTGGGGGATGGTAGGGAGACTTAGAGAAAGCTTCCAATTGAGGTGAATATATCCCAGCGCTAAAAGGCAAACAAAGGGAAATCAATCTTAACATATATGTATTCAGCATATTGCTAGGCATATGTATACACAGACACACACACACACACACACACACACACACACACACACACACTGCGCACACACAAACGCTATTGGAATTATAAATTTGAGTGCGAACTTTGGCGGGGGCAATAAGGGAATATTTGCATGCCTTTGTGGACTCTTTCCATATGATTTATGACCCAAATTGTAGGTGCACACACGAGCGCCACATAATTACCCATACACACACACAATGTCTCCGCATATGTTTGCTTATGTTTGCGGACGCCTTGGGAGCGCACAAAAGAATGCTACGCTTTTTGTTTTACGTGTTAATAAGTGGGCGTGGCGGACAGCACAATTCCCACACTTACCCCTAATAATAGCTACATAGATATGCCTGTATATGTGTGAATGTGTGTGCCTATTGTAATTCAATTGAATATAGTATCTTTATCTTAGATTTGCTAGTAAAACTTAAAGCTTAAACTGCAGCAAATGTAGAATTCGAAACTATGTTTAATATATATCTTTAACTTTTATAGTTTCATATAAGTGAATGGTATGCTATAAATGCGCTTTTTATGGCCGCATTTAATTTTATATCTTAGATTTATCTCATTTTCTCAATTTAATTCAGTTGAATTTTAAATTATATGGAATACTGCTAAAGCTTGTCTATCGTCCTAGGAGAATTGACAATTTCGTGGGGCTAAGAAAAATGTATGTGATCAATAAAGTGTAATTGTTTTTATATTTTACAATCAAATACGTGATTTTAAAGTCCACTCAATACCACTGACAAGTGTAAGCTTAAACGAAAAAAAGAAAGGAAATCAACTCAGTCTGAACAAAATTTGTTTTAGTCTGCAATATTGTTTAAAACAATTTTTCAATTAACTGTAATTATTATAGAAAAAATACGTATGTTTTTTTACGCATACTTATCTCTTTTCGTTTAATTCTCAAATGTTGCTTCTATTTGTTTTCCTTGATTTGTAACACTTTTATATTTGTCGAAGAAACATACAAAATTATCCAAGTTATTCATATTTAAACAAATTAAATATAATATATATATGTAATATACAAATATAGCTCTCAGCTACTGCCTATCACTCATTGTCTCTCGCATTTGCAAGTCATGTCTTAAATTGTTTTATTTTTTATTAATATGTTACGCACTTTATTTCCCCACATTCAATCTCGATAAATAGTTAACGATAAAATAATGGATTAAATTCCTAATGAAAGAGCAATTTGTTATGTTAGAGTTTGGGTCAAACGACATATGGGTATCAATTAGGAGACAAGCCTAAAAGCAAAGACCAACAAAAGATTACCGTAGATAGATTGAATTGGTTCAATCGATGACCTCCGCCCACTTAAGGCGACTAAAATCAATGCAAAACAGTTTGCTCAGCGAATTTCGTTGGCTTGGGGTGCAAGATTAGTGGAATCCGCAAAGTAATCCACAAATGCTGATGCAGATATGCAACTAATCCAATTGCTGGCAAGCTGCTGACATATATAAAGACCAGTGCGAGCAAACACTGATTTTGTCTTGGACAGCGACGGGGCCAGCATGGAGTACAATATCAGCAGTGGCATTATACGGAATGTCACGACCGTGCTGCTACCGGAGGCGCGTCTTGGTGCGGAGGGTAGGCTGCTGGGTTGGAATGTGCCGCCACATGAGCTGCGGCACATACCCGAACACTGGCTGACATATCCGGAGCCGCCAGAGTCGATGAATTATCTCTTAGGCACACTCTACATATTTTTCACTCTGCTCTCAATTTTGGGCAACGGTTTGGTTATTTGGGTCTTTTCGGCGGCCAAATCGTTAAGAACACCCTCGAATATACTGGTGATCAATTTGGCGATCTGTGATTTCATGATGATGTCCAAGACTCCAGTTTTTATCTACAACAGCTTCAATCAGGGCTATGCACTGGGCCATCTCGGTTGCCAGATATACGGCATCATTGGCGCCTACACGGGAATCGGAGCGAGTGCGACAAATGCATTCATTGCCTACGATCGCTACAATGTCATCACTCGACCCATGGAGGGCAAGATGACGCACGGGAAGGCGATCGCAATGATAATCTTCATATATATGTATGCGACGCCATTTGTTATTGCCTGCTACACGGAGACGTGGGGTCGTTTTGTGCCCGAGGGCTATTTGACCTCGTGCACATTCGATTATCTGACGGATAACTTCGATACGCGTATGTTTGTCGCCACGATCTTCTTCTTCAGTTTCTTCTGTCCGACCTCAATGATCGTCTACTACTACAGCCAGATTGTGGGCCATGTGTTCAGTCATGAGAAGGCTCTCAGGGCACAGGCCAAGAAGATGAATGTGGAATCGTTGCGCTCGAATGTCGACAAGAACAAGGAGACAGCAGAGATTCGCATCGCCAAGGCAGCCATTACCATTTGTTTCCTCTTCTTTGTGTCCTGGACACCGTATGGCGTTATGTCGCTAATCGGTGCCTTCGGGGACAAGAGCCTACTCACGCCAGGAGCCACAATGATACCGGCCTGCACCTGCAAAATGGTCGCCTGCGTTGATCCCTTTGTGTACGCCATCAGTCATCCCAGATACCGCATGGAGCTTCAGAAGCGTTGTCCTTGGCTCGCCATCAGCGAAAAGGATCCCGAAACTTCCACGGTGGCATCCACGACAACATCACAGGAACCACAGCAAACGACGGCGGCATAGGAACTTTTTCGAAACTCTGCTTCTGATACTGACGACCCGAACTCGAAATCGAAATCGAAATTGAACTCAACTTAAATCGTAATACTGAATGCATGGGAACTTCTATAACAACAAACTCAACTAAAACAAACACAAGAAATGTACTAACAATTATTTTCTTATTATGATTTATAGCGCTCTATTTAAATAAATAGTGTTTTAATGCAAGCAATGGAAAGAACAAGTGCGATTGAGTTACTCTCGACAGTGTCCCATTAAAGTAAGTGAAGTCTGCCAACAGAAATAATTCTAAAACAAGAAAGAACGATTTTCTTATGCTCGCCGAAGATATCATAGCCTTATAGTCCGGCGATATTCATCCCTAATGTATCCAGGAAAAAGACGGATAAGTACCGAGGTTCATCAAGGTTGCGCATATAAAAATGAACATTTTAACAGACGGGCCTGGGCTCAAGAACGTATACACTTTATGGGGTTGGAGACGTATCCTTACATGAGAGCATGCCAACTGGTATTACCGGCTTTGCCCGGACCATGAAACTTGAATTTATATGATATTTAAAAGCTGTTTACCCGCTATGTGGAGAACACTTTTAAATCTGGTGAAATACGTATCGATTTATATTCTACTACAATTCTTTAGCAACGGGTTTTGATTTTTAGACTTAAATTGTATCATCAGCAGTCAACCAGCTAGTGGGACGGAGTTCTTAAATCTGGTGAAATACATATCGATTTATATTTTATTACAAGGCTTTAGAAACGTGCTTGGATTTTGAAAAATTAATAAAGAAATAATCATGAAAAATCTTTAAAAACTAGCTAAAAAAAAAAGAAATAAAAATTTCTTAGAATAGCAGATTTTTCAAAATCGCTAATTCAAAAAGTTGTTCAAAGTATTTTCATAATTTTTAAATACAGATACAAAATGGGTAATTTTTAAAGGACAAACAAAGCAGAGAAGCCAGCAAGCGAAGCACACGAAAGACGCGAATGCCAAAAATGTTGTGCTAGTTTCTGTTGAGCGCAACAATGCTGCATGCCATCCACAAAGACAATCCACAGCGAGCAAAGCTCGCTCTCACTGGAATGCGTGTGCGCAGCAAATCGAAACGTTTTGGCAATGGAACAACATGTGGAACATAAAGCGATGCCTGAAAGTACATAACGGAACTTGTATATCAGCTGTGGCTAAGCGCCAACTATGCAGCTGCCGACTGATAACAGCATGTGGCTTATTTAATGTATGGGATAAAATCACAACTCTAATGCTTGCCTTCCACATGGTCTCCACACATTTATCATTTAAGTTGAGCAGAAAGAGCCGCTGCACTTAGGGCCCACAAAAATATGTGTGTATTGTAACTAGATGTTTATGTCTACGCCTAGATTTAGTTACGCACAGCTTCCACAGTCGCCCACAGGCTGTTTTCATTTTGAACAATTCTGCCTCTTTTTTTAAGCCCCGCCAAAGTGTTGCGCCGTCTGTTTTGTGTGGCGCCTCATTATTATTGTTGCTCGCACGTTCGCTCGTTTCAGTTATTCAGTTTCAACTTCTTCTCTGTTCGCTTTCTGCAGATAGCATTGCGAGTGTCTTTTCCTGCCTCGCTTTGTGGCAAGCGCAGAAGCCGCACAACAGCACAACACAAGCGAAAACAGCGAGCAGCGAATTTCTGGCGCAGACCATAAGCCAAAGTCGTCCGCAGCTACCGACAATGGCAACAGCAAAAGCGAAGCAAAATTAATGAAAATCACCCATCCACAAAAACACACACATATATATATATATGTATGGACGTATATACATACACAAGCCGAGACAATTAAAATGGCAGCCACAAACGTCCTTGCGGTGCACGCGAACTGAGTGACTGCCGCCCGAACTCAACAACAAGAACAAGAACAACATCAGCAAGCGACAAGCATCGTCCGCGGCACATTTGTCTTCCACGAATTTCACTTTCGCACTCATTAATTAAGATAATTAGGCCTTTTACGACGCCTTCAGAGTTCAACGTGCAAAATGGCACCCAACAAAGAACTCGCAAAACTCCAAGGACATTCGAGGCATTCAGTGACAGCTCACCAAGCTGATTGTTCGATGTTCGGCGGTTGTTATAGTCCTGCCACCGGCATTGCAATTTTGGATTGCTCGCGTAGGCACTCGAAGCCTTTAATGAGTGTCTTTACCTCGTAGTTGGTGCCTTGTTCTTAAGTCTGATTGTGGCACATTCCCCACACAAACTTGAGCTGTTGCGGCACAGTCGTTCACTTGCGTGTGGTTTACCAAAACCACGCTCTTCCGCCAGCAGTTGATACATTTATGAACTACACTTAGAATTGTATTGGTCTATAAGACCACAAACAGAAGCTAAAGTACTCTAGAATTTGTCAAAATAGTCTATCTGCATTATTTGCTATTTTAGAAATATGATCGAGGATTTAAGAAATATGAACTAAAGCATTTTATTTCATGCTTATTATTTATTTTAGGAATATTGATTATTCTTTTGAAACACTAAAAGACATTGATTTGATACAGGAACAAAAATACCGTCGAATTAAAATACATGTCGATGGCATATTGACTTCTCCTTAGAAGAATAAAAGAAAGGGTGTCGGTTTTTCAATGCAATATAAAATTAGTTTTACATATAAGCATATTTACACTCGGAGAAAACCCTTTGTTTTTAAAATGACACAACCTTTAATTTGATAAATAATAAGGTAAGTTGACCTTTGACGATTTTCTAAGATTCAGAGCGATTTTATTCCTGAGTGTATTTGAACTTATAAGACATATTCGTGTTTGTTCTTTTGCAATTGTTTACAACATACATTTATAACTCTTATTGTGTGATTTATAGATTAAATCGTTAAAGCAACTATTAAGTCTATAGCTTTATTTTAAATATATGTCTGTAAGAAAGATTTCTGGTAACATCCTTTAGAGATCAGTAACAAAATTTCAATATTTTCCACAGTTTAAAAGGTTGTTTTATTAAGCACCCCTTTCGAAGGCTAGTTACTACCGTCATAATAAAAATGGCTGATGTCAAGCTTTTTAAGATTCAATTCTTTCTTTCACTTTGCCTTTCTCGTCCTCTACTTTTATGCCAAGCATAAAATGCAGTAAATTTTCAAATTAAAATCTAGTCAAGAAAACTCGAATAATTGTTATTAATTGAGATTTGCATGATTCGTTGAATATTTTGGTATCTTGCAATTTTGCTCGATTTCCATGTGGCTGGGCTTTGATAATGTATTGCACAGCAAGCATCGGTCCTAGTCCTCCGTGTTAATGCTTTAGCATTCTCTGCACTGCTCTGCGCTGTGCCGAGCTGTCCTTTGTCAGGCGTGGCGTATACGAATATTGTGTATACGCCCGCCAGTCCCTCGTTAATTGCAATGTTTGTCATTTGCCTGTCAATTTGCATTTAAATTACAAAATTTAAACGCTTTTTTCTGCCGCTGTTGTTGTTATTTTTGTTGTTGTTCTTCTTGTTATTGCCAAGTGCGTTGTGTCCCCACACTTAACGACCAGCAGGAGCCACATCCCAAGGAGGCATGAGCAAAAGGTAGAAGCGTCCACCCATTTGTCATAGCGACCACAAGCAGATGACAAGTCACTTAGATGATATATAGGCTAGAGTTAAGCAATATTAACACATTTGCGACTGACAAATAACGTTTCACACTGCAACTAAAAATGGTAACAGGTTCACAGTCACCGTTTCTATGTGTCCATTTCTAGAAGATATGGTTGAAATTTCCTGACGTCTCTTGTTATGGTTCGATTGGATTTCAACTTCTATCTCTAAAAATGTAACAGTTATAATTTAAAATTTATATTTTTGTTAAGGTTTTATTTAAGTATTATTATATTATGCTTCATTTCAATATGTTAATTTTGTATTTTAAAATTTATTTCTATTTTACTTTTAATATTAATTACTTTTAATCACAGTCTCCGAGTGTAACAAGGTGACTAAAAAGTATCTGCTATAGTTCAGCCACTTTAACATATGCCATTTCATGCCAGGGTCACACACACACTCACACACACACTCATGCTCACACACACAAGTATGTATTTATATACAAAGGCCGAGACATAGGCTTAGCCCAATCTTTTGTTTACTGCTGGCACGTTGGTCGTTGGCTGGATATAATTCTCAATGAGCATGGCCAGGGTCGGGAAACGTTTTCGGCTAATTTTGTTGCAAATTGCTGGACTGTAAAAAAGAGGCAACGAAATTGCCGTGTTGCTGCCTGACCTCGAACTTTGCTCTCTGAAGCGAACGCGAGATGTTGGGAGGTGTTTGCCGTTTAATTAAAGCGACGCCCACCCAACCACCCACTACATACCAACTCACACCACAACCAGTCCATCCTCCAGGCAGGCCCTGGTGCTCTTCCGCTCGGGCACCGCCCCGCATTCGGTGCGTGTTGACCTTATTATGTTAACTTTGTGTGCAGTGCATAAACTGTGATAAAAATCGCATATTCTACGCAGCGTTGCCTGCTCCACGTTACTTGCCCCTTTTTAAATGTCTATAATTTATGTTGGCCGTTAAACTCGCTGGCTGCCAGGCTTTGGTTGGCTTGGCTTTTGCTTGACTTTTGCTTACAACAATTTGATGGCATATAATTATTAGTTCGTATAATTTATGGCTTCATCTTGGCTTACAAAGTTGTACCAGCTGAGCCAGGTCCTGCATTTCATATATATATATACAAATATATATATGTATATATATATAATCTATAGCTCCTGGCAACGCTCCACTGATTTATAACTAATTTCGCTGACATTTTTATGAGCTATCAAAAATGCAGCTGCTTTGGATTTTAATAAACAGCAGCGATATGCAATATGCATTCAATCAAAACTGGCTATCCTCTAAACCAAATGAAGTTTAAAGTTCATAAATTGATACATACAAAATTGTAGGAAGCTATTTGTATTCTAAATTGAGACCGATAATTTTGGTTAGCGCAAGAAACTGAATATTTCTTATCGAGCTATTTATTTTTAATATCAAAAGCAAAGCCGAATTGGTAGATTGTGTTAACGGCTTGTTGCCTTATATATATTCCAAGCAAGTGTGAATTTAATATGAAAAAATTTTGTTATTTCTTATTTTCATTGCAAAATATTAACTTATGTGTTATGGGTTGTGCCTGAGATTTTAATAACAACATTAGTTTTGTACTGCACTAAAACATTTATTGAAAAAAAGTATACATATTGAATATTTAAGTTCTAAATTAGGATGACTTAAATATGTCTTCAGGTTCAAACACCATATCTCCCCCTGAAGATTAATCCTGACGAGATTCAAAATATATTGGAGGCAGGAAAAATTGGTATTTTTATTTTACTCTTAATGTTTTTTCATATTTTACTTTTATTATTTATTTTTGTTTAATAAACTTATGAAGTAATTGAATTATATTTTCTGCTGGTCATTTTAATTTATTTTTTAAATTTTTAGTCACTCTCCCTTATATCTAAATGTAACTGTAACTGTTATGAAGGTAACCGAAATGTACCTTTTATAGTGCAGACAATTTAACATAAGTCATTGTATGCCACAATTAGCTATCACAATCACACCTATACTAACACACTTAAAATATATATTATATAAGATTCAGCAAGTCGTAGTCCTGTGCTCCAAGGCACATTTGACAATTAAGTTTATATTTATATAAAGATCTCTACAGAAAATAGAGTAATTTTACAAGACTCCTGCTAGGTTGATATAAATATTAAGCCCCAATGATTGCATTAACTATGGACTTGAGGTCACATAGTGGAAGAAAAGTATGCCAAAGAATGATGTCAGTTGAGATGTTCTTGAGGTATTCACAGTTTGGAGTCGGGTTGTTTTAGCATTTTGTATGCTCGTAAATGACTCGCCCGCATGCAAATAATTGCATTAAAGTTTATGCATAATACGACCCCAGCTATCGTCCTGCAGTCGTCCTACTGGCAACCGCCTGCTGAGTTTGGTTCAAAGTGACACCAACTGCATTGCGGTTCGGGCGCGTCAAAAACTATTTGTTCCAGAATTTGTATTTGTTGTTAGTTCAGTGTTCTTGTGTTTTTGTATGTCAACAAAACAATAGCCCAAAAGTGTTGGCCTGTCTAAGGCAGTCAGTTGGCTGTGGGCCAACAATTGCACGACCCTGCGCTTAAGCACATCCATTTTCCGTAGCCTGCCAGCTAAGTCAAATGCAAAAAGGGCAACTAAGTTAATTTTACTTTGGGACACTCGGCAATTCTGACAGCGTCGTTAAGTATTTGTCATACTGCCACTAAAAATGCCAACGATTCACATTAAAGAATACTTCTCTTCAATTACGTTAACGTTGACCAACTTTCTAATCTACGTGTCTAATTAACTCCAGACTCCTACGTACACATTTTCCGCATGGAATTATTTAAAATGTAAACATTAAATGTACTTGCAGAACCATAGCTTTTGAAAAAGTTTTAGGTTTTGTTTAATGTGCCAGAAAAAATATAAGTGATGTTAGCTTATGTAAATGATTTTGTTTAACACTTTTGTGAATCGTAGTATTCCATATAAAAGCAAGGTTACGTAAAGTTTGCATATGGGGAAAAAGTTTGTTTAGAATATATATTTCTGTATGTTTTTATATGGGTATTAAAAATGTTGAAAGCATAAAGTTAATATAAATAAATATAATAATTATGGTAAAAAGTTACAAATTGCACTCTAAAAAATAATTACAAATAAAAAGAAATACAGAGAAAAAATATTTGTTCTAGATTCTAAATCTAAATGTAAGATTTATATTTGAAAAAAAAATTGTTATACGATTGATGGTATTCACCAACTTATATAAATTTATTGGTGGTTTTAAAAGAAAAGCTTTTTACGTTCTTTATTTGTTAGCCACTTGGGGCAAGTCTTTGGCAAAACAAAACCATTTTGATTTATATATATATATATATGTTCATATTTGTTATGCTGTGCTTCTGTGGACGCCGGCAATATCAAATTTCCCAATAAGCTTAAAGAATATAACTTTCTGAGCAAACTATAACAAGACGCTTAAGATAAAAACAAAACCAAAACACAAAAATAAGAAATTGCAACGCAGAGAAAATTGAAAAGTGCTGTGGGCCAATTCCCAAACAAGCAAAAACAAATTGGCTTAAAAAAGTAATATAACTTTGTGAAGCTCTAAGCTTAAAATACTTTAACAAGTTGAACTTGAAATCGAAATGGAAATCGAAATTGAAATGATTCACAGTGAAAGGGGGCTAAATGAAATGAATGAAATCAAAGCCTCGTTTCGCTCGTTCGTTGCAACCGCGTGCAAAACTTACTCTCTGATTATGTGTGTGTAACAAGCCTCTATGTTTGCCTGATGCAGCTGCCAACATTGTCAACTAAAACTCTAAATGCTAACTGCTAACAAGCAGCAAATGGCAGCTAATGCTACAACTTGAGCTCGTAAAACTGCCGCCCAAGGACAACTTTTAACAACGTCAACCAGGCAGGCGAGTGGCGAGGAGAGTGACGGGAGCGTGGGTAATGGGCATTATAAAGGAGAAGTCGGTTGGGCCATTTGATTTTTACGAGCATCGCTAACGAGTTGCACTTGCAGTTGCGCAGCCATCGCTACGAATAAATAAATACAACATGGCGTATGAGCGATATGCCTAAAGAGGCAATCAACGTGCCTCACGTACAGTTTACGATGTCTCGTGGCTTACATATACGCAATTTTAGATTTGAGCCAGGCTTAGAAAAGTCGATAAGCCTCTAGAGCGAGTCTAGGAAAATGTTTGGAATTTTACTCTGTCCTTAACGGACTGATCTTATGATTGACTATCTGTTTGATATAAAGCTGAAATTTGTACAGGATCTTTTCTACTATAATCAAGAAAGAGCGGCCGAAGATTAATATTATTATTTCGCTTGACAGAAAAAGGCTTAAAAATCCTTTTCCATTTAAAACTACAAGCTATATAATCTGATCTTTGTACTACCTGCAACAAAAGAAAATATGATACGACCATATGGACTCGCTTTGTGATGCTGATGAAGAATATATATACCAGTTCTTAATCATATATATATATTTATTTTAAAAGTATGTTAATCTACTCAGAAGTTAACTTTGCAAGGTACAAATCTGCTCAGAAATAGCATAATATGGGTTGTTAAACTAAAATATGCAAACAAAATAAAATGTTCACAACAAGAATAAGGACTGAGTTCATAACCCGTTGTAACAAATTGTTTTACTACACAGTTCACATAATTTCTAAATACTTCGTCACATCGCCAAGCTCTGAATGCTTGCGAGCAATGCACATACATATATAGTATGTATGTTTTACAACCGAAAACATTCAATCAAATTCTGTGAGCGTAATCTGCAAGAAAAAATGAATGAGACAGCAACAAAAATCAATATGCTGCATTGCATGAAGCTGGCGAAACTCTTACCACAAGATGATAAGCGACAGAACAAAGCTAAAACTCAAAAAAAAATAAATAAAAAACAAAAAAAAATACAAAAAAGTATGTCAAAACCTGCATGTGAGGCAAATATATATATGTATGCCAGACATGCTGCATATGCTGGCAAGTGTTGGCAAGCAAAACCCATTTATTTTTATGTTTAAAATTAAAATTTGCATGCATCCCAGCGAAGCAAATCTGCTAGCTGGCAGACTGACAAAACCGAGTTCTCATTCTGCGGTTGATTCCGAGTCTGGTTTGCTGATATCGAACCAAGTGTTGCCACCAAGTAAAGTCAGTGGCAAAGTCGCGATTGGTCTCAACGGCAACGCATTGCCGTCTGAATATGTGACAACTGATGCGATGCTGCTGATTCTGTTTCGGGTGCGGTTGTGGATGCTATAACTAAGTCCGTAAGTCATAATGTGACGCCAGTATTGGTGCACAATGCTTTCGAGCTTCTTGCACAGTTTCCATTTGCTCCAAGAAAAAATGATAAGAAGTCCATAGCGTTTCATTAAAATCAATAATATAACAAAATGAAGTTAATTTTTTTGTGAAATTTGTATTATTGTGAACGAAAATTTAGCGGCAAGCAATACTGATGGGTAAATCTAATGAAAAACTAATTAGTCATAAAGTTTTTGCTAACAAAAAACCAAAAATAACAAACAAAATATTTGTTTTGCTCAAATAGTATCAGAATATTCCACAGTCAGTTGCGCTTGGGACGTTCTCCTCTTTTATTAACTCTTACCATAAAAAAATACCGCAATCATTACCGGAATTTTTCCATTTCACGTACCAGAATGGAATCTGAATTGGAATCTAAATTTGTTTCGGTTCGCCACCATGGCTCATATAGTTGCTTGTCTCTTTGGATCAGTATTAAAAGGAATTTTGAATTATTTGCTCTGCGCTTTTAATAAACCCTGTTTAATAACCCCTGTTAGTTCCAGATATATTTTCATTTCAGAATACATAATTTCATATTGACATTTATAAACAAAAATCAAAACACAGTCTGTCATATGCTTTGACAGCAAGCACACAGTCGATGGCTGCTTAAGTCGGGGATTTGTCGCCGTATGCTTGCCAAAATCCCATTTAAATGATTCCAATAACTAGCCGTTTAGAATGATAAGTTCAGCCTGAATTCAGTTGGGCGCGTCTTTAGCCTGTCCAGAAGTGAGACATGCAGTCAGTCTCGTAATCGGAGCTACTGTCATTGAAATGATAAGGCTATTTGACAAAGGCGTAGAAAAATAAGGCATGGGCGGACGCGAACAGTAATCCCCCAGCAATACAACATATCTGGCGATAACAAAATGCCAACCACCAGAGGGAAGATGTGTGGGTTCGGGGCTGAGGAGTAAAGGATGACATATCTGTAAATGTCTCCATAGAAGACGCTGCTTCCTCTGGCCACACGCCTGTCAATCCGGCCACAAAAACAAGGAGCAGACGCAACAGATAACAATCGAAGCCACAATCGCCACAGCCACGGAACACAGATGCGGACGTGCCACGGTTTGTGCCCCTAAGCATTTTATTCGCGACCGGAGTGTTGGCCAGTAAAAAGGCTGAATTTATTGTTTATGTATTTCATGCAAATTGAATCCTTTAGCTACCCTTTTTGTTGCCCACGATTTGTGTAACATTTTTACCACAAATCTCGCTATCGCTTATCTCAGTACTGGGATTTTAAAATTATTCCCACAATGAGTCGTTTGGAATACATAATACTTTTCATTGGCGAGGCAATCGGAACAAACACAAAAAGGCCAATTGTCAAATTGTGCCTAAAATAAATTTAAGTAGACAAAGCCAGAGTTGCGGTTATATACTGTTTTTAGTAATGTATTGTAGTAAAAATAAGATTTGCTGTTTTTTTTAATAACACCCACATACTTAATATAAAAACACTCTTCAGGCACTTACGGACTTTTAATACTACAAAAATAAAGGTTTCCTCTTATCTGCACAAAGGTTGACATATCTGCATTCTGTACAACAATAATCTCTGCCAGCCTTGAATTACTTTAAAGCAAAGTCCCACTACAAAGTATGGCAAATAGTTGAAAGCTGATATAATTTTAGTACTTTTCTTCGATTTAGCTATTAAATTAATTATGCCATTTATTAATTTGTTCGTAGTCATTTAACTTTTTTCATGAATAGGTAAAATTAACTTTTATTAATTTACTTTTATTGTGCATTATTGAAACTCAAATTTATTTATTTAATTCCGAAAAGTAGCAAATCTCCAAAAACATATAATAAGTATAATCAGTCAACTAGACACAAATTCAATAATGTGTGTCGTAATTTTTTAACTAATTTTTAATTTTTTTAATTTTAAGTCGACAAGAAGAAGAAAGGATACTTGAATAACCAGTCAATCAGTCAGTCAGTCAAACCACAAACTGATTTCGATATCTACAATAGATAGATATACGTATTTCTACTTTTAACGGACCAAATTTCAACCACATAATCTGAAGTATTTATTTAAGCTCAAACGTGCAAATGGTGAATTTAGTCCAGCAAACAAAATTTTGTCGAGGAGTAGACTGAAACACGACAATAAAATTTCATATTCGACTCGAACGTGCCAAAATATAATTTATGTGGCAAAAGAGAGAAAGCTCACTTAAAATAAAGAAACGCATGGTGATAATTTTGTTGTATCCCAGTGGATTATGCATACGAATTGGTCAGTTATCAATCAGAGCGAACAAAATTTATTCTTGTGGTGTAAACAAAAGCAGTCAACTTCTGAATAGATGCATATGCTTGGTTGGTTAACTTTGAGCAATTGGCGACGTGCCTGCTCAAATTGACATTCTGCTGGCAACCACACATAAGGAAAGGCCCTAATAGCCAATTTTAATGACAACAGTGATTGAATTAAATTATCAATCTATCGGCGGCAACAGGGTCAGGCCCAAAAAGGCAATGCAATCAAATTGATTGTATTTACTTTGACACCAACATCCACAAACGAAGGTCGATGCTCCATGGCCATGAATTGGCATCTACCCCATGGCTATGGCCAGGACCTGGCCTCGATTTGACTTAAATACGGGTTTTTGGCTCGTTAAGTGTAACTAACAAGTTTGCAATGCCCTGACAACAACGCAGTCGCTCCCTTTTCTCTGTCTGTCCTTAATGTTTGTTTTCTTTCCGCCTTCAAACGTCGAAACGACAAATCCCCCATCCAAAATATTGTTGGGCATATTGTTCGGTGTGGTGTATGTCAAACAGCAACCATAAATTTTAGCATTTAAAAACAGATCTTTACATTACTTAACGGCAAGAACTTACATTCGGTGTATTGAAATATGCAATCAGAAAACTTAGATCTTGCATTATTAAGTCAAGTTATTATTTTATGTTAGGCTATGTTATGCTTTGGACAGTTTCGTGTTTTTGAAAAGATTTAAAAATAAATAAATAAATATTTAACAAGCCGAGAGTCCTGAAGCATTATTCGTATAAATATTAAATATTAATTTTAAATGAGAAAAGTACGCCAATAAAAAAATTAGAGTTTTCTTGGCCTTTATCAATGACCATATGTTTTATTATTCATGAATATTATTTATTTGAATAGCTCTTATCAATGTCCACTCGTTTTATTGTACTTATTTCTTTTTATAGCATACTTTGTGGAGCTCAGTATAAAAATTGACTTTTAGCATTCCGCTTAGTTTAACAACACTCTTACAAATATTGAAATTATCGTAGCATATTCCGTGTAGCTCATTTCAAATGTCGGCTATGATTTGGAGTTTAAAAAATTCGAATTCAATTTGAGACCCACTTAAAGTTGAACAACTCTCAGTTTGATCACGAACATTCCACAAGCGGCACGTTGGTGTGTGAGTACTTTTAAAGAGCGATGGGAAAAATAAAAACAAAATAATAAAATGCATGCACAATAAATAAATAAGAGCATAAAATAATCATGTCACGTGCGAATTGATTGAATTTCTTTTGACGCCATTTTGTTTCGACCGGAAAGAAGCCGCCGCGTTTGTCCTTTTTTTGCACGCAACAAGAACCACCCCAAAATGGGCCAATTTTCCCCCTTTTTCGGTCGACACACAGTCGTTCCACTTAATGGCAACAGACAAAAGGTATTTAATTTAATGCTTGCCACTTGGGCAGGTAATTTGAACTATGAGAACTCGCATACAGTCACAGAAACATCGTTGAGCACCAGCTATACGTCAAAAAAACGAAACGAAATAAAATCCCCAAACCCCAATCGAAAAGCTAAGTATACCAATATACATGCTGGGCACAGTGCGACCAATCAACAAAAACCGCGACTTAGATCGTGACAAAAAAGCTGAAATTCCCCAACTACGTGTGTGAGTGTGCGTAAGTGTGTATGTATGAGTGTTTTTATAGCGAGCATTCTGCATTAAGCCATTTTTTCTGCAACAAAAATCACTTTTTATTTGCCTTGATCCAACCATACGCTACCCGTACTCAGATAAAAGTAAATACTTGAAATTAATCTTACATTTTGACTTTGATTTATATAAAATATTACAGCAAATTTAACAATAATTGTTGTTAAAACTACGAAAAGTAAAAAGAAGGTGAACTAAATTATAAAATGTGGTCACCAAATAATAAGCATTTATATAAAATTGGTATTATACTAATAATATTGTTCAGGTATTGTAGGCATTACGTATACGTAGGTAATATAACCCTTGTCATCTCTGGTATGGGTATATAAATCTGACATCGTTGGAGGCGAAGTCGTGGCTTTTTCGAGCAAATTTCGAAATTATCGGTTTTATGCTTCCGCACCGAGATATCTAACCAAAAAGTGTCCAGCAAAATTGTTAAAGTCCGCGTGCACACAAAAGCCAACGATTTGATAGCCACACCCACCGCCTCCCTGAAACCCCAGACCCTCCTTTGCTGTCCGATTCAGTTCAGGCCAGTCCATGGCTCGAAAACTGCCATTGTTATTGCTCCACTTGCAATGAAGGTGTCATCATATTTTTTCAATTTCATGCTGATTTTCTGTTTGTTTTTGCACGCATTGAAATATGTGCAAATAGAGGCGTTTTTATTTTTTGGATTCGGTTTAGTCTGGCATTATGTGATCTATAAATACATATACAATACATATATGAAAGAAAGACGGTTAAATATTAATTTACTCTGCTTAGATATTTGTTATTATATTGAGGTTTATTATTTGGCAATGTTGCAAATCTTAATGCTCATGCTATAATGACAAGTATTGTTTTATATACCCCAGAGAAAGTGGTGTAGAGTGTGTGATGCCATTTCTGCAACTCGCAACTCGCAGAAAAGTCAGCAGAAATATGAACGCGTGTTTGTTGAGGAAAAAATGCTTGTAGCACTTTATGGGCCAGTTTGGCTTCAACGAAGAGGGGTGAAAAGAGAATAAAAAACAGATCAAAATGTCCAGTAGCGGTGTGTGAAAGAGAAAGTATGCCATACACACAAGCACACACAACGGAAGACTGGCCACAAAATACGAGCACTTGCAGAAAGCACGAAAAACTCGTTACAAAAACCGTTAGTTTTTCAATTATGGCGCGTAGATTAGTATTTGAAAGCAATGCAGCCAGTGTGCAAACATAAGTGCTTGTGTGGGTGTGCGAGTGTGTCTATGTGTGTGAGTGTGTGTGAATGTGCGTAAATCTGCCGCAAGAGCGAACAGTGAGCCATTATTGGATTCTGGCTTGCTACTGTGCCACACTGGACATTGCAGAAGGTGATGGCAAAAAACTTTCTGACAGCAGCACAATAACTTTGAATAAGTTGAGCGTGCAACGCTCTCGGAGTGGGCTGTTGGTGGGGGTGAGGGGCTAAGCGAAACTTTACAGCTGCAATTTTCCATTCATGTTAGGCTTATGGCTCTGTTCAGGTCCAGTCCCCCATTCACGAAGTTAGAAGCGCTTAAGCCAATGGCTGCACTGTCAGTCCCTCAGTCTCTGAACAGCGTGCTAATTTCGCATACTACGTGTTGCGCCCGGGCATTTACTGTCAGTCAGTAAACTTTACTAATGGCTTTGAGTGCCAATGGTATAATTGAGTAATATTATCGTGACTGTGACTTTTGTAACAAAAATTAATTGAAATGTTTGTATATCAACTGAATTTCCTTTGTTGACATAATTCGATTTATATTTAATTTGCATATCTTGATTGCATTAAATTATGCCCATTAAAACAGGTAATGTATAATAGGTATAATGATAGGTACTTTTATGTACATATACATATAGGTATATTATACTGCATTTCAAATTTATTCATCATTGCAACGCTGCTTAAAAGGTTTTAGTTGTATATTTTAATTTTAATTGGCTGAATAAAATGCTATTAATGATACTCTTTTTGCACCCAATACATGGACAAACACTATACAAGTTCTGTGCTCTCAACGAAATAGTGAGTAGAGACAGATAAGGAGTAAATGAGAGAGAGTGAGAGATAGATAAGTGATTTTTATAAAAAAAATAATTAATGAAAAATCTCTTGAAAGCGAAAAATGTATATTGTAAATAGAGCTCAATTTGAATTGCCTAATAAATAAATAATAAAATAATGTATACAATACAAATACCATATAGGAATGGTTATACGAGTAATTAAGGAAATTAATATAGATTAATTTAAAGAGTTAATTTAATTTATAATAATAATAATATCAAACAAAAATTGTCAAAAACTGGCTTCCAATCCACAGACTCTTCAGGCATGTTAAACAATTTCAAGCATGTTAAGAGACATTTTTTGCAATGCCTTTTAGTTGGCATTCTTTTATGTGTTTTTATTGTGCGCAACACAAACCATGCAGTTATCGCTGTGGCAGACTCAGCAGCAACGCCATTTTATTGTTCATTGAACGGACTTACGTGTGAACTACGAGGCGACAACAACTTATGCCATTTCCGCTTCCGCCGACCTGAGCTGAACGCAGCTGAACCACAGTGGCTGCACGGCCACAAAAAGGCGATGCCAAGAAAACGGAACACAATTGCGAGGTCATGTATGTGACAAACAATAAAGACGATAACGTAGTGTTGCCTGTGCTGCTTAAGGGAAGAGCGAGGTTGTCAGGCGCACCGATCGCTACAATGCGGAAACGGAAATGCCCTGTGTAGGTGTGGGTGTTCATTCACTCTTTATGTGTGTGTGTTATACTTTAAAAATAAAATGTAGTTTTTCTAGCGCTTCAGACGCAAAATATTTCAAAAGCCAAGTTTATTCTGTTGAAAGCAAATATGGTTGCCGTCGTCAAAAGCTTTGACTTTTGTATAGGTGCGCCAACAGCAACTGCAATAACAACAACAACAAAAACAACCAAAAAAACAACACAGAACCCATGCGGCAGCTGTGTTGCCAGTTACCACAGACTCCAGCTTCGACTTGGAGCAAAAGTTTTGTTAGCTCTGACACTTAAAAAGTCGTAAAATGCACATTCCGCATAAAAGCCACTGTTTGAAAATATGCCCTCCTATATATATATATAGTCCTATAGCAGAATCAGCCCCTCTTCTTGCACTCTGTCCGTAGGTCCCTGGGGTGTGTAATGTTTTCCAATTGGAAGTTGGACATGCGGTTTTTATCTTTAATGCATTCTACGTGCACTTTGCCACTTTACCATTTCACTAAGTCATCGCGGTTACCCAATTCTACGCTCACTCTCTTAAATGTTTGTAATTTATCGACTGAGTACTGAAAGTTCTTCGTAAATAGTTATATATTAACTTATAATGATCGCCACTGGCTTGATGTTTTTAGTAAATTACGGTTCACAATATGATATAACATTTTCTTAAGCTGAGTGCTGATTGCTCCATGTGTGTTTGATGCAAGTATTCAGAAATATTTTCATTTAAAACATAGTTCCTTAGGTCGAGTATTGAATATCTTACACAATAGTCGACGAGTATATTAAACCTAATATTCAAAGTATTGTTAAATCGCATTTCACATTATTTCTAACTATTTTATCTTCTGTTACAATTTAAAAGATGTTTACTGTAGACAATTATAAAAAAATAAATTGTTTTAGTTAAAATTAGATTAAATATTGTATTGTTTCAATTTCACAACCTTAATGACCTAAATAATTAGAAACATTATTAATTTGAGTAATGGATTATGAAGAAAAAATGCAATAAGTAAATTGTTACAAAGATTAATAATTATATTAATTATTTAACAATAACGAATCTGTCATAAGAATAGCTTCTTAGAAAAACAGCTGGTGCATCAGCAACAACAGCAAAAACAAATCCAGACAAAGTCGACTGGCCTGTCAAAAAATACACAAAAAGTGGACAAGGCAAACATGTCGAGCAAAGTTTACGAACCGCAAGAAACGCCTGCGGGAAACGTACTTGTAGTGCAACGTGAAAGTTTTTAACTTCAGTTACTTACTTAAAGGTGGACCACTTTGCTGACCTGTTTAATTCATGGTCAGGGCTCGGGCTGAGCTGTAAGAAACAAAACGAAATTTCAAAATTACATGAAAGTGCGCAGCGGGACTACTGTTTTTTGTATATATATATATATATTTTTTTCGTCCGCCACCTGTTGGATGGTCGAGAAAATCAACAAAAACGAAACTTTTTTAATACAAAACCATTATTTGTACGTTTATCCCCCGCGACTCAGCCATTACCTCGCATAATGCTCATAAACATAATAGGAACTTTGCTTTCTGCCTGGTCGAGACGGCATTCTCAGTTAATGGCAAATCTCTGACCATGATTGAAAGATCCGCCCTTGCTACTTGCCACTTGCCACTCTGCGAGTGCGGTAAGCAAATGTTTTGACCGCAGCATAGACCCTGCTTATCGGCAATGTGGTGGCAATTATTGTTATTGCTACTCCTGTTGTTGTTATTGGTATTAGCAGCACATTATTGAAATTATTTATGTACACTGTCCCCCAGAGCCCCCTTGGCTTGTTATCCATTTGTCCATTGACCAAACGTTGGGCAGGTGCTTAGATTGCCACTTTTAATGGGCTTAGCCGCAGCTTTCAATAATTCGTTGCACAAGTTTTGATTAGCTTGCCTTAAGTGTTGCTTGCGGAAATGAACCGCAAATCGGATTATGTAAAAAGCTGGCTAAAAAGCTTATAAGAAAATAGTTTGTGCCTGGTAAAAAGAGTTTTCAGACAGGTAAATAAATAAATATTAAATGTTATTAATAATACAATATGATACAAAATAATAAAGATAATTACGAATAAACTTAATATGTTTCCAATCTTATCCAAATTTAATAAATTATGTTTATATTCAGGCAAATATTTTCATTATGTAAAATAATAAATATATCGACAAACTAAGTTAATCCTTATTTAATTGCAAGCTTATCCCAATTTATTATTCGGGCAGTTATCTACATATAATGTTGAACATATTGGCAAACGTAGCTCTTGGCAAAGTTTATGTTTTAATTGTCACACTGCAAGAAAAACTTCATGACTTTAGGACAGACTCAACTCATTAGCACAGATTCTAATGAGAAATACAAAAGTTTCAATCGATTACTTGGTGGGATATCACATTATTTACATTTGAAAAAGAAGAAAATGGTTGTGATAGTTGAAAAATTATAAATCAAAATTCTCTCTGATAAAGTTAATTTCAAGTTGAATTTTCAAGTTTTTTAAATTTAATTTTCTCACATTATTAAGCTAATAGCTCTAAAATAATGTACTATGTAACTTCAACAGTTTCAATTTGATCATCAAAACTATGTCACAAGAAGATAATAAATATAATATTATCTTGAGCTTTGCACTGAGTTACTACACTGTTTGGATACACAAAAACCTAGTCCAATACTATGCACAAGGAGATAATCGTTTAGTATAAGTCTCATATTTAGTGGTGCACAGAATCCTTTACAATAAATAAATTTGTATATAATGATATGCGCCGAGTACGATATAAACTATAATAAGCCAGTTTATATTGCCAGCTCAAAGCTGCTGCGGCTAATGTTGAGTCAAGCACTCAGTGTCATGTATAAGTCGCCCTCTCGCAAGTCTTAGCCAACTCAGACCTCAGCTAAAATCTTCGTCAGTTCGATGAATACGAACATACTGTTACACAATTTTTAAAATAAAATTAACTAGCATTTCTCGACTTTTCTTGTGGTGTATGGCAAGTACACACACGCACAAACACATACACATACAAGCACTTCGAACGATAGCAGAGAGATTGCTTTGCTAAATCTTGAGTAAGAAGTGAAGATTTTACCACACACACACTGTCGACTATCGTAAAAATGGCATGAACACCATGAACACATACTATACACACATACACACACACATACACACACACCAGCACACATAGATACAAATTCTTGAAGTAGCATTGTGTCCGTGCTCCTGATTCGCTTGACTCGCAGTTGAGCGGTCGAGAAATATGCCACAATTGCAACATAACTTTGCAGCTTATTATTTTTTATTGCAGCTAATAAGCTTGACTTGTCAGTTAATAGCGCATTTCCGTTTCCATTCCATACACACACACACACACACACAAAACCTGTCGTAAAGTTTATAATGAAAATATTTTCAGCTTAGTCCCTACCAAGAAGGGAAAACCGCATTGCCAACTGGCTGTTGGAGCTTGTGTTGTTCAACTCTCACAACTTTCTGAGAACTATCGTACCCTAAACACACATTGACAAACCAGAACACAGACACACATACATACTTCTTTGTTTGTGTGCGTGTGCTTCTACAGCTTTTTGTTTTGTACACATTTGAGCTTATTAAAATAAAATTTTACACACTTTTCACTTATTTTATTTGCACATATTTTCTTATTGAAACTTTTAGACTCGTCCCGGCCTTTTCTTTCCTTCCTTCTCTAAAGTGTCCCAACAAAGGAGCCCATTTGCTAAGCACACAGCCGCCAACAACAATAAACAATTGAAATACGCCCAGATTGTTTTTGTTGTCTGTTTATTGCATTCACTCAGCTTTTTGTACAGTGCGCCTGTGAATGTGTGGGTGTGTTTTGAATAGCTCATTTGTGTGCTTGACCGGAAGTTGTTATGTCCCTAGATACGCCGCATATAAACGTTCCCTCACAACCCCGAATCGGCCACCCACGGCCGGGCATTCTGTGACATTTGGTTATGTTTTGTTGCTTGGGCCTCATTGTGTTTATTGTAGTACAATGGAGACTATTCAACTTTAAGGAAAATAGTTTATTGTGAACTTCAATTGCATTGCTTACAATATAACTTTGAAAAATAAGACAATAAGTTAGCTATTTATTATATAAATAAATAAATAAATATGAATACACATAACAACATTTTAGTATTAGTATATAAAATAGGTTATTATTATTATTATTTATCCGATATGAATACAATTGTAAACTTAAATTAATCATTTAGATGGTCAATTAATTTTTTAATTTATTGCCACGCATTCAGCACATAATTGTATAATTATTTTGTAAATTAAACCAAATAGCGAGCAATGTGTTAAACAAAAGCAATATTAATCCACCACAATCAGAGAGCATTAATCTTACGCTTAATAGTTTCAAACAATTATGCACATGCACACATACACATGCGCAACAAATGTTGTCATCCAATGAGGGAGCGAGACAATAAACCAATCTATTAAATTAAAAATTATTTTGAGTGGAAACAAAGCTTAAAATGTGTTCCCTAGAAATGCAGCCATAAATACAGATTAATGCATATCTATGCATTTGCTTGATCAGATTTCCCAATAGCTAAGGCAGCTGTTTCTGCCACTGAGTTGTAATTTATAAGAAGATTCGCACCAACTGCGCCAAAAGGCTTCCAAAATCTCTGACACTTGCACTGCGGACATTTGTTTGGCATTTGGCCAACAAAAGCCAAAGAATAAGAACCACTGCACTTACAATGTTACCAAAAGCCAATAACAACAACAAGGAAGTAAGTTTTCAAGTATTCTTCAAGACAGACCGCAAAAATTCACGCCGCCGGTCTGCCACAATGCAAATAAAGATTAAAGTGGACAGTGGCATGGGAATGAAAAATAGTGGTTGCTAACTGCAGAGAAAAGAGAAAGGAGACTTAGTGTAACTTTTACGCAATTTTGATATTGATGATTCTCTCTTTCTCTCTCGTCTTTACACTTTTCTCTTTTTCGCTGATTGGCAGAAACTTTTCGTGCACTTTATGATTTTCCCAAAGTTTTGTCAGCTCGGCTTTGTGCTAGTTTTGCCTTGCTTCACTCGGTGTTTTTTGTTTCAGTCTGACACTTTGTTTGCTGCCAAACAATATTGATGATTATTATTGTAAGTGTGTTAGATTCTCTCAAAAAAGCTATAGTTTCTAATAGAGCTTAGAAGAGGTTATTAAACATTTGTAGATCACATTGTAACTAGCCCTCAATCAATTGCTTATTTTTGTTTCACATAATTATCAAAAATGAGGCATTGACATCGAAGTAATAATGAATATTGCAGTTTAAAAAATCAAGTAAATTGAAACGTTTATTATTAAACTTAATGATTCATAGAGTACAAACTTTACAAAGTTGACAAGAACACAGAAAGAAAACCTTATAAAAATAAATCACTAAAGTCATTCAGTAGATACAACTAGCCACGCCTCGTAGACTACCAACAACAACAAATGTGTTGCCGCAACTTGTCTCCAGGCGTCCCGGTCTTTAAGACATTGTCCAAACAGACAGGCAAATTATACGCACAAGCAATAACAATTTATATGGCTGGAGACATTTTAGCTGCGGCGTACGTGCCTTGAAGTTGGGGGCGTGCTAAAGGTGCGACAACCTTGGTGAAGACAGCACCATTTCGAAATTAATGATAATTGACAGAATAAACGACAAGTTGAGCTGCCGAGCTGCTGAGCTGCTTCCCTTCTATTGCCAGTGCCACCGGACGTTGGCCATGGGATAATAGCCAGTGACATTAGAAGCCAATAAATAAGAGAACGAACACAAACAGCATTCCAAAACGAGCGGGCAACGCGGCGTATGCGTAACATAAGCACAAAATTCTATCGACAGTTGCTTATGTAAATAAATAAACGAGGGACACTTTTTAAGTATTTGATATATATATATATATATTTCTCATATATATATATATTTATCATGATATTCAATATTATTGAAACACACATCAATATTAACTAAATTTTACATGGCACTGTAGCAAATTTTAAAAAAATTAATTTAAAAATTAAAATAATAAGTGGAAAAAAAATGTGTTATATAAAGTACCAAACTAAAATTCAAAAAATACTAATATTAAGCCCCAATTTAAAAATAAAAATGAATATAAAATACCAAACTAAGATTTAAATTCTAATGCTAATAATATTAATAATAAAATGAAATATTTCATTAAATAATTATAGAGCATTATGGATATCCAAGTAAGATATTAAGAAATTGTATGTATTAACAAGCGACTTTTAAAATTAATTGTGTTTTTAATGAAGTTATTAATCTCATAATGCATTTATTTGTTTTTTTTTAACACAAATAAATGATTATGTGACTCTTTTTTGTAAAATAAAACGCTTGTTTTGGTACTTGCTTATACACCTAATTAAGAATGTCTCTCACCTTCATTAATAATTTGGATTTGCAATTTGTTTAAATAATTTAAACGAAACTTGAATGTATATTCCCAATGCTCCACGCACTATACATATAATGTTATATAAGAACTGTTGATCTATTGTTAAATAATTAACTGATAGTCCCCCAAGGCACAGAATTTAAGTAAAGAAAAGAGAAAAAAATGTTATATCTTGATTTATGTTTATCATTAGTGTCAAAGTAGGAAAATAAGATTGAATAATATGAATATGATTTTTTAGTACGAGTCTCAAAGCAATAATAAGCTCATCATCCTGCGAGCTACCTTTGCTAACTAACGTTTGTTGTACGCGTGAAAAGCATTTAGCGCTTAATTGCTACTGAAAGCAGTTAGAGGAGGGCAGGTGAAGAGTGGATCAGAACACAACATAAAAGCTTCAACTTGCTAATTGGACAGCGTTTTGCAGCGTGTTAATTTCACTGCTCCTCAACGCGCTCTGTTAATCAATGCAGCGTTTGTTGTTCCATTTGACGACGTGTACGAGCTGCTTAATGATATCGAGTTCGATATGCGTCAGCTACACACACACACATACACACACATACATACGCATGCATGCATACACACACATATGTACATACATACATATAAACTATAAAATGGTCGACAACACGTACATACATTGCGTTCCAGCTTATTAAAATAATTAAAACTGATTTGTCGTAAATTATATTGAGCAGTCAACGTTCGAGAATGTTTCTCCCGCTCAATTTACTTTCTTTTGTCATGCACGATTTTGTCATTCAATTATTTGACTAGGTGTCAAATTCCAATGTTAAGATGCTAAGAGTAGAGCTGCTTGTACGTGACTTGTGGGCTTTTGTGGCTCCTGCTGTCTTCTCAAGTTAAAGTACACAAATATTGAATTTTATTAATTACGCACACAAATCGTGTATTGAGAAAAGTACATGGTACATCTTATAATAAAAAATTTGGTGTGCAGCACAACGAAGTATCAAATTAACTTCCTGTACACTCAGAAGAATAATCGAACTGAAATTTAGAGAGAATTGTTATAGAAATAGGTCGAACAGGATTTCTTTTCTTGTTTGCTTCTCCTCTGCTATTAAACTTATTAAACACGAATAAAAATAGCAAATATTTTTAAAAAGAACAAGAAAGCACAATGAGCCCTTATTCCTTATGCCAGAGATAGATATTTTTAAATATTATAAAACATTTCTAAGCTTCTGTATATTTCCTTTTTTTTTTTTGCTACTAATTGATAAGTCATATTTAAGCTGATTGCGGTTAGTTTTTATTTCGATTGTATTATAGGTAGTATGCCTATCAGAGTTTACAGTTGATTTTTATTTGAATTTCCCTTCAAAGCTTCAATTAAATATTTGCCTGATACAAAAACGCCACAAGCTTTGCTGCAAATTCATCGAACTTTCAACAGAACAAACGTCCATTGAGGTTGATGCTTGCAACGACGGGAGCGGCTCCAAAGTGATTTGTGTGCATTGAGCAATAACCAACTTTTTTGGTCTATGTCGGTTTTGTGTTTGAGTCTTATGAGCTCATATGCATGTAATGCGTCGAGCAGGCAGAATTTGCGGCTTAGTCTCAAACCCTGGCAGCAAAGAATATTGGCCGTATTTGGATTTTAGGCGCCACACAATGAAAGCCGAACAAGTTTTCAGGGCTTCTTGGTGTTGGGTTCTTTGCCTCTGCCAACACACAATTTATTCGAGCTGCTCTCTCAAAGCATGCAAGTCCGATAAGCAATCAGAAATGCAGCTGCGCTGCCTCCCAATAGAAAATTTGAATGCTGATGCGTCAGAAAGCGGAAATGAAACTCTTGCCAATTGAATTATGAGCATAAAATTGCTCTTTATTGTTCTAGACAAATACATATATAGACTTGTGCTCTACGTGTTTATCCACATTGTTGTTTCCTCGATTATTTTGTGGGGTTGATTGCTTTGACCTTTGCTCCTAAGAAGCGAATGTGAAATGTTTGTAACTGCCGTCTCGCAGTTTCAGAGCTAGACAAATATTTAATATTAGTGAATAGGTAGCACAAGATTATAGGTTTGACATGCATGTTTTTAAAAATATTCAAATCACAACATTTTCAAAATTACAACATAATAAAATGGTAGATTAAACTAATTGTTTTTAAACATCATATTTTATCATGTTTTACAGAACTATTTTTGATCAAAATCGAATCGATTTATCAAGGTGCTAAAAATATTGAAGTATAATAAATAAAAGTACGCTATTGGACAATGTTACGAATCTATATAAAAAGTATCCGATTTAGATTTTTGTTTAGTTTAAAGCGTATATTGCAGCGAATCATGTTAAGGATCTAATCATAGTAGTCAGCTTTTTGTCGTTCCATTAATTTGACTTTTATGTTTCTTTTCAAACCCGTCTCACTGAGTAGTGAAAAGAATAAAAATAATCCATGCCATAAGTCGAAATTAAATTTTAAGCTAATTAATAATCGGGTATGATTACCATCGATATTGTAGAATTATTTTTAACGCGTTTCACTAAAAAAAAATGGAAAAACAAAAACAAATTCAAAAAGTTAATCTTCAAACATTTAATGAAAATTAATTGCTGCAAGTGTTTATATTTTATATAATATATAATAATTAAATACAATAAGTGACCTTATAAATAAATAAAATACGCAATTTCCAAAAAAAAGAATCTCTTCAACTTAATGTTAATTTTCTTAATAATGTGCTATGCAGTAGTCCACTGACGAAATGCTTCAACAGGTTTATTGAACACTCTTAAATTACCTTAAGGCATCGACAAGTGTGGATTACATTTAATTAGGTGCTGTTGCAAATGCGTCTGCACTCCTTATCCTATCAATATATTCGGAATAAGTCCTCTTCCACGTATCATAGTAAGATTAAAAAGTTACAATATTAATAACACCGTCACTTAAATAATTGTAAAATTGTTGGCCATAACTTTAAAACCGAGCGAGATACTACCATCGACCTGTCCGCTAAACTAAAATTTTATAGTAGCACGGTGTTAAAACATCTGGAAGACCTTCACCGGTTAAGAAACAGTTCTCCATTTTATACGTATCCTGCAGGAAGGACGGCTTAAATCCATTGCGAAAATCTGGAAAATTCGAACACCTGTCAACATTCATGTAAAAAGAGTTGAAGAAATCGAACAGCCGCATTTTGTAAATTCTATAGGGCAACAGTTTGTAGTTGTGTTCATTACCGCTATAAGAACGATAACTACGGACTTCAATCTGTTGAACAAACAGAACAAATTTTTATTTTTGGATTTTGCAATTCTTTATAGAACTTACCATCATGGTCTCATCAGCATCAAACTTCCAGTCTATCACCGCCGACATACTCATTTCGTGTCGAGAGTTTTGCTGCACCCAAATACTTAAATTGAACATGCTCTCGTTCGAACTGTAGCTGGTTACTGAAACAATCTCGAAGTTCCAAGTGCGCTATTGTAAGAACAAAAAGTACTACCTTATAGTAGCTTAAAACAATGCCTATTCACCTGACTTACCTGGCTGATACAGCCTCCAATCAGGAGCAGCAGCATCCACGGAAAGCCGAAGCAAAGTGATGCTTTGGAAATCATTGCACAGACTTATATGTTTACACTTATGTGAGTTTCAATTGTTGTTGACTTTATATACCAGACGTTTTACAATGGCAAACAGTTGGCGTGAAAGCAAAGACCATAATTAAGGTCACTTATTGTATTTTATCTAACTAGCAAAATGTGTGTCAGATGGCACCAAATTAATATTATGTTTAAGGCTATATCTTTAAAATTGTGGGGTTTTTTGCTACCAGAAATCGGAAAAGTTATCAAAAATAAATTAACTTGATCTGCGCTTGGCCGGCATTCCGAAATATAAATTTGAAGTCTCTAGCTTTAAGGCTTTCTGAGGAAATGGTATTCAGACACCCGAATCTATTCAAGAATATATATACTTTATAATATAATATATAAGCAACCATTTATCGATAATTTCAAAATGTAAAAGATACTTTATTTTCTGGCTTGAAAACTAATAAGTTAAGCTTTAAAAGTTATGTGTTACTTTCAAGTCGATATTAATACTTTTTTTGTTTTATTCACATGAGTGTGTCAAATGTGGTGAGTCCTTTAAGTCTCCGCTACAAGAAAACAAAACAATGTAATCTACTTAATACTCAATTTATAATTAATATATAAAATATATTTTTCATTTTATGGCTTATCTTAGTTGTTTAATGTTTAATTTTCCTGTTGTACCTGTTTTTATTAATATTTCTGAGAAATCTCTTTTAAATTCAACATTATTCTAAAATGTGAACTATCCTCATAAAAACGAATCCAACAATGCTTTTCTCAGTAGGAACAAATACTGATGTAAAAATAAATTGATATTTGGGAAAATATCCTCAGTAAACTGGCAGAAATTGAGAAAAGCATGGTATTATTAATATAATGTTGACTTTTATTGGTAAAAACATATGTATTAACTATAATAAAACATTTCCAACCAAAATTTTTAAAAAGATTTAAAAACTTATTGCTTAAAAGCTAATCAGTATCGCTGTTAGACGAAATTTCCTGCACCTCTTGCTCAGTATTTTTGGCACGTGGACGCTCGTGGTCATCATCATCTTCGTCATCATCCGATTCTTCCATTGGTTCCGTTTTCAGGCGTGCTATCAGCTCTTTGGCAGGGTTAAATATGCCATTGGTTTGCTGAGAGCAAATAATGCAGCGCTGCGACTTTTTGTACTGCGCCAACGCACATTTCTCGCAGAAGTAATGTTTGCACCTGAGAAACGTTAATTAAGTTGATTAGCATAACACTCAAGGATTGTATGAGCAGATCACTTACTTTGTGACCACCGGATTAACAAAGCTCTGTCGGCATATGTGACACTTGAACGGCAGCGATTCCTCGTCCGAATGAATCTCGTATTTGTGCTCATCGCCATCCGAGTCACAATCTCCGCGCCGTTCCGCCTCATGATCCATTTCCAGCTGCCAGCCGGCCTTATAATCACTGCGATCGTGCAAGAACTTGCAGCTGTCACCAAAGCCACAATAGCCCGTCTCCTTGTAATCCTTGCAAATATCCGGTTGATAATCCCAGCGTACTGTGGCACGCAAGTGAGCCGGTGCCCGAATTGGTCCACTACGCACCATGCCCGAACTGGCGTTGCCCGCCGCCGTGTCCTTCTTCTTGTAGTACTGCGCATAGTTGTTAATGCCTCGATACAGTTTATCATCCGCCTTGCCCTCCAGCTCCTCATTGATTTTCAGAGAGCGCGCATGGATTGCCTGGGCATCCCGATCCAGTTCTGTGTCCACTTCATTAACACTAGTCGCGCCCTGATCTTGCGGTCCGCTTGGAATCGCCTCACGTTTTGATTTATACGCCACGCCTACGTCATCGTTGTCCCCGCCCGACTCAGCCCCACTGCCCAATGAATCGGCGCCTTTGGAGCCGGCATCTGGCTTTCGCTTGGCTGACGATTTTGTACTCTGAAAGTTGGGATTGGTACGCTTCCGTCGGTTTGCGGCACGAGCTAAGGCACTGGTTTTAATTTGCGACTCCTCGTCGCTGCTCTTCGCTGTCGAATTAAATTAATATTACTCGCTTTGCATTTTTGCGCCGATTTTGATGTTTACCTGATTCATTGCTGCTGCTGGTGCTCACTTTTTTCCGTCGCATGCCGGCACCCCGGTTAATATTGCGCTTTTTGAAGCCAAACGTTGATGTGCTTGGAGCCTCTTCGGACATTATATTACGGCTAAATGTTAAAATATTAGTGAAATAAACAATACAGTTGTTGGCGGTTTATTTACTTATAAAGTGTTATGCTAAAGTTCAGTGCTGTAAATTAATCCAAATGAAGCATTGTACAGCACTGCTTCAGGGCTGCATTTCAGCTTGCTAAACAGCTCTTTGTTCATTCGGCGAACCTAATTTAATAATATTTGACGATATTAAGCGAATATCATTAGATTCTTCAATGAAATTAATTTAGGATATAATATAATAATATTGGTAGGATAGTACTGATTCTAAATATAAGTATTGTACATTTTGATGGATCCCTGGTACCGGTATAAGTTGAACTACATTTTGGTTCACTTGCTTCTTTTTAAAAAGAAAAACACAAAAATCATCTTAAGGAAGTCAATTCTTTCAGTTATTGCCCAGTTCTAATAATTAGTAAAATTGCAGAACATGCAGCTGGAACTAGTGTCAACCACAAAATGCTTTGAGGGCGAACAGCGTGTCTACAAACATCGCTCCAAGGTCTTGGATTGCGACATGACCTTTGGTGTCTTTCTGCCATCGGCGGCTGTTGAGGATAAAACCGAATGCCCTGTTCTTTACTTTCTGAGCGGATTAACGTGCACCCACGAGAACTTTGTGCAGAAGAGTGGCTTCCAACAGACCGCTACCAAGCATGGAATTATCGTGGTGAATCCCGATACATCGCCACGTGGAGTAGAACTGCCCGGCCAGGATGATGCCTATGACTTTGGCAGCGGCGCTGGCTTCTATGTTGATGCTACCGAGAAGCCGTGGTCAAAGCACTACAAAATGTACAGCTATGTTGCCCAGGAGCTGCCCGAACTGATCAATGCCAATTTTCCCGCATTGCCTGGCAAGCGAGGCATCTTTGGCCATAGCATGGGCGGACATGGTGCATTGATTTGTGCCTTGAAGAATCCCGGGCTCTATCAGTCTGTCTCGGCGTTTGCACCAATTGCAAATCCCTCGGAATGTCCCTGGGGACAGAAAGCCTTTGCCGGCTATTTGGGCACCAACACGACCGACTGGCAACTGTGGGATGCCACCAGCCTGGTCTCCAAATATGCCAGCACACCGCAGGAGCTGTTCATCGACCAGGGATCCGCCGACAACTTTCTGACCGGCAAACAACTGTTGCCAGAGAATCTGTTGGCGGCCGCTGCTGGCAACGATCACATTCAGACCATATTCAAGCAGCGCGAGGGATACGATCACAGCTACTTCTACATCGCCACTTTCGTTGCCGAACACATCGAATACCACGCCAAGTTGCTAAAGGCCTGAACTCCGAAATCGAAGTTGTCGTCAAGTGTTACGTGTTGCATGTTGCATGTCAAACATACCCACACATAATTATATACGCAAATAAAATTTGTACATTTGAACATATTTCTCTGTTGATTTACTGACATGCTGCAGCCAATGCCAAACGTTTATCCGGCAACATAATTTCGCAACTCTTTGTAATGCGTATATTGTTGCTGCAGCACTCAAGAATATATCTTACATTTTAAATTCTAGTTCATAAATGAATTTATAATGCAATTTAGTTGTCGGTTGGGTGACTCCAGTCTGCAAGGGTCTATAATATGCGGCGTGCTTAAACTTTTCTTCTTAAAACTTATATGAACATAAAAAACGTTTCTTTCTTTAACTATTCAGGTACAAATTTTGCAGACGACAAAAAATATCTTACCAAATCAAATATCAAATAAAAAAGACGTTATATTTTCCTTTAGAAACTTTATATTTGTATAAAAAAAAACATTGCATTTTTAAACACAATATTATTTATTCGTATTTGAAGGAATAAACGCAGCTATGAAGATAATACTTATGAAAATTCTGGTGACCATATTTCACTCGAGAACATTTCTTCCTCTATCTCTCGCAGCTGAGAGAATTTGTTTAATCGATCAGATTTTTAATGCAATCAGCTCTTAGTCGATACAAAAATAAAAAAAGAATATTTACTTAGTCACAAATATTGTGTACTTATATCTTTATTTGGGTTCAATAACAAATGCATAATTTTTGTTGTTTATGAAATTATATCGATTATTCTTTCCAAAATCAACAATATAAACATATATAAATATATATATATATATATGTATATATATATATATATATGGGAAATGCCTCTTTGGGAGTTATGATAGAAATACATACCGTCGTTTCAAGCCTCACTGTCCACCACTTTGAACAATGTAAACAAACATCAAACATCGATCAATTGTGTGATCAAAAATCATCTGCAACATGTCAGAATCCAAATAAATTAGTATTGTTTTTGTAACTTTTTCAATATATCAAAAAAAAAAAAAAAAAACCAACGAGAACAAAGCCTTCGTGTTATATTGAATACACTTGAAGTCTGCAGCTCATCAGGAGATCCTTCCATGAGGACAATTTATATATGTATGTGTATATAGGGGAAATCCGTTAGATTTCGAGTGTCGTCTTTAATTGTGGCCGCAGCTGAAAGAGTGGGACAACAAGATGATCATAGACTCAATTGGAACTTTTCTTTTGCAACCTTCGATCGAACCCACCTTGAAATGTTCTCATGTGCGAGCTGGATCCAAAAAAGAACCCAACGCGCCTCTCCAAATTGGCCTGAAATTCTGAAATTATGAAGCAAAATTTATACATCGATGACAAAGGCGGGTTTTCTATCATAAACTCTCCACGGGCTATAAACTAATTAGATACATGAAACTCGTCATAATGGAAAGAATTATATCGATTCACAGAATAAAGAATTGTGTGCCTTAATCTTACGTAATACTTAATAAAAACTTTAATATTAATTAATATATGGTTTGTTCTATAGACTTGCAAGATATTCGTCGCCTGTGGCGTCGATCAAGAAATCCTCATCTTGCAGCAGCTGCGTAGGCGGAGTGTGACTGGAACTCCATTCGTAGTTGGGACTCCAATCGAGTTGCGCAAACTTATTGAAGTAGCTGTGCTCGTCAATAATGTCCACTGGCTGCAGAGGAAGTTGCTCCAATTCGTTCTTATACGCCGCTGGCGAAGTGTGATAATCTGTTAATAAATCATCGATAAAATCATTCCATGAACTTGTTGGCGTCTCATTTATAAACTGCTCTTCGGCTACACTACCATTGTTCTTCTCGGCACTCATCAGCATCGTCTCCATTGGATTCGGCTCGTAGCTGCTGCTGCTCGAATACGTTGAGATTAGGGAGCCCTCGGGTGAAGTTGCTCTGTTGTTTTGGATATCTCTGTTGTCTGGCGATGAAATCTGCGCGCTTTTGCGCTTTTTATAGTGTGTCCTTCCCAGTGTGTCCTTGAGATATATGCACTCCTTCTCGAGCTTTTGCGTTAGCTTGAACTGCTTTTTTAGCGCCTTCAGCAGGGATCTGTTAGCGCTGCGCGTCTCGTGCAGCTCCCTTTCCACGGACTCCATGTACGCCTTTTTCTTGCGGCGATTCTCCCGGGCGAGCAACGCATTCCGATTGTATACGTTGGGATCGGGTCGCCTTGTTGGCAGTCGAGCTGCTGTTCCCGCCGCCTTGCGTTTGCCGCTCGTACAGCTCTCTGCATCTTTGGCAAGTTCAGGGGATGGAAGATGGCAGTCGCTATCGCTGTCGTTGTCGGAGCTGCTTAGATCAACACTCGACGATTTGCATTGGTATTGAGCGACCAATTTCATAAATTCCTCCATTTTTCGAATTTTGCAAGCAGTTAAAATGTTTACTAAAATGTGCTCTATTTCTCGGATAGACCCTTTTCTTGTACTTTACCTTTTCAACATTCAAAATTAGCTCTATCAAAGTATGTATTTATTTTTATTATCCAAGAAAAAAACTTTCTTCCCTATTGTGAAATTGCAAACGTTTTTAGCGAAAAATGACGCATCGCCTTTGTGAAAACTAGAGACGTGACAAAACATCGCATTGCCGATATATCGCACGTTTGATTATCGATACTCGACGTTGATATCTATCGATACGCTTCGTTATTCACATTTTAAAGATATTTTATAGTTACTCTTTACACCAATATTTAACTCCGTGCTTTTTTGTTTGATCTTAAATATTCTCCTAATTTGTTGAGAATAATCATTATATTGCAAAGGGACTATCATTCTTTGAATATAAAATAATGATTTAACTCTTCGCATAAATATTATTGGCCTCAAAAAATTTTTAAATTTTCATAAATTTCAAAAAAATTTAAATTATGAATTTTAATTGAAAATTTAATGTGGTTCAATCCACCGCTTATCATAATCGTGGCAACTTCAAGGTTACGACAGCGATGTTCTTTTATTCCAAAAATATAAGAACAATAAATATATATAGTTAGCGGCTAAAACAAATTAAATCAGATCTGCCTTGAAAGAGAATAAATTTCTTATCCCTGCCATTTTTTTAATTGTATATGAAATTGTGCACTTTCAAGTTTAAGCATCTTGTATTATGACTTAATTGTCAATATGTGCAAAATTGTAATGGTATGACATCACTTATCTTGAACTGCTTTTCTCACAAACAAGACCATTAAATTAGAGCAATAAAGACTTACTCGTAGTGAGTAAATAATGTCACGTGAACTGGATTTGAAGGGAATATTCCCGTTAGTTGCACATGATGCGCATGCAAATGTGTGTAAAGCTTTGATTTTTTTATTTCCCTATCGAGTGAAGCATAGGAATGACAAACGGTAACCCAAGCACAGTGGGTCAAAATCAATTTAAAAAATTACATTTTAAAATAGCTGACAATAAAAATAATAAGCTACTAATTAATAAAGAGTACACCAAAAATATGTCAATTAGTTGAAACGCCTTCATCTTCGCTAATTGGGTCGCTAAATGCATAAATACGTGATCCACCCACATCTCCGGACAAAAGGGTAAAATGTCAGCAATAATTTGACGCGTGTCTGTCAAATGCCGCCCATTCCAATTTCCCGACTTGCGATTGGATGGGCCCATTAACTGGTCACTTGATGTCTGCCGTCGTTATTCCCGTCACTGCCATTTTTACCTCTACCAATACAGCTGTACGAATGAATGAATGCACTTCAAGCTCAAGTCTACTTGTTTAATATACACCAAATTAACAGTGGGCTGAGTGATTCCCATCAGCACAATAAATAAATATATAGTCTAAATCACATCTATGTATGTGTTAGGTGTGTGTGTGGCTATTGTTCAATGCGAGCTTGACATGTATATAAAGGTGATAAATCTCACTGGAGCTCAGTTCTATTCTAACTCGTCTCAAAGCCGGTTTACGTGAATTTTGTGTATTTCGTTTGCGATTTTTTTCTTGGAATATTGGATATATAAAATGCGTTTCGCTCTGCTTACCATTCTCGGTAATTTATTATGTATTAGCGGACTGGAATAAATACATTTTTAATATGGATAAAAACAGAAAGAAATGAACATTGACCAATCAGCAGTTCTAATCAAAATATAATACAAATTCTATAATAATAACCACGACTGTGGAATATTATTTTTATATGTACTTATATTGCCTATATGTTAAATCTTTTTACTTACACTTTTGATAACCAAACCATTTTTAATAAACATAGATTAAAATACACACAAATATAATACTCATGCACTGACCTTACTGACAGCTCTCCAGATAAGGAAAATACAGTTTATATATAGCGTGTTTGATCAAACTAACTGTTTTTTCGTAGCTCTCTGCCTGTTGGCATTCGTTGTTGGCAGCCCCGCCAAGGATACGAAGAAACAGGCCGACAGCTGTTCGCGGACCTGCGGCGATGACTATTCGCCAGTCTGTGCCAAGGCCAGGAACAGCAGCAAGGAGCGTCTGATAACTTTTGGCAGCCAGTGTGTCATGTCCAACTACAATTGCCAGCATGCCGATGATCGTAAGCATTTTGCCCCACATTTTATTTAATGGCTGCTATAAATAATTATTTACATTTGCTTGCAGCATTTGAAGTCAAGTCAAAGGGCGAGTGCGGCGGCGGGGTCAGCGTGCGTCTCTCTTAAGGTTAAGATCCATTGAGCAGGACAAAGACACTCTTTACAATTTACTATTTGCAACGTGTAACATTATTTAACAAATAAAACGGTTTTCTATTCACGATCGATAAACACTTTATTTAATATTCAAACATTTGGTGTGTAAACTACAAGCTTTTGTTTTGCATAACTTTAAAATTTAAATGGCTTCCGCTCGACACAAATTGTTATTTAGAAGCTAACAGTTAGTTAGCCTTCCCTCACACACACGCAAGATCAAATACAAACACACAAACACACGCATACCTTAATAATCATTCACGCACGCATCACTTAGATAAGTTCAGTTCCATCTATTCATCATTATTATTCCACTTTCCACACTGGTCAGAAATCACACCCTGTAATACAATAGATTAATGGTTTACATACAAACACATAGTCACCCACATACTTACCAAGCCTAAAGCCCAATATATAATTTATATGTACGTATGTAAATTGCTATCATAGTAGAATATATAAGTATTTATGGCGATTTATTGCGCCTCCTTCTTCTGCTGCTTGACCTTATAGTCGGCCAAAGCAGCTTTGATGGCATCCTCGGCCAGCATGGAGCAATGCAATTTGACGGGAGGCAAACGCAGCTCCTTGGCAATATCCGTGTTCTTCAGTTTGCCTGCCTCATCAATGGATTTGCCCTAACCCACTCCGTGGCCAACGAGCTGCTGGCAATTGCCGAGCCGCAACCAAAGGTCTTGAATTTGGCATCGATGATTTTGCCATTCTCATCCACTTTGATCTGCAGTTTCATCACATCGCCGCAGGCAGGTGCGCCAACCAATCCGGTGCCCACGCTGACATCCTTCTTGTCCATCGAGCCCACGTTGCGGGGATTCTCATAGTGTTCGACGACCTATCAAAAAATACAGTCAAATCTCTGCTACACGTTTTTCCTAGCTTTGGTTTATCAATAAACGATGTAAATTCGTTCATGTATAATATATAAAAGATATTACGAAAGAACTTTTCTGAGTTACATTTTGAAACTTACATTTTCATGGTATAATGCCACTGGCACGCTCTGCACTCGACGCAGCTGCGCTTGAAAGAGTCGGGAGGAGTTACGGATCAGAGACATACTTGTTTCGAGAGTGTACTTGCTGCAAAACAATTGATTATTATCTGATTTGTTGTGAAATACAAAAGGCTGCCCAGAAGAATGAGAGAAGGGTCGAAACCAAACACACGGTTTACTGCGTAGTTTTTATCGAACTAGTTCCAGTGTGAGCTCTCTTATTCCAATTGAACCTGTTCATAGAAGCTTTCCCAGTCCCAGTAAGGAAAGTAAATTAACCTTTATATTGAGAGTATTTATATTTACATGCATGTTTCCATAAATGTGAGTCATTTCTGTATTTGATGTTTACTTTCTAGTTTAATATAGTCTTCGATTGTTGCCTTTCTCTAAATAGATGAAGAGTTGCGTGCTCGTGACACGACATGCAAACAATCCATATTTACGCTAATCAATTGCAATCATTTCAGACAAAACGACGAGTGTTTATTTTTCAATACGCACATAATTTATTGGAAAAAATAAAATGCTTGATTTTACATCGAATTTAGCATTAATTCGTTTATTATATATGTAGCACTATCATTATATGTATGTATTTATTTATCTCTGCACTGCTCCATCCACAAATATCGCATTGACATCAACTTATTTAAATATACAAAAAAAATAATAATATGTGTGTATGTTATCGGTTTTGTTGGTTGCCTGCATGCATTGCTTGTGGGTGGGTGGGTGGCTGGTTGATGCGAAGGACGTCTCCACTTCACCCACTCTCCCCTCCCCCCCAGAAATTAGCTACCGCCCTGTGAGTAGAATTTTTCGAGCAGGACTCTTCAGTCTTCGACAGCGTATTTCTGGGTCCATTCGCGAGCATTGCGTATGGCCTCCGCCTCGTTGACCTTCCACAGCTCGGCTACATCGTTGGCTAGCGGATCATCCGGATTTGGTGCACTGAGCAGCGCCTGAATCGAGAGCAAAATTGTGCGAATCTGCAGTGCCGGACTCCACTTGTCCTTGAGCACATCTAGACAGATGCGGCCGAGACGATCGATGTTCGGATGATAGATCTTTGTGATGAAACGCACCTTGGGCGCCGACATCGGGTAGTCTTCGGGCAGGAAGAGCTCCAGCTTGAAGACGCCGCCCTCGAAGGGGGAATCGTTTGGACCGGCGACGACTACGTGAAAATAGCGCGCGTTATTCTCATCGGGAATCGCATTGATGCCAGGCACCGGCTCCTGCATCAGACGCTGCGTCTCCTTGATAATGCGACGTGGCAAACTGGACATGTTTTTTTAGATTCTCTTCTCTCTTCACTTTTTTTTGTCGCAAATTGTTGTTTTTGCTGCTGCTTCTTTCTACGGCTGGTTGCTGCTTGATGGTTGAAACAGAGCAATTATATTCGATCACAAAATAATTGGATTGCACCGGTTTAACCCTGCGCTATTGAAATGGACATGTGAATATTGCAATGATGGTTGTACAAATATTATTTTTAATTTGTTCGAGCGTTTTTATAAAAGCAAACTAGCCTGTGTCCCTAAAACTTGAACAAAAAACCTAGTTCGCAAAATGGAATCGGATTGCACAACAGCTGTGAGGCGAGCTACCAGTGTTGGAAAGTGTGTCTCGCATCAGTCTGCATCAATCTGCAATCTGTTCACACGTTTCAACATTCATTCATTCAATAATCCATCCAGTTGATTGGCCTGAGCGTGTATTGGATGCGATTGCCGATGTCAAACTGCCAACAAGAATAGCAACAAAGGGCTGACAACTCCCAAATCCCAAAAAGCTGACTAATTATCACTCAAACAACTCAGATAACAACAACAACATGACGTCACGGAAGCGAAGCGGCAGTGGATCAACAAAACGCCCCAAAGAAAAGGTTTGCATTAATTTCCTTGGTTGCTCGATTTAACCCAGTTGGACTTTAATTTGGGTGCATCTTTAATCTGCTCAAGGTTGTTTATATATATGAGCTGCTGTGCCGCGGCGAGGATCCCAGCGCCGATAGCCCAGAGTTCTGGAACGAATTCTTCTTGCTGCAGCCCAATTTTGAATCACTCGAAGATCAGATCAGCAAACTGAACAGCGAACAGGTGCAATTGGTGAAGCCGAACTTGAACACCCTGTTCCAGAAATGCATCGAAATGCTGGACACAGCCAAGGGTAGGTGAATTCAATTGTCGCCTATGCAGCTATCTAAATCAGCTCCACCACACCTAGAGGATCATCCGAAGCGTTTGTGCAACAGTTTGCAGACATTATGCTCGCTATTTTATGGCATATTCAAGAAGTGCAGCACGGATGCCAGCTTAAGTCTACTGAACGAGATCTTTGCCCACGAGGCAATGGACGATTGGCTGAAGCTGCTGATGAAGCACTGCAATTGCATTCTGCTGGGCGATGTCACCGAAAATGCCCGGTTCATGTGCCTGAAACTGTTGCTGGTACTGGTGACGGGCACAGATGTGGGACAGAATATGCTCTTCGAGTACCTGATGATGCACAGCTTGTTCGATGCCTTTGTGCGCCTACTCAGCGATCCCACATTTCGGGCACAGCATGGACACGATATCGTCATACTGCTGACCATTCTGGTCAACTATCGCAAGCACGAAGCCACCAATCCCTACGTGGTGCAGCTCTCCATTCTCGCCGACGAGCTGGCCTTGAATGGGTAGCTATAAAAACCTATTGTTTGTGCGATAAGATATAAGTATAACATTTTATCGTTGTGTCTTTCAGTTATGGTCAAATGATCTCGCAGTCGCTGATTGATTTTTGCCGCCAGTACATGCAGAGTTTGAACAATGTGCAATCGTCGTCGTGGTTCTCCTCGCTCTCGAATATGGTGGGCAACATGTTCGTCTCGGATGAGGGCTGCGAGCGTGTCCAACAGATTAAGGCCAACAATGGCCTGCTGCTGGCCCTCTATGAGGCAGTGCATCTGAATCGCAATTTCATTACGACGCTGGCGCACACCCAGGCGGAGTCGAGTGCACCGCCCTCGCCCAGCAACACATTGAGTCTGACACAACCGGTGCCTGATCTGGCCAACGCGCCAATCATCGACATGACCCAGTATCCCACAAATCTGCTCGTGGCCGTCTTTCAATATTGGTTAGCTTCACTTATTATTATAATTTTACCATTGATTGCTTATGGTCTCTCTCTCTCTGCAGTTCGATTGTCATGCAGGACAATAAGAATGAATCGAGCATTGCCAATTTGAAGCTGTGCTTCCTGATACTCACCTGCATATCGGAGGATCAGTATGCCAACTCAATGATGCATGACAACAATTTGACGTTCAAGGTGATGCTGCACCGTGCCCAAATGCGCCATCGCAAACTCAACGTGGATCGGGTGGGCAAATCGCAGCCATTGGCTGCCACTTTACTTGATCTGCTCGTGGAGTTCATTGTGTCGCATTTAATGAAGAAATTTCCCATGGAGCTGTATTTGCTGTGCATTGGTGTCATCCATCGCATTCTGTGCTACCAGAAGCGCTGTCGCGTCCGTCTCAACTATCCGTGGAAGGAGCTGTGGTCGGCACTGATTGGTCTATTGCGCTTCCTGGTCAACCAGGAGCAGACGCTGGTCAAGAAGTGCAACATCTTTCACTTGTCGCTGCAGGTGATCAACATATTCAATCTGTTCATCACGTACGGCGACACATTCCTGGCCACAACAAATAGCTACGACGAGCTGTACTACGAGCTAAATCGAGAGGAAAAAGTATTCACCGAGATCCATGCCATGGGTATGCGAATTAATTTAAATTCAAACGACTTAATTTAACCAATTGATTTGTCTCGTTATCTTTGCAGTTTTGCGGTATACAACGATGCCGGAGTGCGAGTTTAAAGACGATGTTATTAAACTATTGAATGCTCTTGTTAATATACTCGCAATTGTTAAGCATTTTCAGAACAAGATCAAGGAGTGGCTGGCCGAGCAGGGCCTGTCCACGCCCACGGAGGAGCAGATCCTTGATGTCGTTCGCAAGAATTATGACCTAACGCTCAAGCTGCAGGACTCGCTGGATCAATACGAACGCTATGCTGAGGCGCCGTTACACAGCAGCTTCTTTCAGTCCATGGTCCGCGATGTGGTCAATGATACACGCAAGCATATATACGGCTATGTTAAGGAGGCCGTCTCCGTTATACCGGAACAGGAGGTACTGATGGCAACAACTGTAACCACAACCATAGCCACAACAACCAGCACCAGCACCACCCCTCAACACCGACGACTGCGCCATCCGCGTAGGAGCCAGCTGACTCCAAGACTGTTACCATTGTTACCAATTTAACTGGGCGTTTAGTCATGTAATTCTATCCTTAACTCTCCAATCTCTGGAAGCCTACACTCGATGTTAATCTATAAGATTAAAAGTGCTTTTGCCAGCTCTTGTTACATGTCGTTGTCAAGCAGTGCACTTATACCTAAATATACATACATCATTATATATATATATATATATATATATATATATGTGTACACTACATACACATGAAATACATACGCATATGCCTACAGCTGCTATTTATAATTTTGAATGTATTTTAAATATATATTTCGCATATTTGTCTGCATTTTCAATAATCGACTTTTACCAATATGTAACTGTAACAGAAGGAGTACTTTTGATGGGTCCTCAAATGACCCTATAATCCTTGATTACATTCCAAATATAGTTAATCCTTTCGAGTCTATCACTCGCAAATTATTGCACAATCTAATTTGTGCAATATTTTCACTCGCCCTAAAAGCAGGCTTTACATTTGGTTGTCCCGAACATTTTGACTATAAAATAATTTATAAAAAATAATTGAACAAAACATATGTTGTTAATTTATTTGATGATGCTCCTTTATTTATTCCCAAGCTTTCTAAGTGTATATCATTCATTTCTAATACAAAATTGTGAATATCTGTATATGTATATATATACTAATTTTGTTGGCTATATGGTTTATGTAGTTAATATAAAAGTATTTTATATGTATAACTTTTGTATACAAAAAATGTGCACACTATTAAAATTTGCAATGCAATAAAATGGGTCACAAATAAGAAAACAGTTTGCAAGTCGCTTAGAATGAAATATTTTCGATTTGAGTACAATAATGTAAACTTTTAAAATACATACATAGTAATAAATGTAAATAAATTTCTTTAAAATATACAATTTGTTTGTTATCAAACTATATACTAAAAATTTTATACAGATTTTTTGTTGCTTTTGCTAGTCAAATTTTAACTCGTTCGCTTATAGTATTTGTTTTGTTTTTTATACGACACTTGGTTCAGAAGCAAATCGATCACTTAAAGGCACAATTAACAAACAATATTAAGTTAAATTAATTTTATTATAAGCAATGCCTAAGTTGCTATTATTTGTTGCGCTCATGTCGTGGAATTCTGGCTTAATGTGTAATTTAATGAAATTATTTACAATCGATTAAATGTTTATTATTCGGTTCCTTCCATGCGTGTGGGTTTTTGTGTGTTTTATGATGAGCTACTAGCTCTACTAACCGTAGCGCTATTCGGCCTAGAAGTGATCCACCTTGACGGACACTGTGTGAGCAGCCGCATTGCTGGGCAAATCAATGTTGTCCCATTCGGTGTGGAGGTTCTTCTCGCTGTCGGTGGCCTTCAGCGCCAGACCCAGCGATGCGGTGCGTCCGGCACAGTGCGGTATATTGAGTGTAACCGGCACCAGAAACTCAAGGCCCTGCGGCCCGCACATGACGAGTGGCGATAACATCGTTTCACCTGTGATGGAAATCATTTGACATTGATTAGAACTTGTTTCTTGCCCCTTAGAAGTAGATCTGATTACAAATAGATATGCGAGTGTTGGTGTGTGTGTATTTCTTTTCTTTAGAATAGCAAAATAGTAAGATTTTAAGTGTTACTGGCAGTGAAGAAGTAGGTGGATAATATATAGAGTGTAAATAGCATAACAATTCAACATTCAAATATATAGTTATGGTAGATAGTTGTAGTAAAAAAATACGGGTAGTAGATAGTTATAATATTAAAAAAAAAAAGACATACTGTTGCCTAAGGAATGGAAATAATATTACCGTTTCCAAGTGAATACAGGTAAGTGCCCAACATCTATTAAGACTTCTGATTTTAAACTTAAATATTAGTTCCAGTATTAAATTTAAAGAAATGTGACTGTTTCTCAATTCTGAGGTACTTTTCCTATTTGAACTTTAAAATTATAAACTGTTTAATTTAGGAGAAGATAATTGTTTTAAAATGAATTTTCATGTAATTGTTTCTTGCCTAGATTTAAATAACTGAATTGTGATGGAAATTAATTATAATAAATATATAAATGTATTTAGAAACTTTTCATATTTAAAAAAAATTATAATATTAAAATAATATCAACTGACTTATTTATTATTTATTAAATTAGACCACTATGCATACAATAAATTGTTTATTATGTTTATTGTATGCTTAGTGATGGAAGCCTTTCCTCGTTTAATTTTCATAGGTTTTTCTCATAAAAATATATATTGCAGCTATGTGGTGAGTTTTGAATATTGTTGAGAAATAGGGAAAATGTGTGTGAAGTTTATAAGCAAGTGCAATTGAGAAAATGTGAGTTATTAAAATACTTCTTTCACCAACTAGTAACTACAAATCAAGATTAAAAACATGCAAGACTAATTAACAAATAAACACCAGCTAAAGCGTCAGATTTACATTAATAATACAATACAGATACAGAAACCCATTTCGATATTAATTTTTAAAAAGAGGCGCAAACATTTCAAATAAAAGAAGAAGAATATACATTTATAAACAAAAAATATATATATACATTGCAAGCAAAAATAAAAAATAATATAAATTTTGAGGAACATGTGAATTTGCTTTAGTAAAAATATTTGCTTTGTTTTTTTTATGCATATTATATTTGTTGTTGTTGTTGTTGCTGTTGCAGTTGTTGTTGTTGCTGCTGCAGTTTGCAAGAGGTGCTGAAGGTGGGTGGAAGGTACAGACAACACAATACGAGCATTACGAGCAAATACGGGACTAGAGAGTAGACTAGAGTTAGTTAGACCAACCATTTTCCATGTCGAGCGGTGGTCCACCAACTGCTTGTCCCATGCGCGGATCGCTGACCGTAAAGTAGATCTCCTGGCGCACTCCCGATGGAATCGCACCCGGCGGTATCTGCAGCGAGACGTGCCACAGTTTATCGGCCAGAGTGCCACCGCCGGAATCAAAGAAGCCACGCGTCGTGCTCGGCTCACGTGGCAAGCTGGGAAATGGACCAGTAGCAGTAGCAGTAGCAGTGGCAGCAGCAGCAGCAGTAGCCGAAGGAGCAGCTGCTGGCGGACTACTAACTGGACCCGCAATGGGCAGCGACATGTTGCTGCTAAATGGGGTGCTGGTGGCATTGGGCGGACCCACCGGCAAACTGGCCTGCGAGGTGTACTGCGTCTCAATGGAGGTGCAACTGTCGCCGATGGGTGCCGTGGGCGGCGGACCCGTCCGCTTCAGTATGTTGGAAATGTGAAAGGGTGCACGCAGAGCACGTGGCGAGGCGGTCGCCGAGGAGGAGCTGGCCGGAGTAGCTGGCTCTGCACACGGCAAGGGACTAATCTGATCGGTGGCCTCGAAGACCTCGTCGGAAATGTTTTGCGTGTCGCTAACCAACATGGCCTCATTGTGCTGCTGACGATTCTCAATTGTTGTCGGTTGCTCTGCTGGCTCCGCAGAGCTATCTGCCTCCTGATCCTGTTCCGGATCCGCCTGCTGCTCGCCATCATCATCGATTTCAGCCTGCACCAGTGGCGCTTGTCCTGGCGTGGCGGGCATCAGTGTCGTATTCTCGATGATCGTATCTGAGGATTTCTGCAGATCCGAGCGACTCAGCGTGCTGTCCAACGCATCCTCCGGCTGCACATTATTGATCTCCACCAGCACCTGCTCGGTTTTGCACACCTTCTCCTTCTTCTCGTCCGTCTCGTTCTCGCGCGACTGCAGAATGCTCTCCTCGCGCGTCTCGTAGATGGGCGCCGGACGACCCATGTCCCGCTTGGAGACATATATCGGCTCCGCCATGCTGTCGAGTGCCTCGCGTCGCGTCTGATAGATCTGATCCCGGAGCTGGGTGCGCGTCGCCTCCCGTCGCGTCGGATAGTTGCCGCCATCGGAGCGCTCCTCGGAGCGATCATCGGACTGACTGCTGCTCTGCGCACTCAGCTCCCGTTCCATGTCCCGCTTGCCCTGGATGATGCGCTCCTGCATCTCGCGCTTGGACTGATACAAATGATTCCGTTGCATCTCGCGTTGCATTTCGCGCCGTGACTGATACATCGGCTCCATCGGCGGCTCCTCGCCACCCTGCTCATTGGCAGCGCCGGGGTAGAAGCGTCGGCGGGTCATCACCTCCGAGTTGGGCGCTCGTCGCTTCTGCTCCAAATAGGCTTCGTGGCGTGTCTGATAAATCTCCTGCTGTTGCGACGAATGCTGCTGCTGCTGCGGCATCTGTCGTCTGCCAGGTGCGGCTGCACCACGATCAGCTGTTGTGGTGCTGTGACGTCGCACAATGCGTCGTCCACCATTGTGTCCGCTGTTCGCTGCCGCGTCTGCCTCGGCCTGGCGACGTTCCAGATCGATGCAGGCCCGATTCGCATAGAGATCATATTGATCATAGCCGGCATAGCCGTTGTTCTGCGGCCGCGGCTGTGTGCCGCCTATATTGCCATAGATATCCTCACTCTCCAGATTCTGATACGTGCTGTTCATCATCATCATCTCCTGCTGTTGCTGCTGCGGCTGCTGCGGCTGCTGCTGCTGTGGATAAGGGGTGCGATAGTAGGCATCACCAGGTGGCGGCAATGGCGGACGTTCGTCAAAGCCAGCCGGATAGGTGGGATACTCGTCCGGGTAATAGGGCCGTTGGACGCCACGCTCCAGCATCGATTGCTGGCGACGCACACCCTTCGGTTTCCGCTCCGGCTCCACCATGCTGTTCATGCGCCGCAGCGGTCGTGTGGTTTTCATTATGGCATTCTTCAGGGCTGCCAGTGGGCTCTTTAGCACCGATTTCTTTTTCGTCTTGTGTGGGGGCAGCGGTGGCGGCAGTGGTGGCATCTCTATGCCATGCTCATCATAGTACAGCTCCTGCGGATGCAACTGCTGCTGCTGGTGCTGCTGCTGCTGCTGCTGCTGCAGCTGTTGATCGTGCTGCTCGTGGCGTCTATAGCCACGACTGCCTGTACCATAGTGGCTGTAGTAGTTGGGATCCTGGACATGCGGCGGACGCTCATTTGGATAACGTGGCGCTGAACGCGAACGTTGCATTTGATGGGGATGGGGATGGGGAGAGGTGTGCTGGTAGGGATGTGGGTGTTGTTGCTGAGGCTGATGATGACCGGGCGGTGCTACTGGTGGTGGCATGGCATAATAATCATCGTAGCAGCGCGCATCGAATGGCTCCATTTCGCTAGAGTTTTTGAATTTTATATGTTTTTTTTTTGAGTGGATTGTTTGGAGGTTAGCAGAAAGTTTTTGTTGTGGTGCTAAAACGCTTTGGGGAAAACACTACAAATTGGAACTGGATTTTATCCAGTTTTAGTTTACCCTAACGAATGCGGCCCAAGATGAAATTTCTTCTTTCGTTTTTGGAAATTAGGAAATTCTATGAATTCCGTTTGGCAATTTGTTTAAAACAAAATTATATTCAAAAATGATTGCATATTAATCAAAATTATACCATTTTTATGTTTAGGTATTTTCGCTTCTAATTCAATTCAATATCAATGTTTTTTTAAAGATCTTTGTTATTCGGAATTAAATATAATAATAATAGAATAATAATTAATAGAACCGTGCTTAATCGAATTAAACATTTGATTCTCTTAACTTTTGAAATCCCAAATATGGGTTTAATTTTCACAAAATTTGTTACCATTTTGGTTTCAATCTTTTTAAAATATATTTAAATATAATTTAAATTGAGCAAACAAATTGAAATGAAAAGAAATTTCCAGCCTGAACCGCAATCTTTTGCAAGTCCCTTTTTAATACCTGTTTCGCGAATTTCTGCAAATCTTTCGCAAAAACACACAAGCGCATAACAAAATTTTTTGTATAAATAAGTCAAATAAATACTTATTTGATTTTGCAAAATAACCAAATTGCAGAGTAAATTGTAATTAAACAACAAAAAAATACCATTTACCATGTTTAAGTATTTAATTGAAGCAACATTTATGAGAATACTAGATGTCAATTAGTTATTTTTCTGTTGGGTGTTAGTTTTAAGCGTAATCATAATTGTATTGTTGTTGTTTTATTTTATTTTTTTTACCCAAAACCATCGATTCAAATACACAAAAGTATTGAACTCTAATTGAAGAAAATAGTTCAGAAATGGAAAAATGCTCGAAGCAAAGATTATGTAAAGTGTATGTAGAAATTCTAGAATAATAAAGATACTAATGTAGAACTGTTTATGGCAAAGAAGTTAACCCGAAAAATGTTTTATTTTCGTTATTTTTTTATTGAATTTTTTTTTGTTTATCAACGCGAAGCGTTTCAACTGATTTTTTGTTTTCAGCTTGCAAATATGTTAAGCATTTTGGTTAATAATTTTGGTTATTGCAAAATACAATAATTATTTATGCGTCTCTAATTTAAATCAAAAAATATTTGTATCTTTCGATTTAGTTTTTTTTTTTGTGCGTTTTGTGAAAAGGTTGCGACAAAATTTTCCAATTGTATTTAAACATTATAATGACCAGCAACCGCATGAATATGAATATATACGTGGCAGTATGTGAGCTTCGATTGAATGACTGACTGATTAAACTGATTGACTGATTGACCGATTGCTTGCTCTTGTCAAATTTTAAATCACACAAAATGGCATATAACAAAAATAAAAACATTTTTCGTTAACAGAAATGTGGAGCTTGGACAGAGTACAGAGTATGGAGTTGTGTTCGGAGTTGTGTGTAGAGATGTGTGTTTTAGCTCAAGCCTCAAAGGTTCTCTTTCAGACACACAACCAATCACACACACACACACACACACACGCGCACACTCACTCACAGCTGGCTAAACTGTTGAAATTCTCAATATATTTGTGGATATGTTTCTTTTTTGGGGGGTGAGGGCGGGTAGGTTGGGGAATGGAAACATTGAGTGTATGCAAGTGGGTCAGTAATGGATGTGCACTTACCTCATGTTGTGATGGTGCCCCACAGCGGCGCCGATTTGCGGCTTACGATACAACTCAAAGGCAGAGCCGCGCTGCTCCCGACTGCCAGCCAGATCCAGTGCATGACGCTCGGGAGTATGGGGTGGTAGATTACCTGTGGGATGAACGAATAATGGGTCTTAATTAGTACAGTTTAATGTAATTACTCAGAATTGTAAATTTGAAATCACAACTAATATTCAAAATAAATAATATTTTATTTATAAATAGTTAGAGGTATTATAAATTTATACTATTTATTTATTCTACTCATTCATTTCAAAATTCAACCTATAACAATTATTACTATTTTTTGTTTGTTTTATAATGAACAATTTGACAAGTTGGAATAATAAAAGAATTTGAAGCTGTGCTTTTTAGTAGGTTTCAATATGCATATAATTTTAGTTTCTTTACGGTTCATTAATCCCAATTCCACAGCTTACCTATTGGCGGTGGCATGCCTCGATGTGGTGCTATGTAGGGTCCAGTGCCACTTCCACCATTATAGTGGTGACTGTTGCCACTGTAGCCATTAGCTTGTGGATACTGCTGTTGCTGCTGCTGCTGCTGCTGTTGCTGCTGTTGTTGTGGTTGCTGGGACGGAGCTTGGCCATAGTTGCCATTGCTGGCAACGTAGGTGGGCTGCTGCATGTGTCCATTGCTGGGCTGGCCCTGATGTGGTGAGCCGGGCGCCGGCGTCTGTTGGCCATAATGATGATGCGAAGGCGTTGGCGGATAGTAGAAGCCATTGGGTGAACGCGGCGAGCCCGAGTCCTGCAACAACAGTAGCTAATGAGTGGAAACGGTCTACGGTAATTCGTTTAGTTAATCTACTTACGCCATTCTCCCAGGGTGTGGTGCCACCGCTGCCGCTGCTGCCGCCGCTCTGCACGGGTGGTCGATAGTTTTTGGGCTTGGGCGGCGGCACCGGCTTGAACGGACCGCTGCCATTGCTGCTGGGCGTGGCACTGCCATTCGTTGGCCCGCCATTTGGCGGCTGACCGTGCGGATTCTTCGGCAATTTGCTGTAGTCCGCCTGCGACACGGAGTTGTTGCGGCTGCGATTTGTTGGTGAGATAATTGCGGTTTGCGGGACGTGATAGGTGGGTGGTGTTGGTGGTTGTGGTTGTGGTTGTGGTGGCACATACAGGTGTTGTGATGCGTGTTCGAGTTCGTGTTTAATTGATAGCGTATACAAAAACATGTGTATGAATCGTGTTGTTGTTGTGGTTGATGGACACAAAACATAGGCGAGAAAGAGAAAAAATTGGACATAATTATAGGACATGTGTGTGTGATAATAAACTACGTACTTATGATTAGATCTGATAAATATATATATGTACTACAATATCTTCAATGACGCAACTGACAAGAACACAACACAAGTTGATACTTTTAATACATTTATCGTTTATTGCACAGTAGACAACATGGGAACTTTTTGCTCTAATTTTGTTTATATACACGCTTGGTTGGTTATGAGGATGCAAGATAGGCAAGGATGCAGCATAAAAACATAATAAAAAGGATTTTGTTTAAACATTAAATGCATTTTATTATGTAATAAACGAAAACAATAGAATGACTTGTCAACAAATTAGAATGGTAAATGCTTCGGAGGACATTCGAATTCTGAAAAATGTGACTCGCAAATATTTAAAAGAAAATATTGGGGAATATTGACGAAATGACAATAAAACAGGCAGTTGACAATATGTAAAACGCACAATTTTCTGCAATTCTGCAATTATGAGAATATGATAAATGGGTACAACTATTTATGGTTCTTATTGGGTTTACATTTGCTGACATTGGTGCAATATCGTATATGAAATATAAAGATCGTTCAAGTTTTCGTTGTGTGTCCAACTTTAGACGAGCGTATCGTAGGCTGAGACAGTTGCCGGCCACATGGGCGACATATGGAGGCGTGGCGCAGCAATGGGCCTGCGACTCCAGTAGCCCAAACCCGGTGCAGCTGCATCCTGGTTGCCCAGTCGCCCGGGCAGACCATTCAGCTGCAGCACTGTGGGCGGCTGTGTGCGATGCGATGGGAATTTCAAATGCAAGTGTTGGGCATGGGGATTATGCAAATGGTAGCGTCTACATGGACAACAACGACAACGACAAGGTAGAAGCGACAATTGAAAAGATACAACCGATTTTGTATTGTATAGTTACGAAACGTTTGAAAATGCATGCGAAATGGTCGTAAACATAAGAGAAAGAGAGAGTTAGAGAGCTTTTTATGGTTTCCACACATCTTGCGAAGGAATCAAAAGAAGAAACAGACTGTGTACAGTGAGTTCAATTTACCTATATTTGCCGTAATCGGTTTTGGTTTCCACTAATGGCTTGCGTGGACTGCTATCCAAGCCCAGATTCGAGGGCCGCTGGGGCGTGCCATTGCGTGGATCTTGAAAGTAATCATAAACAGACAGTTAATACTTGCAGGATATAAACAGCTGGCACACTTACCAATATTACGGGACGCATTCATCTCGTTATAGAGTGGCCTGCCGGGACTGCTTTGGCGATTCAGATCGTTGGCCGCCGCAAAGGCGCGATGCTCGTGCGGCACGGATCGACCATAGTCATGGGGCTGACCAACAGGCGGCAAAGGACGACCACTAGAAAAATGATAAACAAATTAATTGGAAATCATTGCATGGCAACAGAATTATATATAATTACAAGAAACCTTACTTTTAGGCATAATTATACATTCTATACAAACCCATCTAACAATTCATAAGTCGAATATTTGTGAAATTTATGTAAGATATAAAAGAGAAATAACAGAAACAGATTTTAAATTTCAGAAATCTATGGTTTTCATTAAATGTTCTTTTCAATGGGCTGAATATATATTAACAGTAACTATAGAGATGCAGATATCTCAGATATTTTACTCTATTAACTAAGTCTTTATTTGAAGTAAAAATACTTTTAGCTTAAAATTTTTGATTTTTTTTTTTAATTTAAGTTGAATTTTATTTTTAATTTTGTTTATTTTGTACTTTTTGCATTTTTCTGTTAAAGGAATAATATAATTTTATATAAATAAATAGAAAATAGTATCGACTTTTTATAAGATATAATTTGAAAATGTAAAACTCACCTTGCATTTGGCACTGATTTGAGATCATCGGGCGCATTGGGACCCAATCGGCCTAGATTCTGCATGGCCAGCTGTGTGTTGTTGTACGAGTCGTAGCTGGAAACGCTGTCGTAGGTGGAGGCAGCACCTCCATTGGCATTAACATTAGCATTAGCATTAGCATTACCATTACCATTAGTCTTGTGCTGCGCCGGGCTGCCCATGGCCGCATTCATGCGTGCCTGACGGTCCAGCGAGGCCTGCTGCTGTTGCAACTGCTGCTGCTGCTGCTGCTGACGCTCGGTGGTATCGGCACCGGCACCGACCAAGGCATTGCGCGTTACATACTCGGCTTGGACATCGTCCTGGAGCACAGCCTTGCCAAAGAGACGCTCCTGAGCGCTGCGGCCCAGAGTGCCGGCCGAGCTGCCGTTGCGCGATGAGCTGCCCGATGTGTTGAGTGGCAGATCACCCGGCTTCGATTGACGATCGATGCGTGGCGGCAAATCCGGTGCATTGATGCCGTACAGGGATTGGGGGCGTGTCGCAATTGCTGAGGGATCACCAGATTGCTGCTGCTGTTGCTGCTGCTGCTGTGGCACATTGGTGCCGTAGATGCTATACTTGCTGGAGTCGAGGGTCTGGCGGCGATTCGGTGGCGGCTGCACACCATGATCATAGGGTACCTGTTTGGGGTGCAACACATAGCGGGTGTGATGTGAAAGGGTAGCGAAATAGATTAGCACACATTGCGATTAACATGGATGGTTACACAAAAGTGATGGATTATCTGTTTTTGGCCGAAGCGAGCGTGTTGGCTTGGTTGGTGTTTTTTAGTTAATTTTTGGGCAGCATGCTATTTGAGTAGTGAGTTGAGAGTATCTGATTGTGACCTCTTACCGTATATGGAGGTGGTAGTCCTTCACCAATTATGTCTCTATCCCTATCCAAGTTATCCTGGTTAGTGGCAATCGATGGATCTGAGCTCGCTTTAACCAATTGCGGCAAATTGCCAAGCGACAATGATGCGGATGGCCCGGGACTTAGCTCCAAATCAGATTCGGGACTTGATGCATACGATAAACGGGATGTGGTCATGGGAAATAGGAAATCATCGGAGAGGGATTCGACGGGCTGGGGTTTGTTTTATTTTGAATTTATTGCGTTTTGATTTTCATTTATTTGTTAGCAGCAGTGGCAAGTTAATTGAATTTATTTGGTTTGCGTTTGCGTTTGTTATTAGCGATATTCGAATTTGGCGCGGGAGCAAAATTTTTAATTGTAATCGGTTATCGGTTATCGGGAAAGAGCAACCAACGTGTTTTTTTTTTGTTTTTTTTCGATTGTTAAACAGCAACAAGAAACGTGAGTGAAACATAACAAATAATATGATCGATAGGTTCGATTGAAATTCGTTCGAATGCCAAGCATATTGAATACATAATAATTGTTTGTTTTTTTGTTTTTTTTTTGGACGAACACAATATAGTTGTTTTGGTTTGTTTATATATAATTTTTAGTTTTGGACGAGGACAATTTGTTTGAGTATTTCGTTATATGTTTTTCGATAATTGTGGCGTGTTGTGTTTTTTGAGGATTTTGGGTAATTGTTTGATAATTGTTGATTAATATGCATCGTGTTTTAACGGGATGATTAAGCAGGAAATGACCATGATGATGTGTGGTTTTTTGTATATTTTTTGTATTTTTTATTTTTTTGTATATATTTTGTTGTATGTAAATAAAAGAAACAAATGAAAACGATAAACATTTAGTTAGCAACTTGATATCAAATTGTATTTTTTTTTTTGGTATAGCAAAAACAAATACTTCACTCTAGCTGCGAAAGTGAGGAAATCATTTTGCATTGTAGACTTACAACTAGATATGTAGATACGAGTAGTAGATATGAGATATGTATTAATATTAACTATGTAATGTGTAGATATTCTTGTGATTGGGTTACGGGAGCAGCACTCGTTGCTTTTGCTTTTGCTTTTGGCTGGATAGTAACGAGTAGAAGCTCGACGAGTAGTGAATGAATTGATTTCGAGTTCTACATGCTTGTTAACTACACACACATAAATATGTACATAAAAAAACACACACAGCAAATCAGCATTATTATTATTTTGGTTTCGATTTATGATAAGAGCAACGACTACATGCAATTTTTAAATTAACAACGATTCTCATGCAATGCACTCGCTGCTGTTGCGGCCCACATTGTTGTTGGAATCAGCATTGTTATTATTATTGTTGTTGTTGCTGCTGCTGCCATTGGTCAGGTTATTCAAATTGGCAATCTGATTGGATAGATTATTGAAGGCCAAGTTTAAAGATCTATTTGCCGCTGTCGCACTACCCCTGAAGCCCCCTCATCCCCCGACCCATCATCGATCAAGGTGCCGGCACTGCTGCTGTTGTTGTTGTTGCTGCCATTGCTCAGCAAATCGCTGGTCGAGGCATAACTGCCATAGGCAGTGCTCAATTTTGCACCCAGCAATCGCTGCTGTGGCTTGGCAATGGGTGTCGTGGTCCCCAGCTGACCACCAGCCGCAGCGGCAGATGGCAGCTGTTTGGTGCCGCCGGCCGCCTCCACCAGCTTAACATTGCTGTTCTTCTCCTTGTCCTGCAGCAGATTCAGACTCGAATCGAAGACGTTCTTTTGCAACAGCTCGTGGTAGTAGTACGGCGTCGTTCGTCGCTCAATGGAGACGGCCCGACGACCCGATGTTGCAGCCGGAGTGCGATAGCCACGCTCCGTCTGCAACCCATTCGCAGACGGTGGCACATTGCTGTGCAGATACAGATAGCTGTTGCTGTTGTTGCTCAACAGATTGGGCTGTGAGCTATGGTACTGCGAGGTGGCATCCTCGTCGCAAGCAACGCTATCGATGCCACAGCCGATGCCGCCGTCGAGCAGATGATTATTGCTGCCCGGCATGGAGGAGGCGGGCTTCAGTATGGGCACCATGTTGAATGATTGCCGACTGCGCGATTGCAGTTGCAGTTGCAGTTGCAATTGCTGCTGTTGCTGTTGCTGTTGCTCCCGCTTATAGGGGCCGCTTGGCTCATAATGTATGGGCGGTGGGCGTGGCGGCGGTGTTAGCGTGCTACCATTAAGGGGCATTAGCGAAAAGGAATTGCGTCGCAGACGCGTCGCATTATAGCGCGGCACGGAGACCGATGTGGGACGGCAGCACGACAACTTGCAGGGTTGTGCTATATAGGGTGGGAATAGCATTTCGGTTGGGGATTCGGGAAGCTGCTCCCCATTTAATATGAGTTAATAATTTAGTTATATGTTTCGGTTGGGTAAATGTGTATGTATGTATGTGTGTGTGTGTGTGTGTGTGTGTGTTTCAAGAGGGGAAAAAAAGGTTAGAAAATAAAATTAGAATATTGACCATAACCAGTTTTGTAGACTAAGAATTAAAGAGTTACTTTTAAATTAAATGAAATTAATTAGTGAATGTCGAGTTCGAGTTCAAGTTCAAGTTGGATTCAGGTTTATAGTGGAGGCGTACAGGATCTACTCGGAAATTATAAACTTTGTAGAGCAGAACCTTGTCGTGTTTTGCTAATTTAGTTATTCTCAAATTGATTTTTTTCTAATTTTAAGACTTGTTCAGTTAAAATTCCGTAAGACCTAAGTTCGATTGCAAATCTTAGCTTTTTTATTCGATTGCAAAAAATATTTATTTAGTTTAGCTTGAATAGTTGTAGGAATTGAAGTAAGCACTTTATTTCTTTTTCACTGCTTGTTTAAACACAAAATAATGAACTTTGTCCAAGTTGATTGAGTCAGTCAGAGATAAAACTAAGCAATGTTTGATTTGATTTGATCAGGCCCATCACCAAGAACGCATCGTCGACAAGTTAACACACATCGATAACGTAAGTATTTCAGTTATTATTATTATTATCATTATTATTATTAGAGAGACTCACGACAACGACAACATCGACACTGACATCGATACTATGAATGCTACTGAAATGTTTGCACAGACTTAAAGACTAGCTACGAAACAGAAGACGACGACGACAACAAGTTGTGTGCGCCTGTCTTGAATATTGATAGATGTGAAAAATGTGGCTGAGAAGTGGTGCACATCGAACTCACCTTGGATTCGGACATCCAGACGGCGCCGCTCTGCTGCAGATCGATGGAGTCGCGCAATTTGCGATACCAGGACTCCTCGTCGTTGAGCACAATCTGTGTGCTGAAGATGTGCGACCAGACACGATCCAGTTTCTGGCACTGCTCCAGCAGCTTCTTGGAGCTCTTGTGCGCCGATTTGGGCAGACCGTGTCGCAGCTGCTTGATCACGTGCTTGCTGTCCGTCTTCAGGAATATGACAATGGGATAGAATTGTGCATAGTTGAGCCGATCCACCGCATTGGGCGTTATGTCCAGCAGCGCATGCTTGCCCCGATCCATTATGTCGCGTATGTGCGAGAGTCGCACAATGCGGCATTTGCCACCAGCACCAGCACCAGCAGCCACCAGCCCCAGCACCAGCACCGCCTGTGGCTGTGGCGCTGGCACTGTTGCTCACATTCCCATTGCTAGCCTTGTCATCGTCCTGCAGTGGCGTGCAAAACTTGTCCGGATAGTCTTTGGCCAGTTTCTCTCGCGCCAGATCAGAGACGGGTCCGAACAGCACCAAAGGACGCACAAAGCCGGGATGACGCAGCACAACTCGCTCGTACGCCGGAAACTTGGATATGCTGTCCGAGAAGACGACATCATCCCAGTTTTCTCGTGACAGGCTCTTGGAGCGACGATGCGTCGAGCTGTTCACAGAGACATAGAGCAGAGAAACGTTAGCTTCTAGTTGAAAGAGTCAATTGAGCAGACTTGTAGAGGGTATTAAAATGTTTATCACTGTTCCGGTAAATATTTAGAAAAAAATGCTATATATACGATGAGCTAAAGCTATTTAGTCATGTCCGTCTGAATGTCATTTCTTATGCTCTTTTTTGCTTCAAGATCTTTAAAAAATTGGGAAACGAGATTCATCACAGCTGAAGTCACGTTCTATGATAAATCTTCATTATGTTATATATTTTTTGTTCTTTATTAGAGTTCATCGTTGGAAAAGTCTTTTGACTGATATCTTCGCAGAGGGTATTACAATTTCCTAATATGGATTATCGCTGTTTCAAAATATATTAGAATATCTTAGCTTAGATATCTTTAAGCAACTTGGCTTTCAATTTCTAGTTAATTAATTAAACAGATAAATGGTATATAGTGCAAACAGATATCGTAGTTTTCCCCAGCAATTTAATATGTTGATCATTTAAGGACTTACCGTCGACGTCTGAAGAAATTGCCGCGTGATTCGTTGGCATTCATTTCCTTTTTGGTGGCATTGAACTGAGCTGTGGCCAGTTCCTCGGCACGTGATTTGTTTGGGATGACGCCGCGCTGCATTTCCTGGTGGCCACGTCCGATCTTTAGCACCTGCCAGGAGCCAACGACGCCATTGTGCAGCGTATCGATGACACGGAAAACATCGCCGGCCTTGAAGGCCATCTCGCCCTTGGACGGATTGTCGCAGTGGAAGTGCGTCTTGATGTGAAAGGAGTCGCCGCGTTGATTGGTGACCACCTCGTCGTACTCCTCCTTGCAGTACTGCACAATCAGATCGATGCGATCCTGTAGACTGAGCAGAAACAGCACCGCCTCCTCCCTTGTCACGCCATGCATATCCATGTCGTTGACCTTGAGTATCTTATCGCCGGGCATCAGGCCCTGCAGCGATGCCGGCGAGCCCGGCTGCACCGCCGTCACAAAGATGCCCGCCTCGTTGCCACCGGTCAGCCGGATGCCAACGCTGCCCTCCTTTTGGAATGAGATGAAACGGGGCTCGGCACTCTGACGCTCCTCGTACAGCTGCCGCCGTGAGCTGTAAAAGTCCTCCTGGGCAGCACGGGGTGGCGGTGGCCTCGGTGGCTCATCGATCCGCCCACGTCCGCCGCCCCCATTTGTGGTGGGCGTAACGGGTCGGTCGAGCTGCTGCAACGAGACACCATCCATGAGCGGACCACGAGATCGTCCGCGTGGCGTCAGATTGCTCTTCTCCTCGCTGAGGCCATTCAGCCCGTTGACGCTGCTGGGTCCGTTCGAGGTGCGCGTCGGCGGCTGCACATAGAGATTCTGTGAAGAGTAGGCCGCACCACCCGGCAGATAGGCGTCGTCCAGATTGTTGCTGCAACTGGAGACCTGCGCCTGATGCGTCGCATACAGATTGGCATTGGCCGCCTGCTGCTGCTGCTGCTGCAGATGATGATGATGTCCGGAATTGTTCAGTTGACTCAGCGCTGACGCAGCCTGATTGGTAATGTCGCGTAGCACGACAAGATTCAAACGCTCCTTGCAGCCATCGATGATCTTCTTGGCCTCCTTGAGGCTCATCGTGTCCGCACAGTTTGTGTTGTGGATGCGGGTTATGATGTCGCCCTCCTGCAGCGAATATCCATTGGCAGTCAGCTGATCGCGTGCCTTCGTCGAGATCTCCTTGACGAACAGGCGACAGCCCAGCACAATGCCATAGTCATCCTTCTTGCTGCCCTTGGTCAGGGTGACCTTAATCGGCTGTGCACCGCCGCCAACCACACCACCACCCGCCACACCCGTCGTCGTCTGCACCAGCGAGGAGTTCAACGAATTGGGCTGACTCATGCTGGACATGGCGGCGCTGGGCGCCTGGCTGTTGGCCACGCCAACATTGCCATTGCTCAATCCCAATCCCATCGAGCTCATGCTGTGAGAATGCGAGTGCTGGTGCTGTGCGGGATTTGTTGCGGCTGCTGCTGCTGCTGCTGCTGCTGCTGCTGCTGTTGCCACATTCAGTGGCACGCGTCGCTTCACCACCAGTGTGACCGTATTGCCGCTATCGCGCAACACCTGCACAGCAGTCGCATACTCCACGTTCTCCAGCGAGACGCCATTCACTGTGATGATGCGATCATTTACACTGCAAGTTGCACAACACAGAGAGACGGAAAGCCATTAAAATCAAGCAAGGTAAACACATTTAAATAAATAAAAAATAATCAAAATAAACCACTGCAAGTCGTTCTTCAAATTCGTTTCGGTGTAGAAAAAGGTTACAAACTAATCCAAAACATTCTTCTGACATCTTCGACACTAACATTCATAAAAATGAAGTTGAAAAAAATATTTGTAAATTATATTCGAAAAATATTGGCTGATGATAGTTTCTAATGTCAATTTCAGCTATGTAAAACTGTATTTTTAAATAATATAATTTAGTCATATCGGTCAGACGCTAACTTGTGAATCGCTAAAAAGTATTTATCAGCTTAAATAACAACAAAACTATGTGCAACAATGCACAAGTCTACCTATTTTGATTGTTTATACTAGATCATTAACATAATGAATATTATCTCAGAATATTAAACTTTTAATTAATAGCTAAAAGTATTTATTTTGTAATTAATCATTTCAATTCATTTATTATTTTAAGAAATAAAATGAAATTCAAATTTAGGATTTAATTAAATTAATTTGAATTAGAGCATTTATTTATTCGCACTTTGATAATAATTGTCAACTTGTAAAGCAAAAAAGGGAACAGTTAATTATTCACTTTTAAATTAAAGATAAATGTATATCCATTAATCTACACAATCTCAAACTTAATAGATATCTTGATTGCTTAATCAACATACAATTTGAGATAATAATGAATAATGCACAATTCTAAATAAAGATTTGCATTTGCTGCAGGCGCCTGAACTAAATCCATGTAAAGCCTTTGGACTCGCATTAGTTGAAGTCGCGACTGGCTTTCGATATTGATATATATGTACTTATGCAGGTCATTAGACGACCTTGTCGAGGCAGCAACCAATCGGAATGGGTCATTAAACCAACCATTGGACAGCAGCTATAATTAGCGACAACTAAACAGTAGACTGAGCTAAGATGCTAAGACACGGCAAAGATTGAATTGCAAGTGGCCAAGTGTAGAATATATAAAGTAATCGCCAATGGTATCTAGAGAAATCAGGTTACGATCGGATCGAAGTCAGACTCTAATAAACAGACAATTCTCTGTGCCTAATATTGACTAGACACGGCTTTGTCTAGAATAAGACGGCAAATGATCCGTGGAGAGAGTTCAACATGTGGAGAGAGAGAGAGAGAGTTGGGCGTCTAAGCAGCTTCTTCGGAACAATAACTGCGCATACCTGAGCCTGCAACAAACACACATCCAAAGATATATATATATATAGATATAGATATAGATGTTCGTTACTTCCATTGAATACCCAGTACAATACAAGTGCCAACAAAGTTGCAAACTGTTCTTGGAACGGAACGTAAGCGGAGGATGACTCGCAGAAAAGTAAAAATCAACTACAAATGAAATAGCACATGACGAATTAAGTCTATGGCTATGTGTGTGTGTGTATCTATGTGTGTGTGTGCAGACAACTGATATTGATAATGATGAAAATTGCATGTCTGCGTAGACATTATTAACATGTCCAAGAGCGCGTGAAGAGAACACTGAGACACTGAGACACTAAGAGCTGGCTGAGGATCTGTGCCGCGTTTTACTTTCCGTTGACAAGAATGCAGCGGCTTAGCAATTAAGCTGGTCAAAAATGCGGCAAGCAATGTGGAATAAAAAAAGAAGTAGAAGAAGAAGTTGTAAGCAGTGCTATGCGCTGGCAAACATTCCAGCTGGAATAACAGTGAAACTTCGGCTCTAGCTTTCATCACATGTTTTTTTCTTTTTCACAGCCGGCCGGCAAAGTCTGCTGCGGCCTTTTATGTGCAGCTAATTTACACTTGTCGCCGCCGCACACAAATATGTTTCCTCAGCTCTATTCTCGAGATTTGTTTTTTTTTCTGTTTTGAAATTGCAGCAATTGCAGCTGGTGCAGGTAGACAAACTTAAATTATTGTCGGCGTCTGCTGCTGCCACTGCCACTGCCGCTGCCGCTGCTGTGTAAATAGTTTCTGAAGAAAAAAGATTATGACAAGTTTTTAATCACACAAGCACGAATACAGAGGAGATGACGGCCCTGTTTGCCCTGTGTCTGCCTGCGTCTCGCCGCGTCGCGTCTTTTGAAAAACGCTTTGGAATTTTTATTATCAACACACACACATAGGACAAGGTACACAGCGCAGCAGCTGTAGGCAAACCCCAGCCGCCAAAATGTAGTCGGAAGGCGTTGGTTTAATTATTCGAAGGCTCCAATACGTGATCTGAAATTTTGAAGCGTTTACAATTTTTTGGGGTTTTATTTAAAGTACTAAGCGCAAGATTAACGATGTCAGAATTTCTGTCAATTGTTGGACTTATGAACTCAAGCTTCACAGCATGCTAAGCATATCATATGAGAGAGAGAAGAGAGAGAAAGAGAAGAGAGAGAGACAGAGAGAGTAAAGCCTAAAGTCGACGAACATTCATGGGAAAAAAGCTGAGGAAAGCTTATTTTAGGAGTATAAATCGATTTGCGATAACACATGGGTTTAAAACCATAATCTACTTATTTTATAGAAATAACTACACAAATAGAAATGGTCGACACATTGGGGGAAACAATGTGGCAATAATGCTGCTCAAAATTGTTTTTAATGCGTTCGTTACTTTTCTAATATCAAGCCAAGTTCCCATTATAAATGTTGTACATATGAAAAAGTTGATATCGAAAGATTTTCTCTGAACTTTTAATTTTAATTTCAACAAAGATAAGCACAGCTATTAAAAATTAAATAATTTACAGCTGTACAATTTTGATAAATATTTTTTATTTATCTCAGACTATCATCAGTCATCAGTCATCAATCTAAAAAATCGTAGATCTAAATCGTAATCAAAAAACTGTGTTATGCAAAATTCATCTATTTGAAATTATATTTGTAAGCAATTTTGAAGTACACCAAAATGATGTAAAATCGAGTTACAAATATGAGAAGAAAAAAGCGATTTTCTACATTGAAAAGTACTTTAATCTTAAGAGGGAAAACATAAGCTTGAGCTGCTTTCGAATTACAAATTAACATAAGCACTTCACGAATGGGAAATGCAAAGTTTGCGTTTATTTGTTTATGCAAAACAATGGATCAAGAGCTCAAGAGCGGAGAACGAGAGTGCAACAAATGGGGGCACATTTGAAGCGAAGAAAACAGCATGTTGAACGCTTTTCAAACACAACAATTAATTTCCTGCTCTGTCAGACAACAGCGACAACAGCTCACACATCAGAATCATGCATATAATTATCACCAGCTGATGAACCTCCTCAAGTTAATGCTCGTCTGCGATATTTGCCAAGTAACTTTTTCGATTGTAGAGGGTCACTTTCAGTTGTGTTCACTCCAGAACATTGGCAGCAACTGACGACTGTAAAAACAATCGCCAGCTAGCCCTCATACATTTTCATTACTTAACCTACTTAACATTTAAATAAAATGAGTAAGAACAATTCTGACAAAATATTCACAATTGTGTGCTTGTAGTTCTTCTTGAACTTTTTAATTGCACGGACTTCTTGTTTTGGGTATGTATCTAGATAGTGTATGTACTTACTGCAAACGATCCTCGGCTGGTCCACCTTTGAGCACATCGCTGACTGCTATCGAGGGATCCCCGTTGGCAAAGTGGGGATTATCACGTCCACCGGAAACGGCAATGCCAAACCCGTAGCCGGGCACTCGAGTCACCGAAACCGTGTGATACTCCCATGTGGTGCGATCGCCCTGCAAACAGCAAAACAGAAACAACAAAATTAGACATAGGCCATTGTAAAGGTATTGTAATAATAATAAAAAAAATATATTTTTCATGCATGCAAACGAGAAATGAGGAACACAACTCTATTCCTCTCTCTCTCTCTCTCTCTCTCCGTTTTTTTCTTCAATTTATTTCAATATATTTTAATTGAAATTGTTTAAGGATGGCCGCCCAGCGATGCGACCAAAATATGTTTACGAGGCGGAAGTGCACAAATGTGACTTCCGTTTTACAATTTCCATACACTTGCTCAACTGCAGCTCGAACTTGAACAAATAAACGGCAACAGATACTACTCAATTTTATGCCCTGCAGTTTTTATGGATAATTAAAAAAAAAATGGCTAAAAAGGCTGCTTGTTAATGTGATTCGTGAGTGAGGCAAAAAGCGAAGCGAAGTAGTATTTGGTAGAGTAGAGTATTTTACAGGTTGTCAAACAGAAATATAATTGCTTTCCGATTCTGATACGTAAAGTATAAAAATTCCTATAAATATCTGTTGAGTCTAGTTGAATATATATATTTTTTTGTAAAAAGTCAACTCTCGTTGTCTCTTGCAGAAAAAGTTGTTCACATGATTTTACCGGAATACATTGATTATAGCTAGATATAATAATTACCATATCATTAATAGCAATTATATATATTATACTAATACAAATAGTTCTTGACTTTCCCTCAGCTTGAAATTGATTGTGTGTATTAGCAAATGCACTGATACACTCATGTAATACACTCAGTTCGACACTCATTTGGCTTGTGAGTATTTTTTAAAACATATTACAGTCACCGGTCATTAGGAATTAATTGATTTTAGCTTCACAACTCGAAATTGTTTATTCCATTTACACTCACAGCGGGTGGCATCCTATTTTATTTATTTTTATTTTTTTAGTTTGATTCGACATGCGAAGCTGAACCCTCGAATCCAGCAGTGAGTTTGGAACGCTGTGCCCAATTAGATCTCAATCCAATATTACGATAATAAATCAATTAAAACAAAATCCGCTGTTGTAGTTGTTGCCCCATGCAGCCATCGCTGCACTCAATGGCACCAAGTCTGAGTGCCAATCCCCAATCCAGCAAGACTTTGAGGTGGGCGCCAGAAATACACATGGAGAAATAAATAGCTTTCCGAGCAGTCGAGACGCATCCAATTACGAAATCAACAGAAAAGCACAGACTACAAATATATATATATATATATATATATATATAAATATATAAATATTGTAATTTCACGTGGGCTGTGTGCGAGACGTGTGTCTAAATGAAAATATAAATAAAACTAGGCAACTTTAGGCCATAAGCCAAATTAACCAACAAACACAAAAGAATTAGATGGGCTCAGTCAAGCGCTTGCGCGTGGGCGACAGAAAAAGTTATAAATATTTATATTTATTTATATATATATGTATTTTGTTGCAGGTGTAGAAATTGGTTGCAATCACCCAATGCTCAACTCTACTCAAACGGGGTCACACATCCTAAAATTAGCATAAGACATTTGTTTTGTTTTTAGTTAGTGTCTAAAATGTTCCCCTGTCTTTGCATTAAAAGTTTATGCTTCGCTTCTCTGATAACCAACAACAACAGCAAAAAAATATTAAAAGATTTACTGTATGAATTTTCTGGCAGGTACTCGCACCGAGATCCGTTGCAAGCGGGGCTGGGCGATAAAATTATAATTTACTTAATTGCAACTGAAATTAGTCTGAAGTTTAATGATGTGCTCCAAAATGAATGCGTGCGGAAATCACAACGGGGAGTGGAGCTGTAGTTGGTGTTGGAAATCATACTTTCTTTGTAGTTCTGTTTATGCTCGCTTCTCCCTTAGGGGGGCTTGAGTATGGGTATTTTGAATGTAATTTATTATTCATATATGGCCTGCGTGTCGAGTGAAAACACAGCTCTAATGAGACGTCCACAATTTATGTCTTACCCGCGTATGCATAAAATTGCTAAACACAAAAAAGTGTGCAGTGACTGGAAAAGGTAAGTCTCGGGAAAATATTCTTAAGAGAATGTTTGAGTGAAAGCTGGAATTTTGTTGAGTTGCCAAACTCACCCACAAAACTCAATTGTGTAACAATAAAATCTTAAGTATAGAGAATTCAAAAAACTGTTTGCATATTTGAGAGCTGAAGTGATCTGAACTTGTTTAGTTAAAGATGAGAGCAAACTGTCATAACTCTCTTTCTTATGAATTTAATCCGAGAAAAATAGACATCTTAAACAATAAGCTGTCCTAAATCTCTTTAAAAACTTAAGCTTGGTTTTTTCTTATTAATTCAAGCCCAGAAAAATGGATTTCTACCACAATAAACCAGGCAAAAACCATTCATAATAATCATAATAAATGCTGTTCATAATTCTATCTGCTTTATTACATTGCATAATGAGCTAATGTTTAATCAGAGATAACAATCATTATCTCAAGTTCACATTAGTCGCCAGCTTAGTAAATAAATTAAAACCACTTTTAACTTCATTTCAGATTTTTGTCGTAATTTTAAAGGGGGTTTCGACCAGTTTCAAGCACTTTTATGTAACTCGACCTTCGTAAGCAGAACTCAGATGGTTGATCTGGTCATTGCTTGGATTTATATTCATAATTTAAGTGGCAACACCTTGATTTATGGAGCATTTAACGCTGCCTAACGACTACAATTATAAGGAAAACCCCAGAAAAACAAGCAGGCGGTTGGCTTAAAAATATTTGGTGTAAACACTTGTTGTTGTTGCTTACCAACATGTTGTTTGGCACATAATCCGGAAATTTCATTGTCGTCGTGTGATGATGTTTTTTCTTTTTTTTTATAATGAAAATGTTTCTCATACGCACTTTGAGCCAGTCAAAGCAATTAAGTTTAGCATTAAATTCAACTGTATGACATATTTGTTTGGATTTTCACTTGTTTGCCCAGCGATACAAGCCCAGCTATGAATACACGCAATTAGGCACTTGAAGATACGAGAAACCAAAGCAAAAAAAATATTGTATGCATAAATAATGAACAAATTGTGGTAGCGAGATAAAAGTAAATACAAAAAAATGAAGAAAAAAAACCAATTCGAATTGAAATTGAAGCTGGAGCTGGAGCTGAAGCTGAAGCTGAGGCTGATGTCACTTTCAATTGTTATTTACATGAAGTACAGGTAAGGAAGCAAAAGGCAGAAATCAGTGTTGTATAATTGCTTGCACTTTGGCGCTGAGCTAATGATTTATAAATAAACTTCAGACTAGCGCTGCAGCTAGTGCCAATCAAACAACAAATTTATTGAGGAATTTTGAGCAACATATGGCGACCGGCGATGTGGATTTGCATATTATTTGTATATATTTGTTAGGCAAATATCTCAATACGCGTCATCCGGTAGCGCACCGATACAAAACGTGTCTGTTGTTATTGTTTGTTTGGGGATTTTATTTATTTATTTTTACTTTTATTATTTTGTGGGCTGTTTAACATATTTTAATGGTTTTGGTATTTGCTATTTAGGGGTGTTGTTTTGACTGCTACCAGCCAGCTAAGGTGGCTTTAATTAACACACTAACACAAACACGAAGACACGCACGAATTAACATGCTAATTGCTTAACGCACGCACTTTAAGAAACTTTAAGCTGATCGCATTTGGCACAACTTCAGCTTAATTGATGAAAGCAATTGCATTGTCCTCAAAGGTACGATGATACTACAATAGCAGAGCAGAGCTGAGCAGAGCAGAGCGCGAAAAAGCCAATGACCGACCAGCTGCAGATTTGGAGCGCAATTGTATCTGTTGGATGCACCGAAAGTGAAATGCTCGCGCCTTGCAGCTGCACGCTTCACTGGACACCGATTATTTGTTGCAACGCTGCCACACTGCACTGACTAATCAGTTGAGCTTTAGCTTTCGATTAGTATTCGAATTGTTGTATTGTATTTCATTGAAATTGCTGGGAGTGCTATTTGGGCAGCTGGCCAATTAATTAACATTTTACATTTGCACAGAGTTTGCTGTAGTTGTATCTGTTGTTGGCTGTATTCGTGCGAGTATCGCAAAAGATACTTCGCCGTCGTTGTGGTCGCTTGCGCCGTCGCAGTCCGCTCGCCGCAACCGTTGACGTTGACGGCTTGAAACACGCTTCGAAACTATTTTACAATTGTGGATGGCAGTTCCACGCCGTCCACACCAGTCACAAGATCCAACAAAAACCGGAGAGCGAACCGAAGCAAACGACGACAACGACGCAGATGATGAAGGCACAGCACAAAACAAACAAGCGAATAAAGACACACACACACACACACACACAGAAGCAGGCAGGCAGCCAAGCAACTAGACAGACAAAGCGAGCGAGTGAACGAACGAGCAAGCGAACGAGCAAGCGGTGTGCAGTAGCAGCTCGACACGTATGTGTGAAGTTGTTAGTGCCCTTATCTGTAGTTGTAGTTGCAGTTTTAGTTGTGTGTGTGTGTGTGATTGTGGAAGGTATTGGGTGTGTATGTGTGCATTTGGTATGCTCGCTGTCGGCTCATTGAGGCCGGAAAGCGGCAGCGAAGACAAAAATGTAAACAAACCGTCAAAAGTAAATAGCAATATTTGATAAAAGTGTGCATGAAAGAGATTTACAGATTGTCTGCATGACACGGCCGTGGAACCTATCGCCGTGGAACGTATTTAACTACGAGTTTCAAATTCAGAGGGCATTAGCTGATATATATATACATATATATATATGTGGCTATGCAGAGTTCCTTGTGAATTTGAAATAAAAAGGCAGACAGTTTTTGTGCTTCCTCTTTGGATATGAAATACAGAATTTCATCATAAAAAGTAATAAAGATCAATGGATTTATGCATTGAAGATGCAATTTATACTTGAATGCAACGTGATTGAAATGCAGATTTTAAATTGGACAGTTAAATTTATGAATCGTAGATTGCATTTATCTATATAAATATGAATGAGAATGTAAATGTAAATAAATACATATAAAAGTAACTTTTTCTAATAAATCGAAGCATTAATTATCTATTTTATAAGACTCAAGTTAAAAGTATGACTCTATAAATGATTGCCAATTACTGTAGCATTAAACTACTTATGCGGATGCATCTAAGAAAGACGGATAATATCAGTGATTGCAGTGATGCATGCCTTGCATGCCTGCACTTGACGCAGCAAAAGTTGAAAAGTTCACAGCTTGAGGAGCATCAGATGGCAACTTCAATTCAATTAAACGCTCCCAACCCGGATCAAGCAGCAGTCGCACAATGGCAGCGACTTGACATATTAATTCAATCAAGTGAGTTGCTTATTAAACGCTTTAAGTGACAAACAGACGAAGATCTCCATTACAGAATAAGAGAACAGCAATTGCACTTGCAGGGTGTGTGAAAGTGTGTGTGAGTGTGCGTGTGTGTGTGTGTATATTTTTAGTTGTAGTTGTTGTGCAGTGAAGTGAGCTGCGAAATATTCCATGAATTAAATTCTAAACGCCAAATGAAAAAATGCTTACTATGCAGAAACTTTCATGAATTAAAGACAATGCTTGAAGAGTGTCATGGTGGTATGTATGTATGTATGGATGTATTTACATATACATATTTCATGCATAGATATTCATTTACATAGCTTTGGCTGTGTTGTCGTCACCGCATCACCACCGTTGTCATCAATGCAGTTCTCGTTGACAGCAACAGAAACAGCGACTGCGACGTCGACTGCGACTGCAACTGACAAAAGCGCGCATATTTATGCAAAATGTGAAAAGCAAATCGTGAAGGCAGTTGCCACTCCCAAATGGAGCTACTCCATCAACATTGTCGAAGCTATTTTTTTTTTATTTAAAATGTAAACGACTCCGTTGTCGATGCCATTTCCTATACCAATTCCAACTATTATGCTAACAATGCCGAACTATACCGAGACTGTCTGGAATTTCTATAAAGTAGAATTTTATTCTTGTATGTACACAGTTGTTGTTGTTGTTGTTGTTACTGTTGTTGTTGTCGTTGTCATTTTAGTTGTTCTATTCGGGTGTGAAATGAGGGTTTGCCGAAACGTTTGTTTTCGTGCCAAATATAATAACAATGCCCAAATACAAACACACAGCCACACACACTACAAGACAAAGGGCAAATATGTTCGAAATTTGGATATTGAATTGCATTAATGGATATTCAATTTACTGGTCGAACGAACAACTACAAAATTCTTTCGACAAACAGAAACCAAATAAAAATGGGGATATTTTTAAACTAATATTATGGATGTAGAATGTCAATTCCTATAGGGTTATAAGAATATTAATATAGATATATAAAAACTCTCAAAATTCCATATCATGCAGACTTGATTATCATTATATTTTATTAATGAGCCGAAAAGACTTGTAAGACAAGCGTGTACGAATAATTATTGGGCGCTGTGTATATTACCAAGTGCAGTTTATTTTTTAAGGGCCATACACAGTTAGCAATTATATCTAACCATGTCCAAAATGTGTGAGGTCAGTTCCCAAATGGAATGCCTAATCAAATGTAGACCGCATTCGAGATAGGAGTGCCTTAAGTGATCTGTTTAATTTGCTAAACACCTCCTGCAGTGCTTTAGCCTCTTTTGGATGCAATGCAATTTATCAACATTCTAATGATTTTTTAATCTATTTCGTTTCTGGGTGCTGTACGCATTTCCCAGGCATTTTCAAGGAGACGCCTCAGGTAGTGGCAGTGACAGCAATGCACAAAAAAAAGGTCTTTCAGCCCAGGGGCAACCCTGGCCTCTGCCAATGCAGGTAGCAGGCATAGACATGAGCATGTCTAGACAGGCACAACCGTGGATTGCAATCTGTGCAACACGTTCCACATACCACTGGGGCTGCGACTGTTGCCATGCAGACCAAATCGCTAAACAATTGACTTTGCTGCATGCAACACTAAAATGCAATCAAGCGTTAACATTTGTGTGCAAATGTTTTTTCCCTCCCTCCCCTCAAAGGGTGGCTATCAAACTCCATAAAATAACAAGTCTTTCTATAGTGGAATTCGCAAGTTTTGCGACTATGATGTACACTGCGAAGGGAATGGAATAAAATATGAAATTATTTTTGTAACTACACTTGACGAAATATCTTTAAACTGTTTCAGATTTGTATATATATATTTTTATTTATCTGATAAATAAGCAAACTCTATTTAACGTTAATTTTAGTGTATGCTTAATTACAACAGACATCTCTCCCAATTGGTTCCAGAGTATATCAAATTGTAAGTGTTGACTCAGCGCCAACAGTTCTCACTCAAATTTTTTTATTCGCTATTGCGAAAGTTAATGACTTTTAAATATGAAATGATAGTGTGTGATTGTTTATTATGCTGCAATAAACATGTTTTTTTTTTATTAGTTCTAATGTACTTTCACATGAAACTGTTGTATTTAGGTGTGATTATGAATATGCATGCAGCAACTCAGAATAGGGTGACTCAGTTGGTTAACTGATATTTAAGATTTGAATTTAAAAGTTGATGAGGTATTTTTAGCTATTATATTATATTTTAAAGTTTATTTATTAGTGAATTGGAAAGAAAAAGACCTAAAAATAGCAACACTATTCAATTCTGGTCATCAAATCAAGTAGATTCAAATTGTTTTTTGATAATTATATTTTACAAAAGTAGTTATTGATTTTACAATGGGACCTATTGTGTCTGTGTCATTTTTATTTTGATTTTACTAAAGGAGTTAAGCAAATACTTTAATTTTATAATCAACATAAAAACATTTTTATTCATCACTTTGCTAATAATGCAATTTATTATTTTATTTTTTTTTTGGTTGTCCTGACTCTAGTTTATAGTGCATTTTAATGACTAACAATTTGACAGTTTTGAAACTGTTTCAATGTTTAATGCTTCTGCATTTGCATAGAAGGCAGATTTGTAGTATTTAATGTGCACGTGGGACTGGTATTTTGATGGCGCAAGGACACAGCTGGGATGGCGGCTGATTGGCAGCAGCCGTGGCAATGGTGGCAAGCAGGATAAGCTTTTGTTGTCCTGTCGCTCACGTTTGACATGCGACGACGAGCCGTCTGCGGCGATTAACACGACAGAAGGATGCGGAAGGCATGGAGCTAAACTGCTATTTGGGGAATAGCGTTGATGGCGACGAGGCTATTTGGCAGGGAATTTCAATAATTTACATTTGCATATTGTCGTCGATGGGCACGTCCCTTGGCATGTGTCACAATGTTGCATGTTGCCATGCTGCCGCCAAATGAGGCGTCTGAGTGGCTGCTGCAGTTCCCATTTGGTAAGCATATTAACAAGTTTTATGCCGGCGCGACGTGTTAATGTTTAAGGTCATGCCTGCAAAATGTCCTTGCATAAATCGGTGTCGCCCCTAATAGTCAAATGAACTGAGCATCGGAGTAGTCGTAGTGTGTGGCACTTGGAGTAGGTCGATAACTCTTTGGTCATTTGTTGGCATTCAAATGGAATTTGTATGCCCATTTTTGTGTGTCGAGTGTTTTTCGTTTTTCAGACCATTTGTTTCTTCTCTGTTTCGAATGCGTGCGTGGTACGTGCTTCAACTACAAAACTCTATATTTCTAGATTTCATAAATTGGGCAACGGGGAACAGAACACACACATGAAAAAAGAGTAGAGATAGAAAAATAAAATAAAAAAAACATAACACACTGAGGCACTGAGGCATGCGTCGTCAGCGACAGCGACAGCGACGCCGACGCTGTCGGGTCACATTTCCAAGTGCAGTCGAGTGAAAATTAAAAAGCCCAAAGTCGATTGTCGGTTTCATGTGTTTGAGTTATGCTGCGCATGCGTGCAGTGGCAAGGGGAATGTCCCTCAAGTACCTACATATATGTACAACACCCCGCATGTCTGATGTGCCTGTATGCATCTTGTATCTTGCACAAAGTGCGACAATGGGATTGGCCTGAAGCAGGCGAGTAGGTAACGTTTTTCAACTTATCATTCCTAAAGGTCATTGTGGCAGTAGTTAAGCCATTAGGATTAGAGACGCAGGGCTGCCACAGATCGTGTTGCCCGATCCATAATCAAATAGTTGAAGTGGGAAGAGTAGCAGACAAGTTAGCCCAAAGAGATTGAAGATGATTTCAATTGAAGAGAGTTCAATTTCAATTTAAATTCTCTTTGGTTTTATGTATGCACACAGAACTTCTACAGGGGACTGTAGATATGGATTTATTAAGTAAATTTCTAATTTAATTGCTCATTTTTAATTTTAAATTTTGCTTTAATTTTGAATTTACTTTTTTTTTAATTACGGACTGTTTTAACCCACACTAAATAAATAAGTAAAAAGTGTTTGAATTTATGCAGATTTAAGTAATTTAGAATTTTACACAGGCTAATTATTAGTTGATCGACTTATAGATATAATGTGGCTCTTCAGCTTTTTTTTACGAGAGATATATACTTTGTTTCTATAGTGTTTGTATTAACACATCATTGCAACACTCTTCTGCCACTTTAAAGCTATGTCAATAACTTTCACAGCCATTGCCCTTAGAAGCCAGTTAAGTCTCTTTCATGCACGTTGGCAGGCAAAATGAAAAACTCACAAGTATCCACAAGCACACACAAACACACACACACACACACACACACGGAGATCCTTTCACTTGTCACAGCAACACACATACAATGCTCCCATTGCCCTGAGCAAACAACTCGTACACCCATTTGAGATGCGACCTGCTCGAGAAGGAAACACGGCTCTATGTAAACAGGAAACGGAATGAAGGCTCCGGGATACGGAACACTTTTCAAGCGCGCACTCTTATGCAAAGATAAACATTTTGAAATGAGTGTGTAATTTTCTATGGCAAACAGCAGCAGCAAAGGGACACGAAAAGGGAGCAAACTGGCGACATGACAAGCAGACATGTGAAGTGCAAAGAAACATGCCAAGTCCTGTGCAACGTGAGAGTATCAAAATCAAAATCAGATTTTTATTCAAAACACTCAAATTGCAACGCTTGATTTTCCTTCTTTTTTTTTGGAAAATGCCACAAAATTAAATCAGTTTTCCAGCAATGCTTTTGTGATTCGAAATGAGATTCTTGATCGAAATAGATAAGCAATTATTGAAAGTAATATATATATATATATTATATATATATATATAAGTTATCAACAGTGTTATCCTTAAATGTAAATGTAAATGGAGTCAAATATATATTTGAAATAGCCTTAAAAGTATGCTACTAAAAATGGTTGATTGTTATTTAGCGAGAGTCCGAAAGGAGCTGTAGTTGCTATAAGGATAATATCCGTATAAACATGGCATATCTGCTGTATACAAACAACATTTCGCCCTTGGCCTTAAGTAAGTATGATTGTGTAAACAATTTGTATGAACAAGTTTTTATCTGGGTTATTGCTGGCAATTAATTTAATGCCAATATTCGCATGAGTGATTTCATTAATCGACTTTGACGATTTTGCAGTAATCAAACATTTAATTGCCGAGAGACAACTATTTGAAACCAAGTGGTTAGGAGCATTAGAGAAACCCACGCTTAAGCTGCGATTAGCTTTGTTGCACTCGATCAATACTAACAACAAAACTGAGTGCTTCAAATGTGCATACAAATTTATGGTATTATTTGCTGCATTGCAATTGATGTAAACTATGTGACAACATCAACGCCAGCTCTATTAAATGCCCACGCAACGATTTAGTCGCAATTAGCATGGCTAAACAAATAACTGACTTCGTTTAAGCGCAAATGTATTCGAGTTGCTGTTTTGGTTAGCTTATCCATTAGGCCTGCGGCACTGAAGTTTAAGAGACTTCGAAATACACTGTGACCAATGTAATAATAGTTGGCAAAACCAAAGCACTGAAGGATACAACGAATATCTTCTTGTACCTCTGCTGTCAGAGCATAATAACATGTTGATGGCAATATGACAGCCATTATGTGATTGGATAGGGAGACAGAAAAAAAATGACAACTTGATGTTAAGCGACGCTTCAGCGATTCCTTACATATATAAATACATCTAGTAGATATGCAATTAAGTGCCATGTTACATAAAAGATGCCATCCATTCGACTGGAAAATGAAAAACTACCATTAAACGAACAGAGTGTGGGCTCCATTTTTTTATATATGCTACATGTGAAACCGTAGTTGAGTAGTTGATCGCTCGTCGGGCGACTTTTGCTTATTATGGCACTTGATGGGGCACATGTCCAAGTGATGGCCAGCACTTACAGCCAGGCCAATTAGGCATCGCGTCGCTCGATTAAAGATTTCATACTCACGAATATGCCCCAGAGGCATGCGATTTGCTTAAAGGGAACGCTTAACTTACCTGCAAAGAAACAGAAGCGAGATTAAATAATTACATTATTATGGTAAATATTTAAAGTAATCATAATAAACATTATACAAAAGCTCCACAGTCAAGGAGTACACAGATAACAAACAAAGAGCTAAAGAATCCGGTCGCGGTATGCCATATCAAAAGGTAATTAATTCATATAAAAAATAAATAAAAATAAAAACAACAGCTTATAGCGTTTTCTATTCAGGCATTATTCGTGTTGGTGTTTTCGACTCAAAACTCAGCTCGAGCACATTGTTATTTTTTTATTTTAGCCGGTGAATCATAAAGAATGTTGGCATTCAATCATTGTATTCAAATGTTGCTCCACAAGAGGGTCAGTCAGCAAGAAATCAGCATAAGCTCATATGTGTGTAAAATGAAATTCAGAAGAGTCGCAGTCGCAATTAGTATGCGAAAACGAGCCAAATAAATAAGGGAACATCAATTTGAGTTCGCAGAATGAGCGCAGAGCATCGCCTCAGTCACTTTGGGCTAAATTGCGTTAAAGGTCTGTGTTCGGGCAGATGACTGGCTAATGTTTTATTCAGACTTGGTATGATTTGCATATCAAATTGCTTGTTAGCTTCTTTTTTTATTTTTATTCTGTTATTGTTTTGTTTTGGATTTCAGAATAAAATGGGTTCCCCCCCCCAACAAAAAAACTTTCACATGCCCTAAACCGGCGAAGAGAGTGAAAGGTTGTCACGCTGGGAAAATGTTAACCTAAAATCTGCAAATTGATTTCTGATTTCGATATCATATATGTCAAATTCATATAAAATGCATTCAATACCCTTAAGCGTAGTCAAATGTTCGTTTTGACTTTTAATTATGGCTTGGCAAAGGCATGAAAAAGCAACAAATTAAACTATGACATTTGAGTGGAAAAGTGTGTCACAAAAATTAACGAAGGCGGCAAGCGACCCACGCAAAACCACATAAAAAAGATTTTCAAAATAATTCAAAGGTGTGAACATTGGCATGGTGGCCCAATGAAGCGATAGAAAAAAACAATCACTCCCCACGGAAAAGTCTTCATCAAAGCAAATATATGTTTATTTTTGTTTGTTTTATTATTTACATTTAAAAATATATTGTCTTAGATAAAATAAATTTAGAAAAATTAAAATAAATATTTTAAATACTTTTAAATACGAGCAATATTAGATCTCTCTTCTATCTGAGCCAATGAGCTGGTATCGGTGAGCTTTTTCATAAAAAGCTTTGACAATTTCAGTTTAAAGCTGTAAGCCAAGTTTTAAGCTTTGACTCCAATAACAAACTTCTATTGTATACTTTAATTGTTGAGACGTTTTGTGAGTCAGACACTTTTCGGAATAATTGAATAGTTTTTTTGCAATGGAAATTTAATAATTGAATTTCTTTTGATTGAGTGAACAGCCAACACAACCAGAAATGGGAACGCAGCCAAATAAATGTAGAAAAATCACAGAGCGTGGCTGAAATTTCAATTAAGCAAGAGCCTTCAAACAAAGGATGCAAAATGAGAAAATTCAACTGATTGGCCAAAATGAATCATGGCCGAGAGTCAAAGCAGCATTGCCATAATGAATGCTGGCCAAAAACAAAGGGCTCTTTGAAATGAAAGAAAAACACCACAGTAACCAACCACAGACTGAGACAACTGTCACTTGAAACCACTGGGCAGGTGTTTAATGTGGCAATAAAAGTAAAGCATAAAAAAAAATTGAAAAGTAAATACAAATAAAAAGGCGTAAAACTTTGGAATGTGCAGCAGTTGGTTCTGCTTGATTTGATGCGAACGACGAGCAATACGAATTGATATTGCAAATAACAAGAATATTAAACTGTTATGCAAATATTCGTTGAAGGTACGCAGAACCTGTTTTTTTGTTTTATGAATCAATTGTGTGGAATTTGTGTCTTTATTAACTGGGTGCGGTATGCATTTGACAAGCACAACATATTGAAGTTGTACAGCTCGAGTATCTATATATATATATGATATATATATATATATATATATATTTATTCAATAAGCTATTTATGAATGCATCCAACGCATGACTGCAGCTCATTTCCAAATCAATTGCATAGAAAATTTGTAAATCTTGTTGCTTTTGTCTGCTACTTAAAAGCGCGTTGTTTGTGGTTGTTGTTGTTGGTGTTGTTGTCTGTCCGTCTGTCTGTCTATCGGCTTATGTGTCCGTTGTGCCAGTGACTCGGTTTCTGTCCGGTAGTTTGTCCGGTGGCTTGTCATCGGTTTCGTAAGCAAACAAGTCTGGGCTTTTGAGTGGCTCTCAGGAGCCACATGAAAAATGCCGTCACATTCAGCGACCACATTTTTGTCGGACGGACAGTCAAAGCAAAAAAAAAATAAATAATAATAATAAATGGCAAGCAAATGCAGCTCGAACGCATTTTACACGTTTACGAATCTTTTATCTTGTATCTTGTAAATTTAGCTAAATTCAGCCAAATGCAGCAGCAATTGAAAGCTGGCTCACACAGCTTGGCTTTTGTTTTAGCTGTTTAACAAGACCTGGTTGCTATTTGAGTTTCAATTACAGTTTCAGTTTCAGTTCCAGTTCCAGTTAATCAAGATTGTCGCTTTAGATTTCGATTTCCATTTCAAAATGTTAATAAATCGCTGCTAATAAGCTCGTTTCAGTAAAAATACTTATTGTGTGAATTTTGTGAATGGCGGCAGCAAAAGCTGTTTAATATCTTTAGACCTGAGAAGTGGCACAAGTCGAACGACATTTTTTCCTTACCGCTATTTGAAGGTGAAAACTTAAGTTTATGTTGCAGGTGCTCTGCGCTACTAATGGTCTTATTGTCACTGTACTTGTAAGAAAACTCCTATTATATGCATAAGCAAGTAGATTCCATTTATTCGATTTATAATAGTCTTGCTTTGACACTTAATACTCATTATTTTGGTGTTGGGCTTAAAGAACTTATAGATTTCCGACAACAATCCAGATACAATTGTAAAAATATAGCCTTCCAATTAATTAAATTAATCAAAACGTATTTTCATACTGAACAAACCAATATCAGCTAGCCAAGGCTTTTAGGGTATCTGCTAGTCGTGCTGCTGTCTCAACTATAGAATTCAAACTTGTTTGCGCATAAGCCAAAATGACTTTCTCATAACTCATGGTATTTAAAATGTTTATGAATTTATTATTTACTATTAATTCTGTTGGCTTCAGCTTAAAAGCTTCTTAAGAAACAACTAATTTGTAATAAATTTATTGCTTTACTTTTTATGGCTTTATTGATATTCTTTATGTTCTTTTTTTTCCTTTTATTTATATACTTTTTTAATGGCATTTTCTTCATAATTTGAGCTTTTAAAGATTTTTGATATTTTGTGAGCAATAAAGTGTTTTCCTTATATGCAAACCAAACCATATCATAAGGTTAATCACAGTTTTACTAACAAGCAAATTCAAGTAAAAGCGCATAGAGGAAAAAGTCCGTAAACAATCATCGAGTTAATTGCATGACGAGGAAATTACAAATAGAGAAGAAAAAACCACCAACAAAGGGGTAAAACAAGAAGAAGCAATTTAAGCTCACGTGACTAACACAATACAGTAGCTAAATTAACAATTTTACAGCTCAATCGAGCATTGCGCCCCCAAATGGGCCACTGAACAAGTCATGCATTTTGCATTTTGTGCACTGCTCGCATCTGGGCAAAGGGCTTCATCAATGCTTCATGCCAAACAATTACGAAGATTAACATGGCAACCAGCGCGTGGAACGGCAGCTGGAGCGGCGGGTCGAGCTCCCTTTCATGGCCATGCCCAGCATGATTGCCAGAGCTGAGTTCCATGCACCCCAATATGCCCCGTAGCCATATATTCGTGTAGCAAGCAAGTCAATGTGCTTCAACGATTCCAAATCGATAGTGAGGCAGCATTCAATTGTTGTTTGATCGTTGCAGTTCACGGCCTGGCCTGTTAGATAACTTTCGAATCCGAGAGTCCAGCAGACCCAGCTGCAGAATATAATGGCGTTAAATTACCAATATAAATCAATGTGTTAAACGAACTTGTGAGCCGCAGAATGGCAACACAAACACACAGACACACAACAATACTTTTTGTTATGCCCAACACCCGCATCTGACAGACTGGCTCGAAACATACTCAATTCACGGGCGGTAGCAAGTCTCCAACGGGAGTGGGGCATGTGGGAGGCAGAAGAGGTTTGAGCAAAGGGCGAGCCGAGCCTGGGGCCGGTTTACAAATCTTCTGCACTCTTGGATCTGATCCGCATTGAAAAACCAGTTGAACAACTTGTCTTGATTCTGAAGACTTTTTCTTTCTTTCAAAATGAGTTGGTTTCTTTATTTACGCTCTCTTAAATCGTTTATCTTTGAGTGGAAGAGAGTCTGCTCAGCAGGCATGTGTTTTTTATTTATATATATATCTTTTTTTAGGGCGACATTAAGACACACAATTCGTGTTTGTGTGTTATATTCTTGTTGCTCCTCGAGCAGATCGAACCTTTTTTTTTATGTAGCTTGTAGCATGTGAAACCAGTTTCTTTATGTGTAGAGATTTTTTATTGTGACTTTCCGCTTGTATTTGCTTTAAGTTCGGGTTTTTTGTATGTCTTTTTCTTTGCTTTCAGAAATCGGTTTAAAGGATTTGTGTGGCGTATTTGTGCACATAAATTGCGGCTTAAAGTGTTCCAAAATGTCTTCATAAATTTGGCAAAAATATAATGTTGAGAACGACACAATCATAAAATAGGTAAGATAGTAGAAAGAAATTGATGTACTTGAAATTAATATTTCCCAGAAAATCCTTTGATAAAGACTTCTGAAAGTATTATTAACAAACTGAGAACTTTCATTATTATTATTGTAACTTAATAACTACATTTATACATACAAACTAGTTGCTTAAATAAATTTGTGAGCAATATTTTTTATTTAAAACACAATGCAAAATGTGCTAAGAGTGTAATTTGATGATCAGCACCTCAATTATGAGCATATTAATATTTTTATCCATATGAATTACTTAATATAAATATTGTTTTCGTCGATTGATTTGCGGGTCGATAAAAGTGAATGCCAGCTCCATCGAGCAGCGCCCAGTTTGGTCAAGCAATGTCAAGTTTCTCTAGTTAACAGTCTCGACAGGGGAGCTAGGGGTATACGTACTCCAATACTCAATCAACCACATTTGTCCCCCTACTGTGCTGTTTCTATGTGTGCGATGGCTTGAGCAATTGACCACAGCATAGTATTGTTCTTTTTATTAAATACCATTTAATTTCGTCGTGCACAATTAAAAGTAAAGTAGAGAATTCTCGGTTTCTGCTTACATGTGCTGTGAACAAATCTATCTTGATGAAATTTGAAATAGACTCGGGTCACTTTATCATATAACGACTATAGAACACTCGCCGGAAGATGGCTTCCCGTAAGAACTGTTCACTGATTAGTCATAATCAACCATCAACATCAGACTTCTACATCATATAGCTAGAGACATCAGTTAGTAATATAATTTTATGGTGAAATTTCGGTTGTCGGCAAGTTGACTCCGCTCTGCAAGTCTGTGTAATCTTTGGCGTGTCTAAGATGGTCATCCATTTTTATTTTATAACTCAAATTGACATGTCTTATAAATTATTTAAATAAATACTTATATATAATATATATACAATAGAGCAAGTCTTAATTTGTTGAGCTAAAGGTGAACTAACCGTTCCTTAACTTGCTCAAATCGGTTTTTATGTGCTTTTTTACATGCAGCTTTGAAATACTTGTTTAACAAGCTAAAAAAGTCACACATTGCTTTGAAATACATGTTTTAATAAAATGTCATTCGTTTTCTTGTTATTCTTTAAATGTTTTTGCGTTCATAAATAATTTTCATTGATTGCTATCGAAATCTAATCAAACATTTTTGCAGACTTGTGAACAAAGCTCTTTGTGATTGGTCAACATGAAAGTGATTTCTTTATGATGCACTAACTAAATCGGAGGACCACGATTGTTATCATAAGCCATTAATTTGGGGAACGTCAACGCCAAAAAGTTTCACTTTCAAAACTTCATTAATTTTATGTGTACAAGTTTTTTTTTATTGGGAGGGGGCAATTGGCAAGGGGCACGCCTCCAGTAGCCGTGGCAGCTCCGTGTACTCCTCAAGACGTAACGCCAAATTTTTAATGACAGTCCAGCCGCACATGCGCCTAGTTGCAATGCCTTTTTATATAATTTAGTTGCTTGTTTTGTTTTTTTTTTTTGTTTTGATTTCTTTATATGCAGCTGGCGCATGTGCTGGGCATATTTGTTGAATTATACACTTTATGTTAATTGGCAACGAACCAAAGTGGCTGGTTTTTCATCTTTTCGCTGTTGTTGTTGTTGTTGATTTTGCTTTTATGGATTTTCGTGCTTGTTTACGATATTATCAGTGAAATTGTGATTGATGCTTGAAAAAAGCAAAAAAAACAATAAAGCAAAAAGGAAACTTGGCCATGCAACCGAAAAGAGTGCATCATTTGTTTTGGGAGGGGGAATTATCAAACCTTTGGCATCGTTGCTTGTGATTGTGTTGCTTTGAAATCTTGTTTAATTAATAGCTCCAGCTAATCAATGGTTAATGCCAAATCTTTGAGCTCTCCTCTACCATTTGTCTAACCGGACTCAACAATTTGTCGCATTAAATTCAATTAGTTGCCACACGTTGATTTGTTTTGGTTGTTGTTGTTGTTGTCTCTTGGCAACCTTTATGGCTTTTTGCAGTAGCCATAAAAGCCTTTGAGCGTTTCACTTGAATGAAAACCGCTGTTAAAATGCAACTTGACATTTTTGCAATGCAACGCGAATCGATGTTGTTTGTTTTCTTAGTTTTTCGCAGTTGTTGATTTGTTTTTCAGTGCCATATAAGCCTCACCTAATGCTCAACATTTACTGAAGAGGTGAGAGTTTTGCAATCGAATTCAATAGAGAATGTAAATATTTAAGTTGGAGATATAAAAACGATGTATATTTTATGTATTTTCTGATTATTTATAAAGCGATTAAATCATAGTTGAGTGAAGGTGGTATTGCTTGCCTTTCCTGCTTATATATTGCTCTTTTCTCTTTGTAGAACAATTTCATGGCACAGATTTCAATAATACAATGACACATAAATAAAGTAATAAATGTCGAGTCTATGATTTTCGATTAACTTCGACTAATCAATTGACAATGAAGGTTAAAAATATCTTAAGCTGAAAATTTAGAGTTCATTAATTGTTATGTATATAATTAAATAATTTAGCGGCGTGACTAAGAATAGTTTCATAGTTGTAAACAGAATGAAGAATTTAATCGATAATGAGACGAGTCAAAAGCAAAAGCCCTGCAGCAATTCTCCACAATGCTTATGAAGCAGATATGTGTAAATCAAATTGCAAAAAAAACAAGTTTAATGTTTCGATATTTGTTGTTACCAAATCGCAAAACAGAGCTTTATTATAATAATTTAATAATAGCTCATCCAAGTCTTTTGACCTTTTAAAACTGAATTGGGGTTGGGGTCGCCTGGCAAACAAAAATGTAGCATTTAGGTTAAATTATGAACACTAAATATGAGTTTCATAATTCAATTGATGTAATTGCTTGACTCGGGTGCATCGCATTCAATTTACAAGCACAACTTTCTATGGTCGGCAATCGACACTCTCTTTACAATAATCAGCGTATTTACCTGTTGCAGCAATGATTCATGGCGATAATGATTGTTTGGTAGAACGTGCTGATTGCCCGTTGCTGCTCCGACGATATCCATGTTAACAGCAGCAACCACCACAGCCGAAAATAATATGTGAGAGGTTGTCTTGCTGACGGTCTTTTTTTTCCTTCGCTGTTGGTTGCTCACTGCGACAGCAGATTTGCGGACTGTGGCTGTTGCAACAACATGTTGCACAAACTAAATGCAGGCGTTGCGCATGTGCCGTTCAATTTTGCAATTCTTTGTGTGCGTGTGTGTCACAAATTTTGTATATATATATATATATATATATTTTTTTTTCTTTCTGCAGTATTTGTGGTCAATTAGTTAAACAATTTGTGCACTTTTTGTATGAATGATTTTGGTTTCACTACACTTTTGAATTTGAATATTTCGTTTGCACTGAAAATGGACTTGCGTCGGTTTTGGGGAGCACAGAAAAGTCGCGAGACACGCGCGTGACAAACAATTTGAGCACGAAAACAACAACACAGCCAACAAACGCGACAAACAAACTGCAAACGGGGCACGTTCGTACAAAATTGGCCCACAGCAAACGAAGTTCGAAGTTGTTGGCATAAATAACGCCCCCCCTCAAAAAAAGAAGTACAGGCGCCGCCGAAGTGCAGCGAAAAATCAAAGCGCACGACTAGATCTAAGTTCGACAACAACAACAACAACCACAACAGCAATATCGAAACGAAACGAAACGAAACGAACCGAAATGAAACGGACGGCGGCGAAATTCATCCGTTAATCGCGTCCATTCGCCAGCAAACGTTGTCGACTTTTGAAATGGACGCCGAGCGCTCAAGAAAGCAAAAGCCGCCGACGTACGTGGAAAACGTAAAATATGCTCAGAAATGCCCAACGCACACACACACACACACACACACAGAGACTGAGACTGACTGAGGCAGGTAAGCAGCGCGCACCTTTCACACAGACACACAACCAAGAACACATACATAGACAGAGACAAAGACTGAGGCAGAGGCCTGATACATGTGTCAGGTAGACGACAAAACTTGTTGCTGGCAACATGCGCGCGCTGCTGGCAAAAATGTTGCCGGGCAACTTTTTGAAACATGGAACGACAAAGACCCGGTTTGGCGCTTGACTCTACATATATGTATGTGTTTATGTGTATGTATGTATGTCTGCATACACATGCATAAATATCCTAAGCTATGTATGTGTGTGTGTGTATAGCATGTATATATATATAAATATTTCTTTTGTAGAGTTAAGTTGAGCGACAAAGCAACAAAGCCACAAAGCGACAAAGGCAACGAAATGGGCAGCACTGGCAACGGGTTTGTGATTTTTATTTAATCATTTTTTATTATTATTTTTTGTTGTTGTAACTTTGGCTCCGTGGCTCCTTTAGGCAGGAGTTGAAGGAGTGCTGTGTGTGTGTGTGTGTGTGTGTGTCTGTACTTGTGCGTTTCTGTAGCGTGTTCAAGTTTGCAATCAAAGATAAAAGAAAAACTTGCAGCCAGGCAGTGTGAAATGGTATTTATAGGAATGTGGCTCCCTTTGTTGCCTGCTGCTATGCATTTCCAATGAGCTAACTGCTAACTGCTTACTGCTTGCTGCTTGCCGAGCAATGCTGCCAATATGTATGTACTGTGGCATGCCACGACTTCTGCTTGATGGCTTGCCATGAGTCAGTGTGGCGATTGGTCAAGTGGTCACAGGGGCGTTAAATGGACAACGATTGCGTTGGCCCTGTCACATAACCTATCGCAATTGAATTCCCTGTGCTCCACCAGATAACACTGTGCACCCTTTAAGTACTTTAGATAAGAGCAGTCTTAACAAATTTATTTCAATTGACTTTCTACTTAGTATATATCTAATTTGGCCACTTTTTATTGTTTAAATATTAAATTGTATAATCAATTGACTTCTAATATATAAATCAATGGAATTCCCAACTCAGAATATATTTATCTTTTTTTTTTAATAATAAAGTATAATCAATTGATTTATCTACTTAGAACATAAATTGTGTACAAAAAACCCAAAAATTAAGTCAGCACAGACTACTCCCCTTCAACAAGATAATTCTAGCTTATAAATATATCACACAAAAATATGAGATCAACTTTTGTTTATCGTTTTCATTCTTAGATCTTCATAATTTCCTGAAGCACGTATTAAGCCAATAAGTTCAGATAAGTTGTAAAAGGCAACAAAAACTTATTTCAAATATAAACTTTAAGGCAAGTAAAATGTTTATTTAACTTGCTTAACGTGACTGAGGCGTTGCAAGGCAATAAAAAGAAGAATTTTGCAGAATTGCTTAATATTTTAATAATTTAAACCTTTACCTATGTGAATTGCTCATGTTGCCCAGCCAAATATTTACCGAGTTACCAAACAATTTAAAGCTCGTAAGACTTTTGAGAAAAGCCGAGTGACCAAACTATTTAGTCGCCTTGTGCACAGACTTGGCCTAGCCCAATATCAGCCGTCTGCATTATTGTTAAGACATTTCAAGCGAATGCCTATAGTCTGCTCAAGTGCATGAGTAGACAGAAAACGAGAGCACAAAATATTTCCCAAAGCAGTTGCTGCCTCCAGTTGGGGTGGTGGTCAACGTTTATCGTATTAGCCCACTTGTAATGGCTTGGTATTTAATTTTATACATTGAACTTGGCTCATACATTGCGTTGAATTTTGAATTTATGTACCACAAGTCAAATAGCTGAGCAATACGATTCTTATCTTTCAGTTTCTTTTGCGACCCATGCTTTGTAAGCTTTAAAGGCCTAATGCACTTTTTTTGTACGAACAACAATTGTTTTATCTTTAGTGTTGTTTACGATTGCCTACATCAACAACAACTGCGCTGAGCACGTGCAGCATAATTTCAAACTGGCGGCAATTCGTTTTTTGACACAATTATTACTTTGAGGGGTAGGCGAAGATGGAGGGGTTTTACGATATGACACAGACAAGCCCAGCTGGCTTACTGGCTGACTGGCTGACTGGCTGGCTGCTGGTCATTAGCACACAAGTTTTGAGTCTTTGCGGTCCGTTGGGTAATTTGATTTGTACACGAACATTGCAAGCATAAAATTTTATGAGCTTAATTGTTGTGCCAGTGGCCAGTTAGATTTTTGGTAGTTAAAAAAATCGTAGGATTTTTTCAATAGCCGAGCACAGCAAATATGCAGCATTTAGTTGATATATGCATACGTAGGATTTGATTTAACAACCGCCCGGAATTACAAATGGCATGCTTACGAAAGTAATTATTATTGTTACTGTCAGTGCACTGTGACCACTTGCAGTTATTGTGCCCCTCCCTTATAAATGATTTATGATTTTGTCCAATGAGTCAACTGAAGTTGACCAGTTAACCTCTTTTAACTACCATTTTCATCTTTACTTAAAGACATTTGATCTTCCTTAAGTTCCCGACGTATTTACTTGGAAATATATTTCTTAATATTAATTCCTATAATATAAAAACATTATGTTTGCTCACTGGTATTTTTTAAATTAACTTGTATGAATTTATAAACAGTCTTACATACCTGTTTAGATATGTGAAATCTTAAAATACCATTGTCCAATTAAAATATAAGCAACAAAAGAGCTCATTTTACAGTTCTGTGTAAGTGTGCAATTCAGCATTCCAATTGTGTTGCAGCGTATTTGATTTCGTTGATTGATTACAAATGCAGAGATTCCTGCACTGAATTCACAATGAGCTACTGCAAAATCTCAAAAATAAACGTATTTTGTATCTCAAGATGTAGAGCGTTGCAGAATTTGGGCTGGCGCGTGATACAGCCAACAATGAGAGAGCAAAAAAGAAAAACGAGTTGAGGAAAAATCGCTGTGCACTTTTGTTAACAACTTTCTTCTTTCGCCAGGCGTCATCAAGCGAAACCCTAACAAAATGCCGTAACACATGCCAGCGAGGAGGAGCTGCGTGCTTATTCAATTTACGCCCAACTGCAGCGAGCCGGGCACCTCTTGGCAAGTACTCCTCCCGCTCACAGGTCCACGGCTGGACACAGAAATACATACACAAACTCAAACTGCAGTTGTCAGTTTTGCATAAGGCGGGTATAGTGTCGTTGTGTCTGTCCACGGTTTTCCCCCGCCTCACTGTTAACTTGCCACCTTCTGCTTCTTCTTCACAACTAAGTAGACATTTTATCTATGCTGCGTTTTGCGTGCTGCCAAGAAATTCATTTCACATGTTGGCTTAAATTCCAACACATTGCTCGTATTTCAAGGGTTTAGAGAACGAGACACTCAACTCTCCAGACTTAAGGAACCAGCTGCCTGCTGGCTAGAATTGAATGAGATAGCATGTTTTCATCATTCGTTTTCATTTATGTGATTCCGAGTTGATTCGAGCATAACTTCAAAATGGAATTTTACACAGCGGAAGTTGAGTCATTTTGCACAGTGGTATTTTTCTATTTAAATATTTGCTTGTATTTAATGGAATGCACTTGCAAATTATTTATTTAATTCCAAAAATTTGAGAAGTTTCTTTGAATCTTATGAATTGCGAATTTATGTTGTTGAACTTGCAACAAATTATCAAACTAAACCGTACCCAATAATATTTGTTATTAAGTAGGAGATAGAGACAATTATTGAAACAATTGAAAACATATAAAAAATTACTGAAATTATACTTTTCATATTATTTGAGTTGGTTCTTATTACTAAAATCTAAGCAGGTTAAAATATTTCATACATTTTTGTGTCACTTAAAATATAAAAGCTCTACAATTATATATATATATATATATATATATATATATATATATATATATATATATATATATATATAATATATTTATATTTCAATTTGTTATGGCTATTATATTAATTGCCAAAGAAACTGACTAATTTTAATATTAATTCCACCAAATTAAACCTTGATATGACCACTTTTACAATATGTAAGTTAAACTTGGCTCACTGTAAATTAAAAAAACAATCAAGAAAACCAATTTCTCAAATTTAAATGCTCTTCAGAATCTGAAACAGAAGCGCATAAATTCTGCCCACAGCGTATAAAAATGGTGCAAAATAAAACTAAAAATTGTTTTTAGGTTCACTAATGATGCTGAGAGTAGACCAAAACGAGCAAGAATACTTCAAAGTTACTGACCAAATGGATGGATGAATGAGCAGTGCATAAATAAATACCCAAAAATAAAAAAAAGGATGGCAATGATTTTTGGGAGCTGATGGATGAAACCGCAATGGAAGCCGTGGAGTTGCCACAAAGGAACCACAGCAAACAGATAGGCTGCGAGATTGTTTTGAAAACGAGTGCAACTGGCAGGTGTGCATACAGATGTATGTGTGTGTGTGTGTGTATGTGTGTGTGTGTGTGTGTGTGTGTGTATCTGTGTGTTTGCGGCAGTCAACGGCAAATTAGCTGCTACTGTGTCTGCCTTGCGGCTGCTTTTTAAACCCTGAACCCAGCGAACTTGGGAAAAAGGGTATCATGAAGATTTGCAAAAGTATGTAACAAGTACGAGAAAGCAACTCCGATCTCATAAGGCATATATATTCTTGATCTGTATCGACAGCCGGGGCGATTTAGCAACTTTCGTCTGATGAACTGTCAGATTTATATATAAATTATATACGTTCTTGGATAACATACGCAGACAAAGTTTACTTCATCGCTGATCGCCAATCTGCTCCGTTAGCCCGAATATCGATTTAAATCGTAAATCGTAAAGACTTGGGTATCACCTAGTCGACCTCTCTCGACTAAAGCATTCTTATTTGCTTTCAGTTGCTGTTTGTGAGCCTCAAGCAAAAATTTTGAACATCATTAATTTTAATTTTTGCGCAGACGCGCCCCGTGGGACCCACCACAAAAAAAAAAAACACTCAAGAAAAAAACAGATGAAGGAGGGTAGAAGCTATGCAAGCTTCGCTGCGTTCTGGACTTTGCAGTGTGTGTGTGGCATGAGTGATGAGGACAGGAATTGGAAATTCGGCATGACTGCAGGCGTGTCAACAATGTCTCGACTTGCAACGCAATTAAGGTAAATGGAAATGTTACAATGTTGCTTGACAAATTCCATTAGATGCTTGATTGATCACCCGCTCGAAACTCACCTTTTTAAAGCGTCGCCGTTGTGTAGATGATTGTATGGAGGCCGTTTCGTGTTGGTTATCAGTGCTGGCATCGCGTCTGCCCAACGCATGCAGCAAATCATCCACATTACGTATATAGGGACGATCTCGGTCCCGCTCCTGCTCCCTGGCACTCAGTGTGCCGCCGCCAATGCAACTGGTGATGCTCTTGCTGCCCAGACTGTTGCTGCGCGAGCGGGAACGGGAACGTGAACGCTGCTTGCCCAGCCAATAGACCTGATTGGCCAGATTGATGTCAGCGGCAGCAGCTTGACGAACGCCACGACGATCAGCGGCTGCCTGCTGCTCCTGCGTCTGCTCCTGTGTCGGCGCCTGCTCACTGGCCAAATACTCGCCGGCAATGTGCACCTTGGGTGTGCTGACCAACTGCAGCCCGGCGGCGCCCAGCTGCTGGGGGAACTCGTGCAGTTCGAGTGGGAAACGCGGGTCCATTGGCTGGCCAGGCTGACGAGGATACATATAGCCATCGCGTAAAAACATTTTGGTGGTCGTATAGACGCGATCGTCGATCTGATAGAGCCCATCGGCGCCCGGGCCGTTGCCGCCGCCAATGATGCCATTGCGTACATAGGCGGTGGGTCGATGTCGGACGAGGGGATTGTAGAAATTTGCTTTTGGTTGCGGTTGTTTCGTTTTAAAACTGCGACGTCGCGTTGACGGTTTCATTTTGTCGGCTGGCCACAAAGAAAAATGTCCAAGCGGGTTTTAAAAATCAACCAAGCCCAAAAGTATGCAATGCTAATTGCTGCGTGCGCGCCAAAAGCTGCCACACTTTTCTACTTTCAATTGGCAGCACGCTGCTTAAATTATTGCATACTTTTATGCGGCACACGTAAACGAAATATCAAGCGGAAATTTTGATTGAGGGAATTTCAAATTTTGTGTAGTCACGTTTAAAATTAAAAGCTTGCACTTGAATTATTAATATCTAGGGAAAATCGAACAATCATTTATCGTTTCTATTTGTACACTCTCATGAGTCACAAGTAAAAAATCACAGGTCAAACCAATATTGAGGAATATTCGAATTTAGCAAGTGCCTCTTTTAATTCCCATGTTTTTAATGCTTGACTAACGTCAAATTACCCTTAGCAGCAAAGTGAAACTGTGCTTATTTGTTTATTTATTTTTTATTGCAATTTTTCACTTTGAGTTTTGGCCGAGCGACGCGCGCGAGACGTTCAACACTTTGCACGTTCGATTTTTTACTGCAATTGTTTGGATTTTATTGCAACAACTTTTTCTACTATTTGCTGGAAAGGTATGCAGCTAATCCAATTAGCGCACAGACCTGAACCCGAGCCCAAGCATGTAGTTCCCCCTCCTTACTCTACACTTACTATTGTCTATCTATTAGCCATCGGTTCAAGCAAGGTAACTGACTAAAGTATTGACACAGTTTGCACCAGTTGTTTTGTTCGTACGATTCGTCTTCCTGAATACATTCATTATATGAGAGGGATATATGTATGTATATAGGTGCATAGTACATGCTAAGAGCTGAGCCCAGCCAAATTCTATGCTAATCTGTCAACTTGAGTTGGCTAATTAAGCTAGATTTGCAATAATTATTGGCTTAGTGTCAGTGGCCCCAATTCAAATTTGAAAGCCCCGCCGATTAGACGATAAAATGCTTGTAACAGTAACAGAACCAAAACACACGTAATTCAATACGCCCCTTTTTGGACGTATTTTGATACTTGGACATCGTTGGGTTCAATTCGGGTTTGCGGTTTTTGTAGCTCACTTTCAAGGTTAGTCAAGTATTACAATAGCAAACAACATGAATTTGGCATTTCGCTTTCATTGTTTGCACAATTAAACTATGTCAAATAAATCGTTTGAATCCACTCTTAGCGAACAAGCTTTTGACCTCTTGGGTTCAGTTGCTTTCGACTGGATTTCGTTTTTCTTTCTTCACTTCACTTCGCTTATCGAATACAAATGTAAATTAGTCAGCTTTATACTTCCGCTCACGCAACAATAAGGAAATGTCAAAGAGAATATTTGTTCGGGGTTCGACGAGCAACAAATTTGTACTGAACCAAAATGCATTAATTTGAAGAGCAATCTACGGGCAAATGAACATCCAATGGTCATTCATTATGTAGCCAAAGATAAGCCAACCACCGCCACCACAGATAATTTCCAGCCACAAAAGCCACGAAAAGAACAAAACGAATTGCGATAAAAGTTTTGTTCTTGTAAAGAACGTGCGCTTGTTAATACACCCCTTTTTTTATAGAAAATGAATGAAAGCGTGGAAAGAGTAGAGAAGAGATTGAAAAAAGCCAAAAAGCTTTTCAAGGGACAATGCACATGTTTGTGATTGAAAGCTTTTGCGATATCAAAACGGAAATGCTGTGAGAAATTGTGGGATCAATGAACATTAATAATAATAAAATGTTGGTTAATTTTATCAGATCTGAAGTTACAGAACTATTACAACATCATAGAATTATTTGAAAATACCCAACTTGTGGAAACTCTTGGACCTGACGCCAGCGAAAGACAAATTGAAATAATAAAAGAAAACCACCAAACAATAAACAATTAATTACTTTAAGCCATTGTTCTTTAATAGCCATTGTTCTTTGAAAAGTTTAAGTTGAAAATAGTTTCAAAAACACTTTTTTTTTCCTTAAATAAATTTCATTGTTTCCAACCTCAACGGCATCCGACAAGTTTGAATGCAACGTTGAGTTTCATTGCCAAAATTAAACGAGGTTGTAAAATATCTTGGCTTATACATGTTATGAATACATTATTTATGCCAAAGTGTGATTCAAATTCAATACACAATTATATCAAAAGCAAAAATAATTTGCCTTGCGTCCAATTTACACCTATTCGAAACCGGGTCGATGATAATCAAGAGAGTAAATGGTATTTATATTTAATTAAACTTGGAATAAATAAGGCACTCACATGGATCCTAACTAACTAACTATATATGTGTATTTATATGTTGCATATGTTGCATAGTATGTCTTCGTATATCTAAAGGCTGATAAGAAATTGTTGTATCTCTTGTATTGTGTACTTACAAAAAACTCATCCTCGATGACCGGATCGGCGAGCATCTCAATGGCTTCGGTCATGGAGCGGCAGGTGCGATTCGTGTTCTTCTTTTTCTTGAGCTTGCGTCCCAAAGTGGCCGCATCGCTAAACCGATGCAGCAGCTTGTCCCTCTTGCGTACTGCCAGCGGACTGGCCGTGGAGCTGGCGTGGCACAGCAGGGACGAGTAGCCGCCATTGGTGGAGGATATTGTGCCAGTGTTGGCATAGAAATTCTGTGGCTGGTACTGCGCTGGTGCAGTCAGCGTGCTATTCGAGTCGATCTTCTGTATGAGATTGTACTCAGACTGCGGATACTTGCTGATGCTGGACGCATGCGAGGAGTCTGTGGACTGCAGTGATGCCTTCGATGTCAGTTGCGGCTTCGGCGGCGGCGGCGGCGGTGGCTCCTTCATGAGCGCCACACGACGCGGCGCGGCACGCGGAATGGTCGCGCAGTGGGTCGGGGAGGTTCCACCGCCATAGCTAACAGCGCGACGGTTGCGATCGTTTTCCTTTTCTCTGCAAAAGAAAAAGCGAAAAAAGAAAAACAGTTTAGTTCTCAGATTTAGTGCACTAGGAAAAAAAAGTCGCCTTCAAAATCAGAAAGTTTTTCTGGTTTCTAGAAATAAATTTATTGAAATTAGCAATGCTTGTTCTGAATCGTTAATTCCAAAAAGTGTGGTATTTTTCTAAGTTTTCAAAATATTTTCCATATTTATGAAACATAAATATAAATATATAAATATATATAAAGTAGTTCCAAGTTAAAGTCACAGCTAACGTGCACATTTTCTAAAGGTAATCAAATAATAAATAATTTCTTAAAAGTCTCAATGATTTGGAATCGTTAAAAAATTATGCTAAGGCAGAGAAAAAAGTCAATAATTGTCTGAACAAAAAAACACGCAGGAATTGGACATTTTTTTAATGAATTAAGAAATGAAAACCCTGCTTTTATGAAAGACACAACATTTCTTTTTATATATTCACTTTCTAAAAGAAAGGCAATTTTCTAAATTTCTGAGCGATTTTTGTTTTAAGTGTGGGAGAGCGTTTAGCTTCTTTTTTTAGCTCTAGTATTGAGGACACGGCCCACCTATAGTGTCGCCGTTGCATGGGCGGACTGAAGAAACAGTTGGGCGCCAATGGCACAAAATAGCCCCACTGTGGCGGTGCTGATGCTGTTCCTCCTGCTGCTGCTGCTGCCTCTGACCTCACATCATGATAGACGCCCAGCTGCGGTGTCAGCTCCCTGGTGTGGCTGCCGGCACGCAAAATGGGCATCGAAATGCGCTGTGGTGCATAGCGTTTATTCCTTAGCTGTTGCTGGTGGTGCTTGCGATAAATGTGATGGTGATGCTCAATGGAGGATGTTGTCGTGGCATCCGAATCCAGTGTGCAATCAGAGTGCAGCACATTCTCGAGCGTGCCATCGCTGGAGTCATCTTGGCCATAACCATTACCAGCACAATTACCATTACGATTTCGATGCACAGCGTCATCGTCATCATCATCGTCGTCGTCATCATCATCGCTGGAGCACTCGGGCACCGTGTAACAGGTATAATCGATCTGTGACATTATTCTTATATTGTTTTAAAATAGTCTCTTTGTTTTTTTGTTGTTTTTCTGTTTTTTTTTGGCAATTTTATCGCACGTTTCTTCACTGTCATCGCCCGTTTCTCACGCCACTTTTTAGTCCGTTTGCTTTTCAAGATGTTTAATTAGTGCACGACTTATTTGGTATTTTTAAGTTGTTGTATTCTATGCCGTTTGTATTTGTTCTTTCACTTTGAGCTGTCTTTGAGAAATGTTAACAAAGTAGTTTAAGTGGTTTTTGCTAGACATATAATTACACTACAAGTTCTATTCTGACACATTTTGTGCTCCACTGACTTTAAACTTCTCCAAATAAAATATAAAAAAAGAGAACACACGCATTTATCATGTGTCAAGCCAGCCACCCCCCAGAAACAGCACTCGGAATGTTGTGTCCAGTGGGTGCAATTAAAAGTCGTTTTGTGCTCGAAAAGTTGGCTTAATGAGGTGCCGAGCGGAAGACGACAGCATTTGTCTAGTCTAGTTGAGATATTTAACTTTTTTTTTTAGTAAAGCGACCAGGTCGACAACTTATGTAATCCCCTTCCTCCTTAGATGGAGCAGAAAATTAGCTCAATTTTAGATTTGAAAGGCAACTTTTAGATATACCCAACTAATTGCTCAGCACATGTTTTACTTTAAATCTCTATGGAGATATGCATCTGAGTAAAAAGACTGAAAATGTACTTTAAGTGCTTGAAAAATATTTAAGGTACGAGTCTGTTTTGGTTTTGGTATATTTTTCTACCAATTATATCAATGATTTAGAATCACCTGAACCATTCTCAACTTCTATTTCAACGAATTAGCATGTTTTCCGGCATTTTGTTATCAAAATCTAACATTTTTCAAGTATTAAAGATTAAAGTTTATCTACCACAAAATGCAATACTTCTTTTTGTATTTCAGTTTTCAACAATTTCATTCCATACATATATTTTTCAAGTACTTGAAAGCTTAATCTGCAAGACTTAAGGAAGAGCAGTCGTAAACTTATTTACCACTAACTGCATTATTTGCAATTCTCTTTCTATTGAGTATCTTTTTTTGTAAGTCAAAACTTCATTAAGTAAAAAGTTGGTAGAAAGGCAAAAAAAAAAGATAAACAGTTGCTCCAAACAGTAAACAGTAACCACTTAAAGTTGAGTTTGGCAGAATAATGTAAACTGGGATACGCATTTGAACTGAAAAATAGTTCATTAAGAATTTATGTGAACGCAAAAGTGTCAACAGTGAAATTCATCATCAAAGCAATTAAGATGTCAAATGGAAAAGAAACACAAGGAACACCAACCAAGCACACACATTCAGCAGCTCCAGCTCAGCACAACAATTAGGAGTGAAGAGTGCAACGAGTTTTTCATTATAATAATGCAAAAAAGAAAAGGAAAAATAAATAAATATAAAAAAATAATACGAGCAGCGTCAGTGGCAGTCAGAATGCAAAAGAGTTCAGAATGGAGATGAGTCCACTGCCACAGAGGAGAGATGGTGGAGAAGAGATGGAGGTGCAGACAGTTGGTGTTGGTAGACAACCGACATGGTTGTAGACACGCAGCAAGCCGGATATGGCATGATTACAAGGGTTTGTTGTTGCCGAGTTGTGTGCTTATGGTGATTTTATTGTCGCAATTATTTTAAAATTTGCGCAAATGAATAGAACTGCATATTAGCAAATGAATGGGCTTGATTAATGCATATAAAAAGGAAAATGGGAAACAGTCGTAAAAGCTGGCGAAGAGTTGAACGATGAAACCGCATTAC